>CM060926.1:871551653-872151653 GCA_030737875.1 Allium sativum | reverse complement strand
GGTTCCTAAAACAAATAATAGTTTGATTAGGAACAAGTACATTCAATTTTTTTTGAATACTGTGCTTTATAATCCAAATTATTTGTATAAAGGGGATATCGGACCCGTATGGGTTTGGACTCCTAAGACCTAACTCTTAGGACCCTATAAAAAGTGGGTACCATGGACTTAACTTTATTTTTTGCAGGTCCCACTTAAGAAAAGAGGAAAATGGATATTGGACAGTGGTTGCTCAAAGCATATGACTGGAGACAACAGCTTATTAACAAATATTACTTATTCGGATGGTGGCTCAGTCACTTTTGGAGATAATTCAAAAGGCTATATCATCGGCAAAGGCGATGTGAGCAATTATGGTACATCTAACTTACCTCTTATCACAAATGTCATGCTAGTTAAGAATTTGAAACATAATTTATTAAGTATTAGTCAATTGTGCGACAAAGGAAATATAAAATTAGAATATGTAAGCACAGACAATCAACTAGCTGATATATTTACAAAGCCTCTACTAGAATCAAGTTTTGTCAAGTTACGTAGAGAGCTAGGCTTGGTTTCAAGAAGAGAACTCGAAGGCTAATATTTTTTAATTTATAACAAGAGTTCACATTTTTTTTCGGAAACCAATTTCTTTCCATTTTACTATATAGAAAAGAGAATTTTTCTACGGTTAAAATACAAACCATCTTTTCTTTTTCTAAAAATAGAAAACTCTTTCTCTATATATACATTTGTATTTTTGAGTGCTCTCAGACAATCACTCTCTCAAAATCTCCTTTAACTTTTTAAATTCATGGCACACATTTGTGAAAAATGTGCTGAAAACTCCCATATTTCAATCACGAGTTCCGAACCAACTGAATACAACTCCCAGAAAACACCAGAACATCCACCTGGATTTCATCCACCTTCTCGAACACCAGGAACCACACCAACTTCTAAGAAAAGCAAGAAAGTTTTGTTTTGCTCTCCACGAACAAAAGAAAAGATCGACGAAATGCATTATTATCAGCAGCAAATGTTCTATGAGCAAAAATTGACGACTTCTCGTTTGACGTATCTCCTACGACTAGCCTCTTTCTTCTGCAGCTCTGACAGGCATAACGTACATGAGCCAATACCTATACCATCATCTTCGCGAACTCCAAACTCATGGGATAGAAATTACAACAACAATGAAGGAGCAAGTGGAAAATACAATCCTTGGGAACCAAGGAGATAATTTTTTCATTTATATTGTTTAAATTTTCTGAAAATAAATTTGTATTTAACCTTCAAAGCATCTGTTTTTGAATTCATATTGTTTTGAATATTTTTTTTATATATATATAGTGTTCATTTCATCTCAACAAACCAGAAAAACAAAAGTATTCAGCACCTGTCGACCGCCCAGTTCTATGTTGTCGACCGGTCTAGTCTTTTTTTGTTTTTTTGTTTTTTATTTTCAACCAGAGAATTAACCTGTCGACCACTCAAAAAATTCTGTCGACCGGTTAGGCTAAAAATATAATTCATATTTCTTACAGAACTCTTACCTGTCGACCGTCCCAAATACTCCCTGTCGACCAGTCAAGATAAAATTATATGTTTATAATTTTCCAGAACCTTTACCTGTCGACCGCCCCAAATACTCCCTGTCGACCGATCAACATGCAAATGGTGAAATATATTCTTCCAGAACTTTAAGCTGTCGACCGCCCTATTTAATCCTGTCGACCGGTTAAGTTAAAATATATTGTATCGATTCCTCCAGAACTAATTCCTGTCGACCACCCCTAAATTTCCTGTCGACCGGTAACGGGAATTGATGTTTCCCCTTCTTTCAGACATGTCGATTCATTTTTTAATCCTTACAACCCTTCATCAAGATCATATCTATTCATTCTCTTCACCTTTTAAAACCGTCACATCTCTTTATCAAACACCCATATTTATTTATTCCTCATCTCCACAACCCAAATCTCTTTAAAAATATATATATATTTTTCAATTTCTCTAAACTCTAAAATGGCTCCTAAGCAAAAGAAATCAAAAACTTCATCCTCTCAAACACCAATCCAAACCATTGATTCTCAAATCAAACAATGGCTTATGGATCCACTAGCGGTGAAAATGTGGAACAAAATGAAAGACTATACAATTCACCATGGATCTTTCATCAATTTCTCTGATTTTGTCTACTACGAAGTTCGAGAGATATCAAACCGAGCAGGTATTGAATCTCTTCTTTCTTTTGAATACAACACACAATGTTGAGATTAGTCACATTTTGATAAAGCTATTCTACGCTAATCTCAACTTAGAGAAATTTAAACCCCAAAACTCAGAAGATTGCTTATGGTCAGTGATATGTGGACAACACATTTTTCTTTCTAAAGATAGAATGGCAGAAATTCTACGATCTCACAATGATGGTATACAATTCTCTACTGATTTCTGCCCTATTCATATTCGTGATAAAAATAGTCACTTATTCATTGAAGACCATAAGTCAAGTACCAAAGGAGTCAATTTGAGACCCTCAGCTAGAATTCTTCATCTTTGTATCACGCATTCTCTACTTCCAAGGACTGGAAATTTTGATGTTGTTTACAGAGAAAACTTTAAGGCATTGTACGCTATCTTTGGGAATATCAAGGTAAATTGGGTTGAGATGATTTTTGACGAAATTTCAATGGTGAACAAACGCTCTAGGCCACATCTGTTTTATAACGAGTATATTATGCGTTGCCTCATGGACTGTGGAATAAGATCCCCCGCGTCCAAAATTTCAATACCAAAATGTATTGATAAAGCGTCTAAAAAGAGGATGAAGCTACCCGATCCGTGTTTTACCATTATTCCTTTTGAGCAATATGTCGAACTAGGTCCTCCGGAAACTTCTTCTTCACAAATCCCTAGGCAAAGGCCTGAAGACGTTAAAATTCCACCACCTACTTCTACAACTAAAGAAACTCTTGAACAAATTGCACGTAATCAATTTTTACTCGAAGCAAGACTGAAACGAACCGATAATAAGCTTGACCGCTTGGATACTAAACTTGATAAGCGGTTCAACAAATTAAAGTCTTTCTTCGGAACAATTTGGGAAGCAATCTCCAGTGCCTCAACTTCAGCAACACTTGCACAAGATCCCGGAAAACGTCTTATGCCTCCTACTTTTACATGGTCCTCGTCGGAAGAAGGTACTAGTTCTGGAGCAAGTACCCAACATAATCGTGGTCGTGGAATGTCACATATTGAAGAAGGAGCTCATGACGATGTTGAGAAGGACGATGATGACGGAAACAATGAGGAACAAGAGGATGAAGGAGACAAAGACGAAGAAGAAGACAGTGATTCAGACTGGCCGTCACAAAAGTCTTTACGATTTTTATCTCTTTATCTTCAAAAACTTAATTATGACTGGTGTATGTAATTATGCCACTATCTAGTACTTCTGGTGTGTTTGGTTTGGTTTGTAATATCCGGAATAATTTACTTATTCTTGTATTATGGTATTAGTCTTATGCAATTCTTCTGGACACCCTTTTTGTCGATGACAAAGGGGGAGAAAATATTACTAACGACTGTTGTGCATATTATATATAATTCAGGGGGAGCTTATATACAGGGGGAGCATATATACAAGGAGAGATAACTATTTTAATCCATGTTGTCATCAATCAAAAAGGGGGAGAATGTTGAGTCAAAGCTTCACGGATTATTTTGATTTATGACAAGAAGAAGCTTCTACATCGAGAAAAAGAAGACGAGATGCCTTCATAGGTTAGAAGTTGATTATTTTGGAGTCATAAATGTTAAAATCTATCCTCAAATAATCATACTTCTTTTTGGCTTTCAAAAATTACTTATAAAACCTTTTTTATGCATATCATCAAAAACATGTCGACCTACACTTTTTTATAGGTCAACAGGTTTTCAAAATATAACGGTCGAAAAGAGGTCGACCTATACTTTTTTATAGGTCAACAGGTTTTTAAATTACAACGGCTAAAAACATGTCGACCTATAAATTTTTATAGGTCAACAGCTTTTTGAAATTTTGTGAAAAGTCATCTTCTTTCTTGAAGAGTTACATCCATTTCTTCTCAAGAATAATCACTTCTTTTGAGAGCAACTTTTCACCAACAATTACATCTTCTCGATTATTATAAATACATCGATTTTCATTCATTCAAATCACCGAAATTTCTCTCTATTCTCTTATCTATATTGTATTATTCTTAGCATTATAAAAGCACTCAAAAGCATTCAATTATCGTTTGAATCTCCAAGCATATTTAACACACTTGTGATTCAACTCGGTAATCCACTTCCAAATCTTTGCAAACATCAATATATATTTGAGGATAAGATTATAGGAAGGGTGTACTCAATCGTTGACAAATCAGTGTTGAAAGAAGAACACAATCAGAAGTCAAACTCTTGTAATTGTCCTGTGTGGGTAAGCTTGTAGCCCGTGAAATCAAGTGGGTAAGCTTGTGGCCCGTGAAATCAAGTGGGTAAACTTGTAGCCCGTAAATCAAGTAGTTGTGAACCTGTTCCTCCGGGTGAAGCGAGGGTGTTGTTTAGTGAAAAGCCGAAGAGGAGCTTCGGGACTGGACGTAGGACGGGAGGTCTGAACCAGTATAAAAATCTAGTGTCATTACTTTACTTTATCTACAACATTTATATTTGTTAGTGATATATTTCTTGTTTGTGAATTTTTACCTGTGTAACTATTGAATAGCTTAAGTTATCACATACATTCCGCGTAGCCATATTATAGATCCTGCTCAAGTCGCGTACACACTCGACTTTTCATGGCGTCCCATGTATCGATCAAAATCCTTAAACAACGTCCAAATAAGTCAACATGATGGGTTAACCAAATTTAGATGTATTATTTTATTATCTCTAGCATCCATGCATCCAATTTTAAACAGTTTAGCCAAACAAAACAATTGCTAACATCCAATCGCCAGGAAGCAGTCAATAAAAATAAAGCTATTTACCCCTAAACTAAATATTATGCATCTAAACAAAAGAAGAAAATATTATCTTATCTTAAAATTTTACCTTTTAACTCAGAATTCTTTTGTTCATCTTGTCTACTTCCCTTTTGACTAAAACTTTGTATTTGCTTCTCATTAATTCCTATTTTTTTCCATTAATCTCCTCATAAGCATACAAAATCCTGACAAAGCCGAACTAATTTTGATCGATTGGGTTAGGAACCTATACACCTGGGTCTGTACTATCCTAATCATTTCAGTTGTTTGCTAAAAATATTCCACAATACAATGATCATTGGTTTCTCCCACATCCGTCCTAGGTATGCGTCTACCTATAATACCAATCGTGCACATCCAATTCTAATACAACTCTAAATATGTCAGTCATAGTAAAAATAACAAATGCCCCACATTTATTTATTTTGAAACTATGTTATACTTCAACCCCTATATGGATAGTCCATGTAAACTACCTACACACTCTCTAGGGTATAGGACACTAAGGCTCACTAGATCTCGGATCCATGATTTTATATGTAATATTATTCTGACCACAACTCTGGTACCAAACTGTAACGTCCCCACTGTTATACCCACTTTAGCAAAGAACATTACAAGTAATGTCGTCTGCTAATTTGGAGATTACTGCTTGATAGGGGCGATCGAATGTGAATATATCTTTATACTAACACTGACACGTCATTTATACCTTTTTACTTAATGTCTGATCTGAATTTGACGTGTTCAGTATTAATACAAAGTAATAAACACACTGATTCCACTTAATCATAACGATATATCAAACACATAATAATCACAGATCACAGCAGAATGCACATATCATAGCATACATAGGGTAATTACACAAAATTTACTTCTGATTTTACATTCTACATATTTCAAAATAAGTCACTATCTTAACAAGGACATCTCATAGAGCATCAGGTAAATATCCTACTGAAGACCTACTCAGGGTCCCATGACTAGCGCTCCTGTCCAAAAATTCGAGCATCTTGTAAAACTGAAAATTCCGGTCTGACCCGGAAGCACAAAATTCAAGATCAGTCTATCTCTAAATATCTGAAAATTGAGATCCATATATATAACATGTAAATAAACTTTAGTTTAACCACAAAACGAAATTAACAATAATTTATTGTTTCACAAAGACGTATGTTTGGTTTCCAATTATGGTTTTTATCTCCATCCCAATTACATGTTATATGCACGACAAGTTAACACAACTCATTCATCACCAAACTGATCAAGGAACTATTTAAGTACGACAAGTTAGCACAAGTTAACACAACTCATTCATCACCGACCTGATCAAGGAACTATTTAAGTACGACAAGTTAGCACAACTCATTCATGACTGACCTGATCAAGGAACTCTCTTTCTCAATCGAATGACAAAGGAATCACAAGATTCAACATATCGAATAAACATGCATATATTCCCAAAATCCAATATGGTCTCGAGGCCTGGTGGTATCCTCATACCGATCTGATACCAAAGATCGGGAACTCATGCACGATTACTAAGATCGAGGAACTCATACTCAATCGACCTGACCGAGGAAACACAAGGAAACATAATAAAATAAGCAATCTGGAACACTTGCACGATCTCTAGGATCGAGGAAACATAACAAAACAAGCAATACAATCCATTTCAATGATTATTGAGACCAAGGAATTACATACTCAATATAAGAGATTGAGCAAACATAGATATACGACCGTGTAGATCGAGATCTCGCATGCTCGATCTAAGGGATCGAGGAACCACATATTTGATCTCAATAATCAAAGAAACAAAATCTCAACAATAAAAAAGATAGTGGTAACTACGACTTCGCTACTCCATATTAATCATTATTTTATTTAAGAAAACTTTACTAACAAAAGTAGACATAAATTTCCAGTCTCTTAAAATAATGAATTTCTCAATCTTTTTATATTTACAAGTTAGAAAAGAAATCCAGAAGTAACCTTCATAAGGATCTAGCAGCCTCTGCCGCACACCAAAAGAAAGGGAACTCTCAGTGCCAAATACTATCACTCAGAGTAACCATTATAGTTTAACATAGATCGACGTCCCATACCAACTAGTGAAACACAAGTATTTACTGAGAATTAGTAAATTTCACTTATTGTGGATATAACCAGAAAACCTGAATTATATTCTCTTACGGATCTAGAAACCACCTGTCACACACCATAAAAGAATACAACCATAAAGTGTTAATTACTATCTCAAAATCGATTATTAGAATCTAACTTGAGCATCCCATACTACTTAGTTGGGTTCTAGTATTCGGTTAGGAATTAGTAAATTCCACTTCAAAATTCTATTCCTTGGAATATACCATTTTCGACAAAATGTTTCACAAAAACATATAAAACAATCAGTAACATTAAGTCGAAAATTAGCTCATTCCAGATTATAGAATTAAGATTCTCAAAATTATTATCTCTTTTGAATTCCATTGTTTAGAACACTTACTTGGTTGTTCACAAAACTATTTTATTGTTTCTAAAAGTTCATTATAAAGCTCTTAGTTTTAAATTGCAATTTCAGTTTGCGTAGGCATATAATTTAACAAAACTTAATCCATACAATTATAGAAAAAAGCTCTTAGCTTTCCAAAACATCAAAAATTATTAAATTTCGATAAGTAACTCAAAAGTTATGACCAAAACAACTTCTCATGTTTAAGTATTGACACAATTTCTCAACGACAGGACAACGAGAAACAAATGGGTTTTTCACCATTTAAACTCCAAAATCACAAGAGCCGCCATAAAAGAAAGTTATAGCTTAATCTCTTACCTTTCCAAAACATTAAGAATTATCAAATCCAGATAAGCGGCTCAAAAGTTATTACCGAAAAAATTCTTTGTTTTAAGTATTTTCATGATTTCCTAACGACGGCCCAGCGACGAACAAATGAGTTTTTCACCATTTAAATTTAATAATCAACAGAAACACAAAAAATGAAAGTTGAAGCTTATACTCTTAGCTTTCCAGATATAAAAATTTATCAAATTCCGACAAGTGAATAAAAAGTTATGTTCATTTTACTATCAACTCTGATTTTAACACAGGGCAGAGTTACATACTTAGTTTAAAACTCGGTTTTGGCCTCCCTAAAGGCATAATTTCGAAAATTTCTAAAGAAAAAAGTTGTAGCAAATCGAAATAACTTTCTATTGTAAAAAGATTGAGTCAATTTGGATAATTTAACTACAAGTTATCATAGTTTTACAGTAGTGATATTTCCACCAAAATTTTTAGCATACAAAATCAAACAATCACTTAAATCCAAAATCTTATTGCAACCCAATCAACAATCAAAATCAACCATATGTAAGCTAAAATTTGTAACATGCAACAAAATTTTCAGAGATAGATTGTGTGAGCCGAAGAACTCACCTTAACCTCGCGAACTAGCATGCAAGCCTCAACTCATCGTCAATTTCACCAAAAACTGCATTTTTACCCTCTGTTGCAACAATGGTTTGCCATAGCATACTGAATTATTTTCCTACGAAATTTTTACAGATGATGTGTTACTGAGTTGAGAATAACGTATCCATATTTCGGAATTTTTAGATTTTACTAGAATTAGTTATGATTTTTCTAGAATTAGTTATGATTTTTCTAGAATTAGTTATGATTTTTATACTAACCTTCGTTTTCTGCTCAGATCTAATTCAAAAATTGCTTGCTGAAAGAAGATGTTTGATGCCTCAAAACTAAACTAGGTGCCACGAAAATTGGAGGAGAGATGCTGGAATGTGTTAGCAACAACATATCTAAATTCAGAATTTTTTGAATTTTATCTGTTTTGTTATGAATTTTGGATTAGTTAAGGTTTTGGGTTTGAGAGCAAGAGAAACCATTGCCACTTATGGTATTTTCTCTAAAAGAAAGAAAAAATGGACGAGAAAGAAAAGGAACGAACCTTGTAATGACCCGCATTGTTAGCCGTGGAATAATTAATTTAATTATTTAAATAAGGATTTAAAGATTTAAATAGTGGTTTAATTAAATTACAGTGTTTATTTAATTAAATTAAATAATTGGATAATATATCTAATTCAGAAATAATCAAAAATATTGGAAATCACAATATTTTGTGAACGGGGTCGTCCCTTAGATTTAATTCAGCTTAGAGTTGAATTATATTGACGAATATATTCAATCGACTATCAGTTTGAACGTAGAATTATAATATAATTAAAATAGAGCTCGAAACGACGCGGCAGTTCGATATTTGGCGATTTGAACTTCAACTGAATATACAGGGTTCGTTTCAAATCGGATTTCTGTGAAACAAGAAACGTGTGGAACTGGTGGAGTATATCTTTCTAGTGGAAGAGAAATATCGGGATTTCGTCGTGTAGATTTTGAGTTATGTCCAAATCAAATTCTCATAAATGCAGCGCCCTGACCATAACGATTTAATTAATATTTTATATAAGGATTTAAATAGAAATCGAACATCGATATAACTCTGACGATGTAATATCGAGTTGTAAATTTATACAGGAATATTCTGGAGCTGTACGGTATGCCACTGTGAATATAAACGATAATATTTATTTTTAAATATTAAATTTAATTATATTTAAATATATTTATATATTTAAATAGGCTATTTAGAGCTTTAAAAATATCCACTTTTGCAAACGAAGTCAGAATTCGACGAAACTAATTTTGTTGGATTCGCAATATTAAATTACTACTAGATTCCAAGTTTGATGATTTTTAGAGGCACTGTGTGGCCGTACGGATTTTTAGAGTGAAAAACATCCAGTATTTCGAAGTTAAAAATACGCTGTGTGAGCAAACGGAGTCGGGATTAGACGAAACCAGTTTCGTTGGGACCGTAATATTGGACAGTAGCTACATGTCCAGTTTCGTGATTTTTGGGTATCATACGTGATCACAGGAATTTTAGAGTACGAATAAAAACAGTTGTTGATTATAATTTAATATTATATTCAAAGAAAAAAAATATCTAAACTTCCTATAAATACCCTCTAAAAATTCCTTAACCTAATTTTCTCATTTCTCTGGTCAACGAGATAATACGCCGTCAGTATTCTTTCTCAAACCAAGATCGATTACTTCCAAAAATCAAAACAAAGGGATTAAAATCCTATAAATCACAACACTTATATAAACGGATCCCTGCGCTCATGCTCTTCATGCTCGTATCAGTCTTGAAGCATTCGACGTTGTTTATGCGGTTCCAATATGTGGCAGCGCGACCTAAGGTTCAATGGAATTCGTGATAGGCGAAGCCGGAGGTTGGAATGGAGGTACGGTTGAGCTTGTAGTTGAAAGAGGAGAAGATTTACATCGGTTTGAGGTGCTCTGGCGGCCAGAGAAGCGATGCGACATCAGGAAGCGACAGTTCAGGCTACAGGTCGCATTTCCGATTCGAGGATCGAGTGTGATATACAGGGTACTATCGGATGGAGATTGAGGAGCTGAGCGTGATGGTGGTAGTTGCGAAGTCAGAAGATGGTCGTAGGAGGAGGTAGGCGAGGTCAAAACTAGCGGTCAACGGGTTGGCAAATACTGGAGTTCGAAGTTTCAATTTGGGGGAGAAAGCTTTTAAACGGGTCTGGTATGTTTGGGCATGGGCTTGAACGATGGGTTATTGGGTTGTGATTTAAAGGTTAGGCCCAATTGAAATGGAATTTAATGTTTTAATTCAAATAAATAGTGTATTAAATTTATGATGCAATATCTTCGTCATACGATATCAGATTGACGAACCGTAAGTTGCGTTGGGATCGTACGGACAGTGGCTACACATGGAACAGACTGGGAGTGAATCCGAGCTTTCTTCAATTTATAGCAAATTAAATTGTCCGTCTGAATCGAGAGATGGTTATCGTTATTAACGATGATCGTCCAATGTGAGTAAAACTCACCAACTCTGAACAATTATATTTTTATAACGTATTTTTAGAACTGTTAATTATCTGTTGATTGTTGTGTGTCGACTGTTTGATTGCACTGCTAGTCAGTTAGTAGAAATTATATATATATATATATATATATATATATATATATGTATGTATGTATATAAAAACCTTTAAATATTTATATGTCGATTCTGTTGATCAGAATAATTTATATTGAACTGAAAGTGATGATAATTATATTGTCTAACATCTGTGATGCAGGGAAACAGGTTGGAGGAATCCAACTGGATTCCTCAACAGTTATTTTACTGTGATTTATATATTGTGATATATAATGTGATATATAATCTGACGTTGATTATGTGTGTTTGGACGATATTTATCGTTGTTATATGGTGTGTTAAATACCATAAGAAATACCAGAATGTGAAAAAGGGATTTTCAAAGTATATTTTGAAAATAATTTATTTATATAAAATCAATGGATTTTATATTATAAAAGAAAAAGGATTTTGAAAAAGGGGATTATATTTGTAAAACAAATATAAAGGAATTTTATTTGTTAAACAAATATAAAGGGATTTATTTGTAAATCAAATATAGGGAAATAAATTTGTTAAACAAATATAAGGGAAAATATTTGTAAAGCAAATATAAAGGAAATTATTTGTCAAACAAATAGAAAGAGAAATATTGGTAGAACATTTACAAATAGGAAAGAAGGATTTATTTATTTAGGGAATAAATAAAAGTAAAAGGATTTATTTATTTAGGGAATAAATAAAGGGTTAAACTAAATAGAATAAAGGAGATATTTATTTGTTAAATAAATGGGATTTAATCAAAGGAATATTTATTTGTTAAATAAATAGGATTTAATCAAGGAATTTTTATTTGGAAGACAAATAGAACTAAATCAAAAGAATATTTAGAAGATGAATAGAAAATGGAAATATGTTTTTAACAGATGAATGGAAAAGATTAATTTATAAATAACAGTTTATACATTAAATTAAATATTTATCATTCGATAAATGGAATCTACAAGTCTGAACTTATATAGTGAAGAGATATTGGGATTAACACTGATAGTTTAAATAGAATATGTACACAACATTTGTATAAGTGAAGTAACGTTATTAAAGAGAAACATTTATAAAGTGAAGAACCGTTACTAAAAGTATATCTTTATAAATGAATAAACATTATCAAATAGGAGTTAATCGAATTACAGTAAATCGATTAGAGTTAGAATTAATCAATTAGAGTTAGAGTTGACCAGTTAGAGTAATCAACTAGAGTTAACCAGTTAGAGTTAGAGGTAACCAGTTAGAGTTAGAGTTAACCAATTAGAGTTAGAGTTGACCAGTTAGAGTTATTCAAATAGAGTTAATCTAGTGGAGTTATCGAATATCACTAATTCGAAGAGAAGAGTAATCGAATATAGTTTATTCGAGAAGAGAAATCGAATATAGTTTATTCGAATAGAGTTAGAGGAGTTAATCGAATATAGTTTATTCGAATAGAGTAAAGGAGTTAATCAAATATAGTTTATTTGAATAGAGTTAGAGGAGTTAATCGAATATAGTTTATTCGAATAGAGTAATGGATTTAATCGAATATTGTTTATTCGAATAGAGTTAGAGGAGTTAATCAAATATAGTTTATTCGAATAGAGTTAGAGGAGTTCATCGAATATAGTTTATTCGAATAGAGTTAGAGGAGTTCATCGAATATAGTTTATTCGAATAGAGTTAGAGGAGTTAATCGAATATAGTTTATTCGAATAGAGTTAGTGGAGTTATCGAAGATAGTTTATTCGACAGGAGTTAAGTGAATAGAGTAAATCAAATAGAGTAAACCGAATAGAGTTAAGAAAATAGAGTTAATCCAAAGGAGTTAATCGAATAGAGTTAATTGAAAAGAGTTAACTGAATATAGTTATTCGAAAGAAAGGTTAAGTAAGGAAGTTAGTTAAATAAATATAAAGTGAACTTTGCCTATTTCATGGTTAGAAGTGTTGTTCAGTTAAGGTCTTAGAGGCAGTTCTACCCCAACTTGATTGGCTTCGTTTTTAACTGAGGAATGGTTAAGGTTCGGCAGTAAAGGATGGTAAAGTGAATTTAGTAATTAAAGGAAATGGTTGAGTTGGCATAGCGATGTTTTATCTAAACATCTGCTTAATCCAAATGTAAAAGTTTTGGAAATGTTTTCCAAACAAGAATCAGAATTGTTTTCTAATATAGAAAACAAGGGATGGAAATGTTTTCCTGTGTTACTAACATATATTTTCTAAATTTAGAAAATAAGAAAATGTTGAATATAGGGAAACAGGAAATGACAAATAAGATAAATAAATGATAAATTAATTAAAAGGATAAAAGTTCTTTGATGATTGATCAATATAATTTCCATCTGGAAATAATATCGTGGTTTGCACACTTGTTTTTCTTTGATAGTTAACTCATAGATTATCAAAGTTTTGACCATTTTAACGTTGTTAATATGGAGAGACCGGTTGGATTATTATCCAAAGAACCACTCTGTATTGGCATAAGCGTTACGAATCATATATGCCAAAGATAATTGAAGGCGGAGTAAAGTGCAAGGGCTGTTATATAAGTCTTAGATAACAGTGACTAAGATGGATATACTGAATAGTGCCTTCGGTTTGTCCAGTCCCATGACAACTTGTATGGACGAAGGTCTGACAGAGTATATCCAATGGATCACATAAGTTGATCAGCTCAAACGTATTCACGTTTGGTGGCAGAGGAATTCGTTTCTCTAAGCTGCATACCCGTGTTATTTTTGGATAAATCAATTTGTGATTTGGCGGGTATGACGATGTGACATTCTAAGTGGATGACGATGTGGCATGTAAGCCTGGATAACTTGTATGGATGGATATCTGATAAAGTATTTCCAGAAAGGTCACGTACATTGATTTCTCCAACCGTACCAAGAGTGGAATCGGAGAAGGAAACTTCTTTAGCTAACACGTAATGTACTGTTGTAGACGTCAATTAGTGATTTTCGATAGATCTGACGATGTGACATTCGAAGTGAATCTGGTGTGATGATAAAGCGTAGCTTCTAGCCTCATCAACCGGTAAATGACAGAAATCGGGCAGGCAGCATGGCTAAGTCGGTCGCTCCGAAGTAGGGTGTATAATCACCTGATCTAGAGTTTCATTTACTTCTAAAAATCTATTGTTGATGCTGTCCCATTCAGGAAATGGTTGCTGATCCCAACCGTTGGTGATATACATTCGATACACTCAGCGAAATGAGTGGTCGGTCATGTGTGGCCGGGTTGCAAGATGTTCTTGTTGAACCCAGTGTATTCCTCTCTAGAGGTACACTAGCGAAAGGTGGTTCCACACCTTGTCATAGTTGGAAATCCATTATCCAATACGTGCTTGCGATTTTGATTGTATACTATACATGTAGAACGTGAGATGAAAGCGTTTCTACTAGATTGATACCTATTTGTATTTAGACATTATTATAATATCAGAATGATATTGCTTATCAAAGATGTTGGATTCTCATAAGGGAAAAACCCATTCTGTATTCACGGCGTGGTCTTATGAGATATCATATATCTGTTAAACTATGTTAAACTATTTTACTCACACCAGTCCCATGACTGACCCGGAGTTTTATTTTGTTGTTTTCCCTAAACTCTTGGGTGCCTAAATTTGTACGGGCAGTCAAGTAGTCGGGATTTACAGATATACTTGGAGAGCTCGGAGCAGGAGGCTTCAAGATTCTATAGCTATTATTATTTCCGCTGTGTTGTAAGTGTTGTACTCTGCAATGTTATCGTATACATATACTGTTTGTATTTCAAAAGTTATGTTATATTTTGTTCGATCCGCTATGATATTCGTGTTACTCTTATGATGATGTTCTTCTTCTTCTTCTTCTATTCTAAGTTTCTATCTTATCTATCCTTACCCTCTAATTTCTTTCATTAATTACCTGGATTTTTCGATGTTTGGTTAGTCGTCATCGTGTTATGTCGATAACCAAAGTCGCCAAAAATCCGGGTCATTACAGTTGGTATCAGAGCTTAAGTTAAGAATTTACCTTGGCTCTATGGCGTGACTCGGTAGAGATAGGGTTAGTAACACCCTAAATTGAGTTTGAGTGTATATATACGAGTGTGTATTTGTATTTGATATAAAAATGGTTTTATATTATGGAGATTCATTGGCTGAGTTGTTTATGAATTCTGGTCGATTAGTTTGATCCACTGTATCGATAGGAATAAATAAACACTTGGTTACGATGGACCAACACAGTATGGATATGTGACATATTATCATATATAGGATGTGTTGGTAGTGATTATAATCAGATAAGATCATAAAATGTGAAATGGTTATATATAACCAATCAGAATTTATATAACTAAAGTATGTGGAATAAGATGAATTAAATCTGAAATTAAAATCAGAATTGATATTTAAAATCCCTGAAATTGGAAAAGTGGTTGTAAATAAATCTGGATTAAGTATAAGGAAATTTTAAAATCCTGGGAGGTTTTAAATTGGTTTAAAGCATTGTGAATGGTATTTAAAATTTATTTCAAAGTGGAAGTGTTTGAGAAATGGTTTTGAAAGCTGATATAGTATTGAACTCACTTCTGTAGCTGGAAAATAAACTCCGATGATGACTGCAGCATCATCAATGTTCATCTTCGAGTGGTAAGTGACAGATTACTGCCAAAGAGATTGTTTTTGAAATTGTTTAGAAAAGCAAGTTGTTTGAAATCCAAAAAGGAATAGTTGGTTTTACAAAAGCAAAACTGTTTAAAAACTTCCAGGGAGAAAAAGTTGTTTGAATTTAAACAAATTAAAGTAAAATTTGTAGAAACCAATAGAATTGAGATTGAATTAAAAGCCAGTAAGTGAAAATTGAATTGAAATAGATTGGTGTCAAGTAGAATTAGACTTGATTAGAGATAATCTGGAATTATATTGGACTGGTAAGTTAAGAATTTGGAATCAAGGATTGGACTTTGATTTGAAATGAAATTCGATTTAGGTATAAGGGAATGGTTGGATTTGTGGGTAAAAACCGATTGGAGTTTGATTGAAATGACATTGGTATATGTTGGATTGATAACAGGTTGAAAGTAACAGAGTAGATATGCTCGACAAAAAGGTACAAGTTTATATTTGATATAAGCATGAGATTTATGAGCCAATTTGGCAAGCCGCTTGGCTGTTTGATTTTCTTTTGGGTTGGAGAAGGCCTAGAGAGGCGAGTTGTGGTTTTACCGATAGGGCTGTACAAAGGAGGTTATGGAGAAATTTTCCGAAAATTTAAAGTGTTAGAAAATTTTCAGAATATTTGAAAATTTTAGTTAGTCGGAATGAATAAATATTTTAGTCGATATTAATTGGTTCAGTTGAAATCAGAAATAAGGGGTAAAAAAATCTTAGGAATTCCAATAGATAGGGTCGTCCTCTACGTTAGCAATTTCGAGGACGAAATTATTTTAAGTGGGGAAGAATGTAATGACCCGCATTATTAGCCGTGGAATAATTAATTAATTAAATTATTTAAATAAGGATTTAGAGATTTAAATAGTGGTTTAATTAAATTACAGTGTTTATTTAATTAAATTAAATAATAGGATAATATATTTAATTCAGAAATAATCAAAAATATTGGAAATCAAAATATTCTGTGAATGGGGTCGTCCCTTAGATTTAATTCAGCTTAGAGTTCAATTATATTGACGAATATATTCAATCGACGTCAGTTTGAACGTAGAATTATAATATAATTAAAATAGAGCTCGAAACGACGCGGCAGTTCGCTATTTGGCGGTTTGAACTTCAACTGAATATAGAGGGTTCGTTTTAAATCGGATTTCTGTGAAACAAGAAACGTGTGGAGCTGGTGGAGTATATCTTTCTAGTGGAAGAGAAATATCGGGATTTCGTCATCTAGATTTTGAGTTATGTCTAAATCGAATTCTCAGAAATGCAGCGCCCTGACCATAACGATTTAATTATATTTTATATATAGATTTAAATAGAAATCGAACATCGATATAACTCTGACGATGTAATATCGAGTTGTAAATTCATATAGGAATATTCTGGAGCTGTATGGTATGCCACTATGAATATAAACAACAATATTTATTTTTAAATATTAAATTTAATTAAATTTAAATATATTTATATATTTAAATAGGCTATTTAGAGCTTTAAAAATAGCCACTTTTGCAAACGAAGTCAGAATTCGACGAAACTAATTTTTTTGGATTCGCAATATTAAATTATTGCTAGATTCCAAGTTTGGTGATTTTTAGAGGCACTGTGTGGCCGTATAGATTTTTAGAGTGAAAAACATTCAGTATTTCGACAGTTAAAAATACGTTGTGTGAGCAAACGGATTCGGAATTAGACGAAACCAGTTTCGTTGGGACCATAATATCGAACAGTAGCTGCATGTCCAGTTTCGTGATTTTTGGGTATCATATGTGATCGCAGGAATTTTAGAGGACGAATAAAAACAGTTATTGATTATAATTTAATATTATATTCAAAGAAAAAATATCTAAACTTCCTATAAATACCCTCTAAAAATTCCTTAACCTAATTTTCTCATTTCTCTGGTCAACGAGATAATACGCCGTCAGTGTTCTTTCTCAAACCAAGATCGATTACTTCCAAAAATCAAAACAAAGGGATTAAAATCCTATAAACCACTACACTTATATAAATGGATCCCTGCGCTCATGCTCTTCATGCTCGTATCTGTCTTGAAGCATTCGACGTTGTTTATGCGGTTCCAATATGTGGCAGCACGACCTAGGGTTCAATGGAATTCGTGATAGGGGAAGCCGGAGGTTGGATTGGAGGTACGGTTGAGCTTGTCGTTGAAATAGGAGGAGATTGACATCGGTTTGAGGTTCTTCGGAGGCCAGAGATGCGATGCGACATCAGGAAGCGACAGTTCATGCTATAGGTCGCATTTCCGATTCGAGGATCGAGTGTGATATACAGGGTACTATCGGATGGAGATTGAGGAGCTGAGCGGGATGGTGGTAGTTGCGAAGTCAGAAGATGGTCGTAGGAGGAGGTAGGCGAGGTCAAAACTAGCGGTCAACAGGTTGGCAAATACTGGAGTTCGAAGTTTCAATTTGGGGGAGAAAGCTTTTAAATGGGTCTGGTATGTTTGGGCATGGGCTTGAACGAAGGGGTATTGGGCTGTGATTTAAAGGTTAGGCCCAATTGAAATGGAAATTAAAGTTTTAATTCAAATAAATAGTGTATTAACTTTACGATGCAATATCTTCGTCATACGATATCAGATTGGCGAACTGTAAGTTGCATTGGGATCGTATGGACGGTGGCTACACCATGGAACTGACTGGGAGTGGATCCGAGCTCGTTACTATTTATAGAAAATTAAATTTTCCGTCTGAATCGAGATATGGTTATCGTTATTAACGATGATCGTCCAATGTGAGTTAAACTCACCAACTCTGAACAGTTATATTTTTATAACGTATTTTTAGAACTGTTAATTATCTATTGATTGTTGTGTGTTGACCATTTGATTGAACTGGTAGTCAGTTAGTAGAAATTATATATATATATATGTATATATATAAACCGTTAAATATTTATATGTCGATTCTATCGATCAGAATAATTTATATTGAACTGAAAGTGATGATAATTATATTGTCTAACATCTGTGATGCAGGGAAACAGGTTGGACGAATCCAACTGGATTCCTCAACAGTTATTTTACTGTGATTTATATATTGTGATATATAATGTGATATATAATCTGAAGTTGATTATGTGTGTTTGGACGATATTTATCGTTGTTATATGGTGTGTTAAATACCATAAGAAATATCAGAATGTGAAAGAGGGATTTTCAAAGTAAATTTTGAAAATAATTTATTTATATAAAATCAATGGATTTTATATTATAAAAGAAAAAGGATTTTGAAAAAGGGGATTATATTTGTAAAACAAATATGAAGGAATTTTATTTGTTAAACAAATATAAAGGGATTTATTTGTAAATCAAGTATAGGGGAAATATATTTGTTAAACAAATATAAGGTAAAATATTTGTAAAACAAATATAAAGGAAATTATTTGTCAAACAAATAGAAAGAGAAATATTGGTAGAACATTTACAAATAGGAAAGAAGGATTTATTTATTTAGGGAATAAATAAAAGTAAAAGGATTTATTTATTTATGGAATAAATAAAGGGTTAAACTAAATAAAATAACGGAGATATTTATTTGTTAAATAAATAGGATTTAATCAAAGGAATATTTATTTGTTAAATAAATAGGATTTAATCAAGGAATATTTATTTGGAAGATAAATAAAACTAAATCAAAAGAATATTTAGAAGATGAATAGAAAATGGAAATCTGTTTTTAACAGATGAATGGAAAAGATTAATTTATAAATAATAGTTTATAAATTAAATTAAATATTTATCATTCGATAAATGGAATCTATAAGTCTGAACTTACATAGAGAAGAGATATTGGGATTAACATCGATAGTTTAAATAGAATATGTACACAACATTTGTATAAGTGAAGTAACATTATTAAAGAGAAACATTTATAAAGTGAAGAACCGTTACTGAAAGTGAATCTTTATAAATAAATAAACGTTATCAAATAGGAGTTAATCGAATTACAGTAAATCAGTTAGAGTTAGAATTAATCAATTAGAGTTAGAGTTGACCAGTTAGAGTTGACAAGTTAGAGTAATCAATTAGAGTTAACCAGTTAGAGTTAGAGGTAACCCGTTAGAGTTAACCAGTTAGAGTTAGAGTTGACCAGTTAGAGTTATTCAAATAGAGTTAATCGATGGAGTTATCGAATATCACTTATTCCAAGAGTAGAGTAATCGAATATAGTTTATTCGAGAAGAGAAATCGAATATAGTTTATTCGAATAGAGTTAGAGGAGTTAATGGAATATAGTTTATTCGAATAGAGTAAAGGAGTAAACGAATATAGTTTATTAGAATAGAGTTAGAGGAGTTAATCGAATATAGTTTATTCGAATAGAGTAAAGGAGTTAATCGAATATATTTTATTCGAATAGAGTTAGAGGAGTTAATCGAATATAGTTTATTCGAATAGAGTTAGAGGAGTTCATCGAATATAGTTTATTCGAATAGAGTTAGAGGAGTTAATCGAATATAGTTTATTCGAATAGAGTTAGAGGAGTTATCGAATATAGTTTATTCGACAGGAGTTAAGTGAATAGAGTAAATCAAATAGAGTAAACCAAATAGAGTTAAGCAAATAGAGTTAATCCAAAGGAGTTAATCGAATAGAGTTAATTGAAAAGAGTTAACTGAATATTGTTATTCGAAAGAAAGGTTAAGTAAGGAAGTTAGTTAAATAAATATAAAGTGAACTCTGCCTATTTCAAGGTTAGAAGTGTTGTTCAGTTAAGGTCTGAGAGGTAGTTCTACCCTGACTTGATTGGCTTCGTTTTTAACTGAGGAATGATTAAGGTTCAGCAGTAAAGGATGGTAAAGTGAATTTAGTAATTAAAGGAAATGGTTGAGTTGGCATACTGATGTTTTATCTAAACATCTGCTTAATCCAAACGTAGAAGTTTTGGAAATGTTTTCCAAACAAGAATCAAAATTGTTTTCTAATATAGAAAACAAGGGATGGAAATGTTTTCCAGTGTTAATAACATATATTTTCTAAATTTAGAAAATAAGAAAATGTTGAATATAGGGAAACAGGAAATGACAAATAAGATAAATAAATGATAAATTAATTAAAAGGATAAAAGTTGTTTGATGATTGATCGATATAATTTTCATCTGGAAATAATATCATTGTTTGCACACTTGTTTTTCTTTGATAGTTAACTCACAGACTATCGAAGTCTTGACCATTTTAACGTTGTTAATATGGAGAGACTGGTTATATTATTATCCAAAGAACCACTCTGTATTGGCATAAGCGTTGCGAATCATATATGCCGAAGATAATTAAAGACGGAGTAAAGTGCAAGGGCTGTTGTATAAGTCTTAGATAACAGTGACTAAGATGGATATACTGAATAGTGCCTTCGGTTTGTCCAGTCCCATGACAACTTGTATGGACGAAGGTCTGACAGAGTATATCCAATGGATCACATAAGTTGATCTGCTCAAACGTATTCACGTTTGGTGGCAGAGGAATTCGTTTCTCTAAGCTGCATACCCGTGTTATTTTTGGATAAATCAATTTGTGATTTGGCGGGTATGACGATGTGACATTCTAAGTGGATGACGATGTGGCATGTAAGCCTGGATAACTTGTATGGATGGATATCTGATAAAGTATTTCCAGAAAGGTCACGTACATTGATTTCTCTAACCGTACCAAGAGTGGAAGCGGAGAAGGAAACTTCTTTAGCTAACACGTAATGTACTGTTGTAGACGTCAATTAGTGATTTTCGATGGATCTGACGATGTGACATTCGAAGTGAATTTGGTTTGATGATAAAGCGTAGCTTCTAGCCACATCAACCGGTAAATGACAGAAATCGGGCAGGCAGCATGGCTAAGTCGGTCGCTCCGAAGTAGGGTGTATAACCACCTGATCTAGAGTTTCATTTACTTCCAAAAATCTATTGTTGATGCTGTCCCATTCGGGAAACGGTTGATGATCCCAACCGTTGGTGATATACATTCGATACACTCAGCGAAATGAGTGGTCGGTCATATGTGGTCGGGTTGCAAGATGTTCTTGTTGAACCCAGTGTATTCCTCTCTAGAGGTACACTAGCGAAAGGTGGTTCCATACCTTGTCATAGATGGAAATCCATTATCCAATACATGCTTGCGATTTTGATTGTATACAATATATGTAGAACGTGAGATGAAAGCGTTTCTGCTAGATTGATACCTATTTGTATTTAGACATTATTATAATATCAGAATGATATTGCTTATCAAAGATGTTGGATTCTCATAAGGGAAAAACCCGTTCCGTGTTCACGAAGTGGTCTTATGAGATATCATATATCTGTTAAACTGTGTTAAACTATATTACTCACACCAGTCCCATGACTGACCCGGAGTTTTATTTTGTTGTTTTCCCTAAACTCTTGGGTGCCTAAATTTGTACGGGCAGTCAAGTAGTCGGGATTTGCAGATATACTTGGAGAGCTTGGAGCAGGAGGCTTCAAGATTCTATAGCTATTATTATTTCCGCCGTGTTGTAAGTGTTGTACTATGCAATGTTATTGTATACATATACTGTTTGTATTTCAAAAGTCATGTTGTATTTTATTCGATCCACTATGAGATTCATGTTACTCTGATGATGATGTTCTTCTTCTTCTATTCTAAGTTTCTATCTTATCTGTCCTCACCCTCTAATTTCTTTCATTAATTACCGGGATTTTTCGATGTTTGGTTGGTCGTCATCGTGTTTATGTCGATAACCAAAGTCGCCAAAAATCCGGGTCATTACAAACCTTTTCTCAGCTACCCAACAAACTAAAAGAGGATATGTGGGCTTAACCTCCCAAGTAAGCCCAAACCAAGATATCAATACCAAGCCAAAATCCACCATTTTAAGGCTTAAACACACATTAATATGTTAATTAAACATTAACATCTCATTCTCAAACACTTAACACACACAAACACAAACACCTATTAAGTTATGTTAATTTAATAGTTTAACATACATATTAACACACAAAACACATATACACTATTTTACTTATCAAATTCAACGTAATGTATCAAATAAACATGTTTATCAAAATATCTTTATTTATACTTGTGCAATTTCATCAATACAACAAAACAAATGTCAAAATGTTCTATTTTAACAAAATAAATCATTAACACGTTAAAACATATATTCTAAGATTTATTATTTCTTCGCACCAATTAAGGTTTCTACAATAATAATTTATATACCAAAATTATAATAATTGCTTTGTTAATCAAACCATACTACGATGGTTTTAACTCAATAATCTCCACATAAAAACTTTTACTCTTTTTCTTATTTCAACGCTACAATAGACACATTTATTTATATGCATTGTTGATATTTAAAAACATAAATTCCCAAAATACAACAAGGTTGTTTTTCCCCTTTTACTATCTCAACAAATTAAATTTATTATTAACGATAATAAAATGCACCAAGACTATAAATATCAATTCACATAAATATTTATATCCTCATACAATCAACTAACCAATTTATTCATTGATTAACATTTGAAAAGCCACATGTAGACTTTAAATTCGCGGATGTAAATTAAACACAATTCCTCTATTGGTATTATTGTCAAAATACATCCTGTATTAAAACCCCAATTAATAATTAATAATTGAATCAACAATTAAATCTCAAATATTAAAAATATATTTTCCCTTTTAAGTATTGATTCCCAATCAATATATGAATATAATTTCAATATGCCCTCAATTATTTAATTACAATCTTAAAAATCACAAAACGCAGTTAATCTGCATTTTCTAGTTACCTAAAAATCCGGGTTGTTACAGACTTCCCCCCTTAAATAAATTGCGTCCTCGCAATTTGTTAAGAGAAATAATCCAAACTTTTTTTCTTTCTGATTCTCAAATTTATAGATATAAAATTATTCCAATATCAGAAATATTGAACCATGAATCATTATCATCTACTTCACAACTACAGAGTTGATTGCATAAGCTAGTAACAATGTCTTCTAAAGTTCATCCATTGCACATAAATGTTTCATGGGAAAATATTATTCCAATTTATTTTAACTCAAACATTTCCCTTTTTATTTTTCCTCCACATGTTAAAATTTCACATTTGAAGTTTAGGAACCTCTATCGATAACATGGCGTCCCATATATCGACCGAAATCCTTAAACAACCTCCAGACAAGTCAACATGATGGGTTAACCAAATTTAGATGTATTATTTTATTATCTCTAGCATCCATGCATCCAATTTTAAACATTTTAGCCAAACAAAACAATTACTAACATCCAATCGCCAGGAAGCAGTCAAGCAAAAGAAAGCTATTTACCATTGAACTATATATTATGCAGCTAAACAAAAGAAGAAAATATTATATTATCTTAAAATATTACCTTTTAACTCAGATTCCTTTTGTTCATCTTGTCTACTTCCCTTTTGATTAAAACTTTGTATTTGCTTCTCATTAATTCCCATTTTTTTCATTAATCTCCTCATAAGCATACAAAATCCTAACGAAGCGGAACAAATTTAGATCGATTGGGTTAGGCACATATACCCCTAATTCTGTACTATCCTAATCATTTCGGCTATTCGCTCTAAAGTTAAAAAAATTCAACAACACAATGACCATTGGTTTCTCCCACATCCGTCCTAGGTCTGCCTCTAGCCATAATACTGATCCTGCACTTCCAATTCTAATACTACTATAAATATGTCAGTCATAGTTAAAATAACAAATGCCCTACATTTTTTTTGAAACTATGCTATACTTCCAACCCTACGTGGATAGTCCATGTAAACTACCTACACACTCTCTTGGGGACAAAACTCTAAGGCTCACTAGGTCTCGGATCCATGATTTTATATGTAATATTGTTCTAACCACAGCTCTAATACCAAACTGTAATGTCCCCACTGTTATACCCAATTTAGCAAAGAACACTACAAGTAATGTCGTCTGCTAATCCGGAGAATATGGCTTGATAGGGGCGATCGAATGTGAATATATATTTATACTAACACCGACACATCATTTATACATTTGTACTTAATGTCTGATCTGAATTTGACGTGTTCTGTATTAATACAAAGTAATAAATACATTGATTCCACCTATTCAGAACAATATATCAAACACATAATAATTAGAGATCACAGCAGAATGCGCATATCATAGCATACATTGGGTAAGTACACAAAAATACATCTGATTTTACATTCTACATATTTCAAAATAAGTCACTATCTTAACAAGGACATCTCATAGAGCATCAGGTAAATATCCTACCAAAGATCTACTAAGGGTCTCAATATGTTTATCCATGGCTAGTTCACCTGTCCGAAAATCCGAGCATCCTATAAACCAGAAAATTCCGGTCTGACCCAGAAACACAAAATTCTGGATCGGTCTAATTCCAGAAACACAAACCTCAGTATGTTTTAATTGTTTTGTTTGAATTTAAATTTGTAAAACAAATCCAAGTTTTCTAGTTTTTCTGTAAAACTAAGTCTTTTGTTACAGTGTTTGTAACGGTGGAAAAAAAATCCGATTTTGGGCTTAAAATCGGTACTGGATTTTGACTGTAGAATTAGTGCAACTAGAGCGAGATTGTGAGGCCTTTTGTGTAGCGCCTAGTAGAAACTTGGGGATAAGTTTTGAGTGTAGGGTTAGGACATTTAGGCTAGGAATTGTCGAGAGTTTACAGGTGTTGTAAGCACTGTAATAGTTGACCAATATCTAGTAGAAACCTTGGGGAATTCAGCAATAGGAAGGGTTTGCCGAAGCAAGGTAAAATTTGTGTTATTTATTTTTGTATTTATTTCTTGTCTACTGCAATCTGTTCTATGATATTTTAATATCCTAAATTAAATTCGGTAAACCCTATTCACCCCCCGTTAGGGTTAATCCAGATCCAACAAGTGGTATCGTAGCTTGGTATTTTATTAACTCTAGAGATGGTGTTCCCTAGTTGTTAGTGTAGCGAGAGTCAGTCCAATGATATTCCAGTTGTTTTCAATAGGACAGAATTTTTAATTTGGAAATCGAAAATCAAAATCTATTTGAAATCTGTTAATTTTGAATATTGAAATATTATTGAAAATTTGGGAGATATGCTAAATAAGAAACATAAAGTTGTCAATGCTCGAATTAGGCATATTTTGTATTCTTATCTCAGTAATAATTAGCTCAAACTTATCTCTCATTGTTTGACTGTGCAGGATATTTGGAAAATTCTCAACAAGTTGTATGGAATAAACAACAACTGCTCAGAATCCCAGAATGTCAACTCAGATTCAGATCTATGCTTGAAAGGAGAAACAGATGGAAATTCAAGTAGATCAGACGATGGAGATTCAACAGACAATGAGACTGAAAGTTTCTCATTTGAAGATTTAGTTTTTATGTGTGCCGACCTAACTAAATCTTTTGATAAACTCCAACTGAAAAAAAAATCTCTGAAATCTAAAAATCATGAGTTGTCTAGCAAAATTAGCTGTTTGGAATCAAAATTTTCAAATGTCATGAAATTTGAAAATTCTGATTGTGAAAATTGTTTGAAATTAAAAACTGATTTCGTTCATCTCAATAAAAATATTCAAAGGGTTGAAGAGGAAATTCTGATTTTAAAAGATAACGAAATTGTGTTAAAAGATACAAACAATTCTTTACGAAAGTAATTTGAAATTTTTAAGACTACCAAAAACTACAATCATGATTTTGCGGGAATTTTTTTTTGTTGAAAACGAACTTGATCTTGAATGAACTTGAAAGTGATATTGAAAAATTCAAGAGTTTTGGAAAACGTGAGCTTGAAAAGAAAAAACTTTTTGAATTTGAAATCTCTGAGTCCAAGACCCAAATTAAACTTTTTGAAAACAAAAATTTCATTTTGAAACAAAATGATATTGAAAGGAGAAAGATCAGCGTTAATCGTTGTTCAAATGTGATGAAAGAAAATACTGATCTTAAATACAAAATCAATAGTCTTGAATTGAGTTCAAAACGTTTTTCAACCGGAGAAAAATCTTTGAATATGTTGTTGAAAAATCATGTTTCTTCTGGTAATAAAAATGGTCTCGGTTTTAGGAAAACAAATTATTTTGAAAAACTAAATTCTTATGATTTTAAAAATCCTTCAAATTGTTTCAAGATGGGTCATTCTGAAAATTTGAACTCTGAAAATTCCAAAAGGTTTTTGAATCACGAACGAGACAAGAATTTGTTTGATAGCAATCTATTTAATCCATTTTGGACCCAAAAAGAAGTGAGGTGAATTCGTCTAAATTCAAAATGTTTGGGTCCCTAAGGGTACATTCAGATGGATTGTTATATAAACAGATTTGGGTACCTAAATTCATGAATAAATCTGTGAGTGGTTTTACAAATTTTGTTAGACTACTTGATCCCTAAAATGTTAGGTACCGGAGGAGGCTGAGGAACCGCTCTGCAAAAAGTTACTTGAAATCAAGCTAGTCTATATTTTTGTATCGTTCACAGTTTCTTAGCCAAGTGTGTTGAGTTAAAGTATCAACATTGTCTTATAAAAATATTGTATGATCTCTAAACTCATCTCTGTTATTATTCTCATTTTTTTGTCTATTCCTCATTCTAACCCTTCTATTTTCTTTTGGCTATTTCTGATTTGTTTTTGCACTTGCATATTATTTTTCTTTTGTTTTGAGCTTTCTTACTTCATGTTGCAGAATTCATGATTTTCTGGAAATTCGTTTCATTTGAATAAAACTCTCATGTTTTAATCATTTCCAGACCTTGAATTTAAACTTGTAAATATCTGTAATTGTTTTGAAGACTAATTTTTATTTTTGAATCCTAATAGTGCTGAAGCATTCATGTCACATCTGGAACACTGTTGATTTGTATTCTAAATTTTTGAAGATCTGAAAAACAATTGAAATTTCACACATTTCTACTGTTTTGAGTATATTTTAATTCATTTTGGAAAGATTTGAAAATTTGTACTCATTAAAGCACACAACTATTTTTCAGTTGTGATAATTTCATTTGTTTTTGGATTGGCTTGAATCATTGTTTACGTCTTGAAATTCATTATTATTCCTGGGCATCTGTCTTAGACATTTGTTTGTTGGAATCATTTGAAATTCTTTGATATTTTGAATCTCACACACTTCTTATATTTGAAATTAATAAACTTGTGTGATTGATTTTTTGTATCTCAAAATTTACATTTATTCAAGTGATTTCAAATAAACTGTTTTATTTTTTGATCATGAATATCTATCAAACTTGATGTAAATAATTTGAAATTTTCTCCTGTGCTTGTCAGAAATAAATGTGATTTTTTTTGAAAATCTGTTCTTAAAACTCACTGTTATTTCATGATCATTTGATTTGAATATTTGTTTGTTTGAAATCATTTGAAATAATTAATTCGTGAATCTCACACAAATCTTGGAACTAAAATTTATAATATGCTGTGATCGGTTCACTAAATCTTGAGATTTTCATATTCCTTCAAATGATTTAAAATAAACTATATTTTTAATCTTGGGTCATGAATTATCTTTTGTGAATGCCAGAAATATTTGTGAAAAGTTCGCTTGAAAAGTCTGCTTTGGAATTGATTGTCGTGCTGCTTTGATAAAAGAAATTGTTATTGAAAATGTTTTTTGATAACTGCTTGTTTTTGGTATCATCTGCTGCTCTGAATTGAAAATCTTTCTTGTGCTACATCCTGAAATTCATTCTGAAATCATAATCACTTACTTAGATATTTTTTTGTTTGAAATCATTTGATATTTTTTAATATTTTGAATCTCACACACACCTTGGCCTTGGTATTAATAACCTTGTGTGATCGATTCATTGAATCTTGAAGTTTTCACTTTCCTTCAAGTGATCTCAAATAAACCGTTTCTTTAAATCTTGGATCACGATTTGTCTTCTTGGACTTGTTGAAAATTTTCTGAAAACCTCCTTGTGATACTTATTCTGAATATGTCTTACTGCTTCAAAAGATAGAACTGAGTTGTTAGATTTAATTTCTTGGGTGTTGTGATTGGATACCGTTGTTTGAGATCTCTTTAATAACCACCACGGTGATATTAAAATCCCCATTAGAAGATACAACAAGTGGTATCATATTAGAAGTGCTGAAATTTTTTATTGATCTGATTCTAATAATGTATATATCTTTTTTGTCTTGTATATATCTTTTAATTTCCCTCTTGTAATTGATTTTTCAATTTTAAAATCATTTATTAATTATTTATTCAGAAATTGAGATTAATAACCAAAAAGAACTGTAATTAGAATTCATCAAAATTATTATCAGATTATTGAAATTGTGATGAGTTGTGATAGTATATTTCACAACAAGAGGAGACTTTATTTAAATTTTCATGATGATTGAACAACTGTTATAATATCTTTGAATTGGGACTTATTTCACGAACATCTTATTCTATTATCTTTCTGCCATCCATCATAATTTTATATTAATGTGGAGAGTTTAATAATTTTAAAAATCATCTTGAATAAACAGTGGAAATATTTGTGATGGAAATGTGACAATATTATTTTTCAGAATTAGTGATAATTGAAAATTTTCAAGAATCCCTGTATAGTTAAGCATATTTCATAATGTATTAATCTAGAAATTAATTTCACAAGCCATTTCTGTACCTACCATATTTCTGTCATCCATATTGGTTTTATATACTGAGGAGTTCTTTCTTTTTGTAACAGAAAATAATAAAAATATAATATTCATAAGTGTTTCTCTAACCTCATTTAAAAATCCAAGCTCGGGTCATGCATGGTTATGAGATTACTTATATTTAAGCTGCAACTGACCTCATTTAAAAATCCAAGATCTGGTTATGCGTGGTCGTGTGCTCTTAAATAAAATGAAGAAGACAAAGGAATAAATTGCTATAAATAAATTTTATATGAAATTCTCCTTGGTGTGTAAAAACCAGCCTATCAATCCATTTTTCTAACTTGGGAAATATGTTAATATTTTATGAAATATTATGATTTGTTGATTGATAGCTATTGAGATTTGAGATTATTTGATTGCGTCACTTAAATTGAATATATAATCGTAGTCCAAATCCATCACTGTTCTTGTGCTTATTTTTTTATAAAAAATCTTTTGAAAATAGTTGGAAATCATTTATTATAAAACTCTCTCCATTTATATAAATTTCATCGTAAATCCATCATTCTAAAATGTGAAATTTGCCAATAGTTCTTAGAATATTATGATTTTTATTTGACTGATTGAGATTTAAGATGATTATCCTTCCTCTTAAACTGATATTATATTTTTAGTCTTTTTTCATCACTATTTTAAATTCTGTATCCATTTGATGATAACAACAGGGGGAGAATGGGTTAAGATTTTGGTAGTTGAGTGGATATTCTTTGAATATTTTAATATTGAAATTTCAATTATTGTTTTTCACTCATGCACATATTTAAGGGGAGTTTTTTTTAGGGGGAGCACACAAATAAGGGGATTTCAATAATTAACTGTCAAACACATTTATTATAATATATTATATTCAAAATATTAATTTATGTTTGTCATCATCAAAAGAGGGAGATTGTTGTATTTAACAATTCTATGATTTTTGTTTGATGATAACAATATATTTATTACTATAAACGTGTTTGTAATTGTACTGTTATTTTACATCACAGACAATAATATAATATTTATATTAAATAATACACTACTGCACAAGAATTTAAATATTCAAACAGTATTTTATTTAAATATAATATTTTATTTCAACATCTCAACAGTACAAATTTATAACTCCACTATTTGTACACCTCAGTAATACAATATGTTTCATTTCCATTTTTATACATTGCTCCTTACTACATCACTCAATCACTCAGTACATATATATTCATACACTCACTCACTGACACATACTCTTGTCTTTTGTCTTCTGTCTCTGTCTTCACAGTCAGTCCAGTCTTCTGCTTACCTGTCACAAAAGAAACACACACACATAGTAATCTGAAACATAAATAATTTTATATTCTAGCAGATATAATTTTTATTTTAAAAATATATTTGCCTCAGAATTTTTGGTGTGTTTCTCATCATTTTTCATGATTTGATCTTATTTATCTACATATCCATCTATGTCTAGACATCTTGTGATGTTCACAGTGATACACGGTAAATACCACAAGGTAGGCATCATCTGTAGTGCTCACACACACACACATATATATATTCTTTGGACGTACACTATACATGTATACACATACATATGTATGTATATACACGTATTTGTGCAGGGACAATACAGTCAACAAGGGACAAATACATCAAACCGTTGTGTTCAGGTAAAGCCCGACATACATACGTAGTGCATGGGTCAGGTATCCGTGAACACACAAGCACTGAGGAGAGGCCATGGAGATCAAGCTCGAGCTAGTGCAAGTGCACGAGCATGGACCAAAACAAGTGGTTGAACAACAATCAAGATGACTCGCAATGCTATGTGGCGCAAATCGACACGCAAGCACAAAGATGCATGGACATACAAGCCAGAAGCAAGGATGCATCAGTTAAGAGTTTAAAATTTTCCAGCATGAACAAAGTCTCAACTTCAACATGGTTCAACCTAAGCAGTAAACAAAAATGATTCAAACAGGCAACTTCACATATCAACAGCTCGACAAAATGCACCTAAAATACAAGCCAAGCCGAAGACTTAAATAGCAGAGGTACTCAAAGCTCAGTACACAAAGAACAACACAGTAGAAAGACAAAGAAACCATTTTGGCAAGGATGCAAAAGACTTAAAGTGGCACAAGAAAATGTGCATGTGCAAATAAAACTGTATAACAGCATGTACAATTTTTTTCTTGCATTCAAAAACATGCATACACATGACAACAACATACAAGCTAGACAGCTATAAGGGAAATGTACAAGAAAGACCACACAGTGACAAGTTCAAATGAATGGTCGAGAAAATTGGAAACAGAAATCAGGCAATATTTCGAACAAATAACATGTCATATTTGGCAATAAGAAAATCAGGAGAATTCAACAAAGGAATCTTTTTTTCCTCCCAGAAAATCAGGAGAATTCAACAATGAAATCAAAGTCAATTTACTTGCCAAAGATTTGTTTTAAGAAGCATTTTTATTTCTAGAAAACGACTGTCTGCAAAAGTGTTTTTTTATTTTTGGCAATATTTGATTTCAGAAATTCATTTACTCAGAGACAACATAATATGTTTTTTTGGTCAAGATCATTCAAGGGGCAACAAATCAAATACTATATCATTCCAGAATTGAATCAGGATTTCAAGAATTGAGCATTCAAGTTTGGACAGAAATAACATTGTGTAGATTGGGCAAGATAATCAGATAAATCAATTTCCAGAAATCAATTGTTCCAATTTTCTCCAGATATGAAAGCAACTCAATAAATTTGCAAGTGGCAAGTTATTCAAAAAATGATATCACAGATTTTTTTATTCCAAAAATTACGAGAACAATTTTTTTGGCAAAAATCAGAATGTAATTTTTATATGGGAAATATTCATTCAATTTATACACAGTGATGTGTATATTCATGTTTAGGCAAGTGCACGAAATCAGTGTTTCCTGATATTTTAAACAGTTTTTGGCAAAGCATATTTGGCAAGAAATTATATAAAGTTCTTTCCAAAATTAATCAAATCGAAATTAGTAAATTTGCAAATCAATGGGATTAAAGACAACAAACAATTTCCAGAATTTCTCAATTTCAAACAAAGCCGATTTAATCTTTATCATGGCATCAATCAAGCAAGAGGAATAAAGGGCGAAACATACACTCAACACAAAATCTGGGCAAGTCAATTTATTAGAAATCGGAGAGTTATTAGGATTTTATAATCCTATATAATCACCTCTTCATCACAGGTAAAAAAGAAGAAAGTGAACGAAACCAAAAGCAACAACTTTAAGAAGAAATCATTTTCAGATTGCTCATAGTTTTATCAGGGTTTCGATCATTGGAATATCCCAAATCGATCGACAAAGCAGGCCACAAGACTACAGGGCCACAGAGAACCAATTCCTCACACAATCATTCAAGATTTGGGAAATCACATGAAAACCCTAGAATAGCCGCCGCCATTTTTAATTCCAAAGAGGAAGAGATTGGGCTGATAAAATGATGGTGCGAACAAAATGGAGAATGGGCCGGCCTAGTTATTTAACTTAGAAAAAGTGGGTTTTCTATTATTATTTTAATTGTTTTGTTTGAATTTAAATTTGTAAAACAAATCCAAGTTTTCTAGTTTTTCTGTTAAACTAGGGTTTTTGTTATAGGGTTTGTAACGGGGAAAAAAATCCGATTTTGATGTTAAAATCAGTACTGGGTTTTGAGCGTAGAATTAGTGCAATTAGAGCGAGATTGTGAGGTCTTTTGTGTAGCACCTAGTAGAAACTTGGGGATAAGTTTTGAGTGTAGGGTTAGGACATTTATGCTAGGAATTGTCACGAGTTTACAGGTGTTGTAAGCATTGTAATAATTAACTAATAACTAGTAGAAACCTTGGGGAATGCAGTAGAGGGCAGGGTTTTCCGAAGTTGGGTAAAAACCGTGTTTTTTATTTTTGTATCTATTTCTTATCTGCTGCAATTTATTCTGTGATATTTTAATATCTTGAATTAAATTCAATAAACCCTATTCAGCCCCTCTAGGGTTAATCTAGATCCAACACACTATCCATGTTCATGTAATTGTCTAGGTAGGGTCAGGTCGAAAATGTTAGACTCGGATGGTTGGACTCAGATTGTTGGTTGTCGAGTCGAAAATGTTGGACCAAAAATAAAGTAATAGGGTTTCCGTCAGTAAAGATAATATATATCATATATTTGTATATTGGGCTTAGCCTAGTCTTTCAACTTTATTTGTTCACAAGCCCAAGCGACAGTGTATAACGTGTTTAGGCCGTGTGGCATATGTGTGAGTATAACGTGTATATATACACGTCCAATGTACAATTACAATTATCAATTTATCATTTTCGTTCTTCCTCAATTAAATTACAATTTCACTTTTATGGTATTAGAGCACTAAAAGACTAACGACATCAATTACAATCTGTACATCATATTTATTCTTATACAACACTAGATATTGAAAGGATTTTAGTTTCTACTTCTCAGTGAATCTGGTTGTGTGAGTGCAAGATTGCAAACTTGTCGTCCTCGATTCATTTTTCATCATTGAAGCATCCCTTCGATCACAATGTAGCATTGCTCAAATCAGTTTGGTGGCTCCAATCTATTTCCCATGTATCAAGAAGCTTCAGAATATTGGATCTTCATCAAGCATTCTTGATTATAGTTTCCATTGAAGATCCGCTCATTTCAATCTGATTTCATAGGAACTGGTTGCAGAATCCAAATTATAGGATTTCTGCCATCCAAGTATACCATTTCAGATTTCTTTTCCAGTTAATACCATTTCATTAAGGATGGAAATAATGATACAACAAGTTTTGCAACCTCAAGAATTGATATAGGTAGAGCCTCATCATCAGTAATCTCCTTAGTTAAATCCAAAAGCCATGTCATTAACATCCCTTTAGATGATGATAATTACATGCTATGAAAGTACCAAGTCGAAACTGCCATAAAAGGCTATGGATTACAAGATTTCTGTTAGCATCCCACCTGTCATGAAACAAGATAAAGATGACAATCTGATTAGCAATGAGGATTATGTCATGTACCAGAAACAAGATAGTCTCCTTGCATCTTGGCTTATTTCATCAACAAGCGCAAATCTACTATCATAAATTATTGGTGCCAATACCTCGTACGAAATATGGCCGGCAATAGAGCAGATATTTAATTCTCAATCTGCATCGAGAATAATGCACTACATAGGTCAGCTCCGAAATCAAGAAAGATACAATGAGTATGAGTGAATATTTGACTAAAATCAAGATTCTGTGTGATGAATTTGCAACAATAGGGCATAATGTTTCTAAAAGCGAACATGTTGTTTATATTACTGGAGGATTAGATGAAGAATACGAATTTGTAGTTACCTTTATTGCATCTCAAAGAACCATCCCAAACCATCAATATGTACACTCCACATTATTAGCGCACGAAGGAAGGGTAGAGCAAAGAAGAGCTAGTCAACCAGATTACTCAGTAAATTTCACAACTGTTTCTAAGAACAAAAATCAACAAAGAAACAATTCTGTGCAAACCCTAAATCAAGGCAACAATGTGCAGAGAGGAAACCCGATCCAAAGAGGAAAAGGAAGGTGTGGTAGATGGAATAATAACAACAGAGTTAAATGTTAAATATGTGAAAATTTTGGACATGTTGCCAGTCGATGTTATTTCAGGTTTAATTCTGAGTACAATATTGCAAGACAAGGTCATGGTAATCAAAATAGACCCAATGTGAATGTGGCACAATTAAACCAACAAAGTGGGAGCATAGATGGTGGCAGAAGTCAAACAAGTAATGCAGATGACTCAAAGGCTGATGATCTAAACATTGATGATTGATACCCAGACTCTAGTGCAACAAATCATGTCACAAGCAGTTTGTTGAATTTAAATCTTGGTAACAAAAGCTATTCAGGTAAACAGTCTATACTTGTGGGAAATGGTGAAACTATGAGTATATCTTACATTGGTAATGGGTATATTAATGGTAAGAGACATTTATATTTAAATAATTTACTGAGAGTACCTAATATCAACAAGAACTTAATGAGTGTCTCACATTTTGCCAATGACAATAATGTATACTTTGAGTTTCACCCCAAATTTTGTCTTGTTAAGGACCTAATTAGCAATAACATACTTCCATAGAGTAATTTGGATAATGGCTTGTACAAATTCTCCAAAATCAAGACCAATGATGGTTCTAGAAAAGGAAATTACTGTTATAATGTTCAGATTAGTACAAGCAGTAACAGTGATGTTTTTAGTATGTGGCATAAGAAATTGGGACACCCAAATATCAAAACTGTAAGACATGTTATGCTTGAAAATAAAATCAGTATTGAAAATATACCTAAATCTTTTATTTGTAGTCATTGCCAAATAAGCTAAAGTCATAAATTGCCTTTCTTTGATTTTGAGACTACATATAGTAGTCCCTTGGAGCTTGTTGCTGCAGATCTATGAGGACCATCTCCATTCAAAGCTGATAATGGTTACAGGTACTATTTTTCCTTTGTGAATGCCTACAGTAGATACACTTGGATATTTTTTTCAAAAATAAGTATGAAGCACATAACATAACTGTCTACTTCATAAAATTAATTAAAAAAATTCAACTGCAATGTTAAGACTATTCAGATAGATGGGGGAGGTTTATTCATACCTATAAGAAAATATTTCAAAGATAGAGGCATTACTTACAGAATTACTTGCCCACATACTTCTAAACAGAATGGTCTTGTGGAGAGAAAGCACAGACATATTGTTGACACTGGCTTAACACTGATGTCACAAGCATCATTACCCCTTAAATTGTAGGCAGAAACATTTGAGACATTAGTGCATTTAATAAATTTGATGCCAACTAAAGTTTTAAAATAGAAAAGCCCATATGAGGTTCCTTTTGGATTAAAACCTGGTTATAGTAAATTGAAAACTTTTGGTTGCTTGTGCTTTCCCTGCGTAAGACCCTATAATAAACATAAGCTGAATTTCAGATCAGCCCCATATACCTTTTTAGGGTATCCTATCAACCAAAAGGGTTACAAATGTTTGGACAGTAATGGTAGGTTGTATGTTTCTAGACATGTTACTTTTAATGAAAATGTTTTTCCATTTTCATATAAGTACATAAGGGCTACTAACAGGATACTCATACAACCAATGTGGTTCAACCACCAATTGCACTAACTGACTGGTAAAAGGCACTTGACAAAAATCAACACCATGATGAAAGCAATGAAGTCAACAGCATACCAAGCACAAGATCATGTTATACTAGTGACAACAATGACAATGTAGAGCATCTAATACATGAAGATCAATTGAGTAATAGAGGGGAAATTGATAAAGAACAATCTGCCAAAGCAATCACAACACTGATTCATCATTTACCAATGACATTCAAGGAATGGATCAGCCAACTACAGGAAATAAACACCATATGTTGACAAGAAGCAAGTGTGGTATATTTAAACTAAAGGCATATACTATGAATGTCAGTGACAGAGAACCAAACAATTATGAAGAAGCAGTATCAAACAAAAACTGGAAAGCTGCCGTGGATACTGAATATCATGCACTTATGAAAAATAATACACAGACATTACTGAGTGCCCCAGCAAATAAAAACATAGTGAGGTGCAGGTGGACCTACAAATTGAAGAAAAATCCAGATGGAAGTGTATCTAAATATAAAGCAAGGCTGGTAGCCAAAGGTTATACACAACAATTTGGATTTAATTTTAATGCATCATTTTCCCCAGTTGTCAAGCCCACAACTATCAGAATTATTATGGTTGTTGTATTGTCTAATCAATGGAAAATTAGACTACTTGATGTGAATAATGCATTCTTAAAAGGAGAATTAAAGGAGGAAGTCTACATGCATCAACCAAAGGGGTATATCAATGAAGAAAGCAAAGGTCTAGTATGTAAATTGCACAAGGCTATACACTACAACAAATTGACCATATTACAAAGGTGGAAAACCGTTGTAAATTACTTTTTACAACGGTGGCGCCACCATCGTATATTAAGAAGTTGTAATAGACTAAAATCTTTTACAATTGTGTTGCACAGTTGCGACATCGTTGTAAAAGGTATATTTTACAACTGTTTTCAACCGTTGCAATAAAATTTATTACAACTATTATGATCCACTGTTGTTAAATTTTTTGCAACTGTTTAGAACCATTATAATATATTTTATCATAATTACATTTTACAGTTGTAATATATGCATACATAATTAAATTATATACATATTAGTAATAAAAGAATTCATCCCAGTACATATTATCTACAAAACTGAAGATATCAAACAAACTTAAAATATGAACCAAAACAATATATTAATTTTTTCAAACTCCCATCATTTTTTTTACATAATACGCTAGATTTATAAATCATACAGATAGCTCAAGTACATAGAAGGATAGATGCATAAGTTCATATAGTATCACACATGCGTCAAACACAGAATCTCAAACGAAATTTCTCAAGATCGTCATGCAAATCCATGATATTCATCCCATTAAAATCCTCCTCCATCTTTTGTTCAGAACCCTGATTTCAGAATCTGCAAATAATATTAATTTCACTTCATATCATATTATGTAATATACATACAATAAAGAAAACATATTGAGATTAGATGCATGATCCAACATATTACTGACCCCCGAAGATATGCTTTATATTCTCTTGTCAGTAATGTGCGAACCATACCAGGATTAATGCGGTTCACAGTCAAATTTTGCTTCCATTTAATGAAATGATACATGTATATATACATCATATTATTCAAGTTTGATGAAAAATAGTATAGAAATTACCTTTAATATTTTTGCCAGTTCTTTGGAATGGAATAGAGAAGCCAGCTTCGACAAAGCATATGCCTTTGAAGGATCGTAAGGTCTGCCAACTAGTAGATTTAAGCTATAGAATAAATGGAGAACGGACAAAAGAAAAAAAGAAGAAGAAGGGAAAGTATTACCTCAAAAGCATTACTAACCTCTGCTCAACATCTGCTTTCAATTATATCTCATATTTTTGTTCCTGTAGAAAAAACAACAATCACATAGAATCACCTCCATCAAACTACAGCCTTCGCCCGACTCCCACTGTGTTTGTGTTTTAGTATTTCATTGGTTTTGCGCAGTCTACTACTGAAATTGTCAAAATTACTATAAACAAAAAATATTAACCAAGGTTTTTATCTATCATATTGCCATTTATCATGAGTAATGCAGTGACAAGAGATTGCATTGTATGCGGCAACAAATCATGAGCCTCAACTCAGTTTAGAAATCAAGTTCACAATAGCATGTACGACAATAAAGAACTATTCCTCTTTTTTTATTCAAAATACACATGCAATATAGATATAATAAATAAAAGTGACTCAAAATCAAGCAAATTCGGTACTTGCTCAATATTTTGTTTCACATTAACTTTATTTGAAGATAATACTTTTTTTTGGTAAACAATATAGCATCGATGCATCATCATAAAAGAAGACAAGCATTGAGAAGGATTGTAACAACAAGGAATTTCACTCGATCTGAATCGATCGCTAAACCAACCAGGACTGCTCGAAACCCCTGATTGTTTTGAGAACACGACAAATCGGAATGCAAACAGAAGAACATTTCATTGTATATTACAACAATTCCATCAGATTACAAGAATATACAGAGTATGAATAAATATTATACAACAGAGAATATCATAGATTTAAATACAATACTACAGCGGAAAAATAATACAAAACATAACTGAAAGAAATACACGGATACAGAGATTTCCGAGTATCACTTCAGCTATAAATCAGGATCCTGAGAATATAAATCTGCAAAACCAAAACTACTTGCTGCCCGTACGGAAAATAAGGACACCCAGAGTTAAGGTTAAAACAATAAACTCCAGGTCAGTCATGTGACTGGTGTAAGAACTAAAACAGTTATTAATCTTTATTTTAAAGTTCGGTAAATCAAGGGACCACGTCGTATAACACGGAGCGGTTTTCCTCCAAGGAATACCAGTGCATATAACAAACAGCGCAATGATAAATAAAGAATAATGAAGCTATTATAAGACCCAGGTCCCATCACACAATGCAACGCAAGCCGGAGGATAGGGTTTTTACCTTATAATAGCCAAGAATGCTTGATACGTGAAATTTCATGGTTTGTTATTACTATAAGTGTATAGTGTCAAAAATAATTTCAATCATAAATATCAATCATAGACGGCATGAGTGCCCCAATTCACTATGTCGCCATACTAGGCTCTACAAATAAAACCGCAAAATGTCGTATTGGAAGTTGGATTTCCATCTGTGAACCGAGGCAAGGGGCAAGATCCTCTCCGAATTCAAGACTGTCTAGTCCGAGTGTTTGGCAAGCGCGCAGACAAGCCTTGGATCATCAGGGTCGGTCCACTCGATGCGGATTAGACGAAACCCTGAACACTACGTCTCCCCGCCCTATGGGGTTGTAAATGAGCCAACTAACGACTCCATCGGTTCGAGAACGACCGATATATCCGAGGCGCCTCACTTCCAACAACCACACAGGTGAAAAGTATATAAATGTCAGCCAGTTTAAGCACTGACACCGCCTCTAACTAGAAAGAGACGCATGTTCCCCCTGAGTCCTTCTCCCGTTTTTGGTTCACACCAGGGGTGTGAGGCTCGCGAATCAACGCTACACAAAGCGATGCCACAAAGGTCGTGCTTTGATCATCAACCACAAGACTCTGCTTTTCAACAGAAGCCTTGATCAATTGCTACTTAGGCATGTCACACAGGCAATTCACTCCATGTGACTGATTCCTATCGATATACAATCTCTGACCCCGTACGTCTCAGAGAAGAGTGAAGTAAGGGAATGAATTCCCCTTCACCAGGAAGATGTATATTTAATAGGGATCAATCAACACAGTGCAAAATCCAATGTCAGACACACAGTCTATACATGTTCGTTCTGGGTCTGAACGAAACCGGAGGCACTTTCCTCGCATATCCGTCGATCTCCAAGTACGTCTGGACGATCACCAACTGATTCCCTCCTATTGGGTGTACAGCCCAATCAAGATCATCAGTAAACGACCAAACGATGTGAAGACCTCCGGTCTTCTACCACCGTCTTCGTCTTCGATGTATTGTCGTATCAGTTATTCAAAATGGGATAAACCCGGTCTTTCCGAATAACTCGCGTATATTATAAACAAGTGCTACACAAACGCAACATACGCCTCATTCCAATTCAGAATATTCTTTTATTCTAGTATTCTTATTCTTCTGGGATAGGTTCCCATTAATTTTATCAAAGATAAATTCTTTTAAATTTATTCTTTAATCATCTTTTGTATATCATTTCGAACCGTATTATGATTTTCCAAACTAGTCGGGATTAGTGATCCTTACAGAAGTAATCATTTGTTTTATTTCCCAATCCCAACCTATTTATCCCCTGGAGCAAAACTGGTAATACTCCATATCTAACACCACAGTGTTATCGGTAAAATTAAGTACCATTTCACGTTCAAATCTACTTAAAGATCTAACTATCGCTTGGATCAAAACTGGTGATACTCCATTCTCGACCATTTCAATCTAATTAAACATTAAAACTCCACTTAGTTTTAATCTTTAACTGGGTTAAAGAACCGATGTCATTTAAAACACGGTTCACGATAAACCAAAAATCACATCCCATTGTTAATCGGGTTAAAGAACAAGTGTTATTTAAAACACCGTTCACAATAAACCTAAAAAACAATTTCAATTCAGTTCCAATTAAATACTGATTAACTGGACAATTTCACTAAATCTTAATTAAAAGATTTATTCTTTTCCAAATTGAGTTCAAGAACAGTGTTATTTAGGACACTATTCACGACGAACCCAAAATCCAATTCGATATTAAGTATAAGGCTCTGAATAGAAAATATATCGGCTTATATTCAATATCAAATCTTGAAACCAACAAATATCGTGTTGGAAATAATGATATAAAATATATCTTTCAAATTTCCATAACAATACTTGTATAATCATGAAATCCAACATCGAAATATTCCGACAATAATTTTGATTCAATTCCATTCCAATTCATATAATGGAAATTCTGGTTATTTAAAAACCCATTCTCATCCCATTTATTTCTTTAAAAATAATTAGAGTATAACTCTAGTTAATAACTAGTTCATTTCGATAAAAAGCTATTTTTATCTTTTCAAATATTGAGTTTTTCATCCCAATTTTTCCCAAATAATTTATTATGATTTTACACAAATTATTAATATTTTTAATAATTTTATCAAGGCCGTTACAGTTGGGTTCCAATAACGGCCACCGAACTGCACTTACAACGACCTTTTCCAAATTTGATTTGGACATAACTCCAAATCCAACCGTTAGATTTCAAATTTCTTATTTTCGTTAGAAAGCTCTTTTCGATATGAACCCAATGGTTTCGGTTCTAGAGGAATCCGACGGTCGGATCTCCCGTAACATCAATTCGAAATCAATGGTCGAAATTCGCGAACAACCGCGGCGCGTTCTAGTCAGGCCATTCAATATATATAATATATATATATTTCGTTCAAACGTATTTTATAAATTCATTTTAAAACGATTGTCACTTTCAGTTCAATTTTAAGCCAAAATTGAATATTCTTTATCATGAGTATATAAATGATAATATTTTCAAAGTATTCGATTTTGAAATCAATTCCTTTTCGATATTTGTTATAAAAAGGAATAAAATCGATATAAATATCGTTCGCATTCAAATGGCGCAACTCTAATCAATACAGCTTCTCGTATTTCAGTATTTTAATCTTTTACTGAATATTATTTCAAAATATTCCTTATTTAAAATATTCTTTATTCTGAACTGGAATCAGACTCAACCAGTTACCATATAAGGTTAGTTATATGGATTTCATACACACATGTATATAGCAAGCCAATAAATAATCAACCATCATCCAAAGTGCTTTCTACCCTGTGTAAGCCTTAAAATAAATAAATAAAGCTTATCACAGTTTATCGACCATTTAGTCGACATATCATTACACAATTGGGATTTGTGTACGTCAAATATCATCCTAACACTTGTGTGGGGTTTCAGACAACAAACACAGATTTTTATTCGTGCAGTTGGGCGATGTGTGAAATTTATCGTCCCAATCCATCTCAGTCAAATCAGTATACATAAACAAATCGTCTGATTTGTAAATGAATATCTATTTATTCACTTTCACGTTAAATTATATTTTTAACGATAAATAATTTATTTCAACACATGAATTTTCTTTTATTCAACACATGAATATATATTTTTCCATTCCACATCACTTACCAAATTCACACAAACAAATCAATCCGAACACAATCTAACAAACAAGTCGTCCATGGTCTGTGGACGACGGGTGTCGGGTGCTGCTAAGCACCGTCTTCATCCTAGTATATAACTTTAACTAGAAAATAAGATTTAAAGTGAGAAGTTCTCACCTTGGGGTTCCACTCCGCCATTCCTTATCTCTGAATGGTTCGGATTTGCCCGACTTTCCTACTTCATCTTTCCACGTTGTTCATAAATAAAATCACATTTTTATTTCTCTGCTACATGGATAAAATCACATTTTTATCACTTCGCTAGATTTATAGAAATCAGATTAACTCGCTACTTATATAAAATTATATTTTTATTCTCTACACTATATAAAAATTATATTTTATAACGCCCTTTCTATAATCAAAATCATATTTCCGTTTCACTCTTCAGATTATAAAGATCATACTTGTATTCTGTGTTTGCATATATAAAGTTCATAACTTTATCGCTACCTCATACATAAGAGTCTTATTTTTATATTGCTACCCTTATAATAAAAATCATATTTTTATTCTTTACATACAATAAAAAATTTATTTTTATCATCTATATGCAATAAAAATTATATTTTTATCCTCTGCATGTAATAAAAAATTATATTTTTATCCTCTACATGTAATAAAAATTATATTTTTTTTGCCATGTTTAAAAAAAATCATTTCTTCACATTATCAAAAATCTTGTTTTGAAAAATATAATCTTCTCTAATTACTTAAAATAAATAAAAATAAAACCTTGCTTTTAAAATTCGTTGTCTTCTTTATCCCGCTCTTTTCATAGTTCTGCATTCCATTCCAGTTCAAGAAATGGAGTCTCGATCTTGATCCTGGCTTGTGCACGAACTTCCAGGCAGTCAGAGTTCTTGCCGGTGGCGCATCAGATCTGAAAGGGGCCAACGGCCTTCCGTGGAAGGAGGGGCTATTGGGTTTGCAAACGGCGAAGGGGAAAAAAGAAGTGAGGAGCGGAGGAAGTGGGTCTTCACGCGAGCGCCGGAGTCGGGATAGCTGCGGCGGAGGTGGCAGGCCATAGGGGTGGAGGCGGTCTCGTGCTAGGGATTGGAGGCCTTGGGGATCGCGGTTTCAGGGTCTCGCGAGGCTTGAGGGGGAGGGACTGGAAGCGACATCGGAGTGCGGAGGTGGGGCTGACGTCGGTGGGTGGCAACGATAGGGGTGATGGGTCGCGACGAGAGGAGGCGGAGGATCGACGAGGGGTTCGATCATGAGGGAGACGGGATTTTCTTTTTGAATTTGGGGGTTGTAAACGAGGAAGAGGTATTTAGGGTTCCAGGAGATAATATATAAATAATTATATTATTATTCTAATTCAATTTAACTCCAAAAATAATTGTTAATCGATTCGAACTCCAAATCAAGCCCAGTGACTGTCGCCCTAGCTAAATACCCCCATTCCAAACTCAATGGGATATGTTTCGTGAGCCAGTTCGGCTGTTACGATTAGTTTCCATTGAATTTAAAATATAAATCTTTATATATTCCGTTTAAACGCCCATTTCAATTTACCGGGGCCACACACTAACTCTAAAATTTCTCGAAAAACTATTTCTAGCTTCGCATTGACGATACAGTCCTAACAAAACTAATTTCGTCAAATTCTGAGACCGTTTGAAAAATGGTCATTTTCCAGTCGATTAAATTCAAACTGAAATTACCAAACACGTTTAACTGTGCCACGCTCACATATTAATCCCAAAAATTCTGAATTTTGGAATCTAGCAATAATTTGACATTCTGGTTCCAACAAAAGTGGTTTCATCGAAAATAGAGGTCGTTTGCAAAATGGCTATTTTTAAGGGCTTTATATTATTAAAATATATATAAAATTCCATAGCGACTTTTCTTAATTTTGATTTAGCCATAACTTACGATTTCTAAAGTGAAATCTAAATTTCTTATATCCATTAGAAAGATATAGTTAATACGCTCTTAACGTTTCTCGTTTCGTTCAATTCTGACTTATATTGAATTCTACATATTCATTCAAAGTTTAAAATCGAATTTTAAAACTACCACGCCATTTTAGGCTCGTTTTATAATTAAAAAAAATTATTCATTTTAATTTCTTCGAAAATAAATTTTCCATCGTTATTATTTAAAATATTTCATTTTAAATAACCAAAATTCATTAAAATTGCCAAAATAAAAATTTTAAATTGGCTTAGATTTTCCGGGTTGTTACAATCTCCCCAACTTAAAATCTTTTCGTCCTCAAAAATGAACGAAGGTGCAAGTTTTTTTCTAATCAACTCAACTTTCATTATTTTAATTATGGCTTAAGTTTTTCGACTTTTCAGTTTCTAAAAATTTTCCAAATTTTTCAAAAATTTGGCGAACACCCTAAATTTTCGAAAAATTTCGCCATAACTTCCTTTGTACCGGGAGCACGGGGATATTTCAAATAGCCTCCCATGGCCCTCAACAATCCAAAAGAAAAAGAAAAAGCCAAGCGGCTAGCCGATACGGCTCATAAAATCATCCAAACCCCAAGAAATACAATAAGTATGTACCTATTTGTCGGGCATTACAATTTTATTCCTCTTCTTAGCCTCCTTGCTATGACATGTTCAATGTATACACATGTACATATATGCAAATGTGATAAATTTTCAATACAGTTCAATATTTGGTATAATTAGGCTTAATGGTTCAAAATTTTAAATAAATCAAACCAATAATCAAACAACACAACCATTAATCAATTAGTTGGTTAATGTTTCAAATTCATAATTTTTATATAGTCAAAATCCAATTTTTGATGCCAAGTCACAACAATAAGCCCTATCTAGTTTCGGTTCTCACACCAGCCAATTGGAAATATATAGAAATCCCACTTTCGAATACTCGAACATAAATGCTGACGATGTCGCGACATCACCAGAATTATCCCCGGGCGACTGGAGTGTGATTCTATATCCATCCAGTATATTTGTAACAACCCGGAAAATCTGAGCCAGTTTAAAATTTTTATTTTGATTATTTTAATGAATTTTGAATATTTAAAACGAATTATTTTAAATAATAACGATGGAAAATTTATTTTCGACGAGGTTAAAACGAAAAAATTTATTTTAATTATATAACGAGCCTGAAATGGTGCTGCAGTTCGAAATTTCGATTTCGAATTTCAAATGAATATACAGGATTCAAAGTAAATCGGATTGGAACGAAACAAGAAATATTTGAATCTGTTTAATCATATCTTTCTAACGAAGCTAAGAAACTGAAATTTCACTTTAGAAGTTGAGAGATATGTCCAGTTTAAAATTCAGAAAAGTCGCTGTGGAATTTATATATATTTTAATATATATAAAGACCCTTAAAAATGGAAATTTTGCAAACGACCTCGGTTTTCGACGAAACCACTTTTGTTGGATCCGAGATGACAATTTATTGCTAAGTTTATTTTTGCATAATTTTCTGAATCATTATGTGAGCGTGGCGAAGTTAAATGTGTTTTGACAGTTTCAATTAAATCGGGTCGACCAGAAAATGGCCATTTTTCAAACGATCTCAGAATTTGACGAAACTAGTTTTGTTAGGACCGTATCGTCAATACGAAGCTGGATATATTTTTTCTGGAATTTTTAGGGCCCGTATGTGGCCTCGGTAATTTAAAATGTGCGTTTAAATTGAATATATAATGATTTATATTTTAAATTTAACGGAAACTGAACGTAACGGCTGAATTGGCTTACGAGACATATACCGTTGTGTTCGGAATGGGGGTATTGCGCTAGGGACGATAGTCGGTGGGCTCAATTTCGAGTTCGAATTTTAAAGTCGTTTTTTTTTTGAAATAAATTAAATAAAATATATTTTTATATAAAAGCCCTTTACTCCAACCCTCTCTCTTTATCGTTAACCAAAGCAAAAAAAAGAAGCCCAATCCGAGATCCGTCGCCCCCCTTTACACCGCGCCGCCTCGCGCCTGCCACCCCTTCAGTCGCCAGGAGCCGCCCCTTCTCCTCTTCCTTCCCCTTCCTCCTCTCTTTCCCGAAACCCTAGCCCCAAATTAACCCCAACTCGACGCTTAGCCGCTCCACCACACTGCCTAAGCCGCTACCGGAGCTTCGCCAGTGCCACGCCTTCCCCAGCCCGACGTCAGCAACACCCGATACCCCCCTCGTGCTCCACCTCCCTCCACTCCCGCCTGTTGTTCGACGCAACCCCCCATGTTCCTCCAATCGAGCCAAAACTGCCCCAAATCATTTGAAATCAGCGCCGATGGCCAGTGCACCACCTCAGCGCGGACAATGAACCCCCTTCTCCCTCAAAGACTCGATCTTTACCCAGAAACGATGTGAGTTTTTATTTAGTTATCTTCATTTAAATGAATTTATCTTATAAATCAATTCTTTTATATATGTAGGAATAATATATATATGAAATGGCGAGATAGAAATATAATTTTTATAATGTAAGAGATTAAAAATATGATTTTTACTTATGTAGAGTATTAAAAATATGGTTTTTATATGTTTAGAATAATGAAAATATGATTTTTATTTAATTAGGGTAATAAAAATTAGATCATTGTTGTTTAAACGGTAACACAAAGTAGTGATTTAAAAAAAAAATATAAAGGTGAGATTTTGTTTATATAAAAGACGTGATTTTTAATGAAGTAAAGAAGTGATTTTTAATGAAATAAAGACGAGATTTTTAACTAAGTAAAAATACGATTTTTAATCATATGAAAGAAAGGTTAAAAATTTAATTTTTATAAAATAGAGAAGTTAAAAATATAATTTTTATACTAGTGGCATATTAAAAATATGATTTTTATATAAGTATGATAGTAAAAATATGATTTTTATTTAGCTAGAGTTATAAAAATATAATCTTTATTAGAAGAAGAGCGATATAAAAATATAATTTTTATAATGAAGTGAAGATAAAAATTCGATTTTTGTATATGTAGCGTATGCAGACATGGAAATGACAAGAGGAGAACGATGAAGATTTCCTACATATGAAGAGTCGTAGAGTTGGATTTAGCTTTCGGTGAGAACTTCTCACTTTAAACTTTCTTTTCTAGTTATAAATATATACTAGGACGCAGACGGTGTTTAGTAGCACCCGACACCATCGTCCACAGATCATGGACTTGTTTGTTTGGTTGTGTAGTTGGTTAGATTATTTGATTTGAATTTGGTTGTTTGTTTAAATTGAATTGGTTTGATTGATATGTGTATGGCGTGGGCCATTATTAGACCGGGGATAAGGCTAGGCCTTGTCCCATTTCTAGTATCGTGTCGTTATGCCGCCGAAATTTTCTAAAATAAGTTAGAAAAATAAAAATATCATTTTATTCAATAAATGAGCTGAATAGAAATTCATGTGTTGAAATAAAGTATTTTATCGTTAAAAATATAATTTTTAACGTGTGTATGAATAAAATATTCATCTACAAATCAGACGGTTTGTTTATGAACACTGATTTGACTGATATTAATTCGGACGATAAATTTTACACGTCGCCCAACTGCACATATAAAAATCTGTGTTTGTTTATGTGAAACCCCACACAGGTATTGGGATGATATTTGACGTACACTAGCCCCAATAATTAGTTGTTTGTCGATCGATAGGTTGACAGACAGTTGTGTTGTGCACGTTGGATGATGGTTGATTATTTATCGTTGCTGTTATATACATGTGTTGTGTGGAATCCATATAATTAACATTATATGGTAATTGATTGGGCCTCATTCCAATTTAGAAAATAAAGAATGAAACAAAATATATATTCATGTGTTGAACAGAAATATAAATATTCATGTGTTGAGAGAAATATATATATTCATGTGTTGAGGAAAATATCCATTTGTTGAATAGAATAACGAAGCTATTGAAATATATATAGCCTTGTTGATTAGATTTGCGCCATTTTGATGCGAACGATATTTATATCGATTTTATTCGAATATCGAAAAGAAAGTGATTTCAAAATATTACGTTTTGAAAATATTATTATTGATGACATGGAATATTCAATTTTGATTTAAAATTGAATACGAACTTGAAATCGTTTTTAAAACAAATTTAAAACGATTTATAAATTATGTTTAAAATTGAAATCGATGAAGTATACAATATATATATATATATATATATATATTATATTAAATGGCCTGAATAGAACACGCCGCACTACGGCAGTTCGTGAATTTTGACCATTGACTTCGAATTGACGTTACGGGAGATCCGACCGTCGGATTATCCTGAAACCGGAACCGTTAGGTTCGTATCTAAAAGAGCTTTCCAATAAATATTAGAAATTTGAAATCTAACAGTTGGATTTGGAGATACGTCCAAATCCAATTTAGAAAAGGTCATTGTAAGTGCAGTTCGACGACCGTTATTGGAAATCGACTGTACGGGCCTTGATAAAATTATTAAAAGTATCTATAATTTGTGTAAAATCAAAATATATGAATTGGAAAGAACTGGGATGAAAAATTCCCTGCTTAAAAGGTAAAAAAAAATATTTTTATCGAAATGAACTAGTTTTGAACTAGAATTAAAATCCAATATTTTTAAATAAATAAATTGGGTTTGAAGTGATTTTAAAAATAATCAGAATTTGATATTGAATATAAGACGATATATTTTCTATTCAAAGCCTTGTACTTAATATCAAATGGAATTTTGGGTTTGTCATGAACCTTTGTTTTAAATGACGTTGGTTCTTTAACCCAGTTAAAGATTAAAACAAAGTGGAGTTTTAATGAATCTTTAATTAGATTGAAATGATCGAGAATGGAGTATCACCAGTTTTGCTCCAAAGCGATAGTTAAATCTTTAATTAGATTTGAACGTGAAATGGTAATCAGTTTTACCGATAACACCGTGGTGTTAGATATGGGGTATTACCAGTTTTGCTCCATGGGATAAATAGGTTAGGATTGGGAAATAAAATAAATAATTACTTCGGTGTGGTTCGCTAACCCCGACCAGTTTGAAATGATATTCAGAGGAAGATTAAAGAAAAGATTTCAAAGAATTTATCTTCGATAAAATTAATGGGAACCTTTCCCTAAGAATGTGAAATTTAGTGACAGATGAATTGGAATGAGGCGTATGTTGTGTTTGTGTAACATTTGTTTATTATATACGTGGGTTATTTGGAAAGACCGAGTTTATACCCATTCTGAATAACCGATTCGACGATAAGTCGAAGATGAAGACGGTGATATGCGAGGAAAGTGCCTCCGGTTTCGTTCAGACCTAAAACGAACTTGTAAATGGACTGTGTGTCTGACATTGGATTTTATTTTGTGTGATTGATTTCTATTAAATATATATCTGTTTGGCAGCGGAGTATTTATTCTCTTGCTTAATGCCCTTCTCTGAGACGTACGAGCTTAGAGGTTATATATCGATAGATATCAATCGCATGGCATGAATTGCCTGTGTGGCATGCCTAAGTGGCAAATGATCAAGGCTTCTGTTGAAAAGCAAATTCTTGTGGTTGATGATCAAAGCACGACCTACGTGGCTTGGCTTTGTGTATAGCGTGGATTCGCGAGCCTCACACCTCGGTATGAGTCAAAAAGGGGATACGGACTACAGGGAGAGCACGACGTTTCTTTCTAGCTATGGATGGTGTCAGTGCTTAAACTGGCTGACATTTATATACTTTTCACATATGTGGTTGTTGGAATGAGGCGCCTCGAATATATATGGCGATAACTGGCACTTTTTGAGTCGACGTACTGACCATTATATATATAGGTCCGATAGAACCGGGAAACGTGTGCTCAGGAATACTAATCCTCCGAAGTTAGGTGAGGACCGGCCCCGAAGATCCAAGGATCATAGTGGGGTCCTGAGACATTTGCTAGAGTGTCTCGAGTCGGAGAGGAGCTTGCCCCTTGCCTCGACTCATGATGGATTCCAATTTCCAATACGTGTCATTCGGTTTTATTTGTAGAGCCTAGTATGGCGACATAGTGGTATGGGACACTATGCCGTCTATGATTTATATATTATGATTGAAGTTGTTTTCTTCACTTATAGTAATAATAAAAGATGGAATTTCGCATATCAAAGCATTCTTTGGCTGTTATAAGGGAAACCCCTATCCTCCGGCTTGTGTTGCATTGTGTGATGGGACCTGGGTCTTATAACAGCTTCATTGTTCTTTATTTAGCATTGCGCTGTTTGTTTAAGCACTGGTATTCTTGGGGTAAAAACCCATTCCGTGTTATATGGCGTGGTCCCTCAATTTACCAAACTTTAAAAACAAAATTTATAACTGTTTTAGTTCTCACACCAGTCACATGACTGACCTGGAGTTTATTGTTTTGACGTAAATTCTGGGTGCCCTTTTTTTTCGCACGGGCAGCTAGTAGTTGGGTTTTGCAGATTTATATTCACAGGGCCTGGTTTATAGCTGAAGTGATATTCGGAAAGCTCTGTACCCGTGTATTTCTTTCAGTTATGTTTTGCATTATTTTTCGGCTGTAATATTGTATTTAAATCTCTGATATTCCCTATTGTATAATATTTATTCATACTCTGTAATATTCTTGTATTCTAATGGAATTGTTGTAATAAACAATGAAATGTTCTTCTGTTTGCGTTCTGATTTGTGTTGTTCTCAGAGAATCCGAGCTTTCCTTACTGGGGAAGTAACGGGTCTTCACATTTGGTATTAGAGCTCTGGGTTACAGAGCTCGAGAACAAGGCACATTAGAACCAAACGAAAGAATTCATCAGAAATTGGATTAGTAATATCCAATGAGAATGGCTTGTTAGAGATGGGATCAGCAGTATCCTAGAATGGGTCGAAAGAGTGTTATTTTTAAAATAAAAATGAAAACCAATTTTGTTTTGAAAATTTAAAACCTATTATTCACATTTGAATATTCATTTTATTTTGAATTTGGACAATCCAATATATAAAGATTTTGCAAATACGCCTTGCAACCGTGTATACGAAATTTTAATATACTGGATAGATATAGAATCACACTCTAGTCGCCCGGAGACAATTCTGATGACCGGTGCACCATCATCAGGGTTTGTGTTCGAGATTCGTAAGTGAGATATCTATATATTTCCATTAGACTGGTGTGAGAACCAAAACTAGATAGGATATATTATTGTGATTTGACATCAAAAACTTGAATTTTAGTATATATATCAAAATTATGAAATTGAAATGTTAATTCACTAATTGATTGATGGTCGTGTTGTTTGATTTTTATTTGATTTATTTAAATTTTAAACCTTTATGTGAATGTAAGGTATATGTAGCCAAATTGAACCGAATATTGAATTGAATTGCAAATTGGTTGAAATTGCATGCATATACATGTATATCCATTGAACAGGTCATAGCAAGGAGGCTAGAGCAGAGGAATAAAATTGTTTGCCCGACAAATAAGTACATGTTTATTGTATTTCTTTGGGTGATGATGATTTTATGAGCCGATTGGCTAGCCGCTTGGCTTTTTCTTGTTCTTTTTGAGACGAGAGGGCCTGTATGGAAGTTTGGGGATTTTCCCGATGCTCCCGGTGCAGGGGAGGTTGTGGCGAAATTTTTCGAAAATTTAGGGTGTTAGCCAAATTTTTGAAAATTTTTAAAGTTCTTAGAAACTGAAAAGTTGAAGAACTTAAGCCGTAATGAAAACAATGGAAGTTGAGTTGATTAATAAACAACTTTCAGCTTCGTTCCTTTTCGAGGACGAAAAGATTTTAAGTGGGGGAGATTGTAACAAGCCGGAAAATCTGAGCCAGTTTAAAATTTTTATTTTGATTATTTTAATGAATTTTGAATATTTAAAATGAATTATTTTAAATAATAACGACAGAAAATTTATTTTCGACGAAGTTAAAACGAATAAATTTATTTTAATTATATAACGAGCCTGAAATGGCGCTGCAGTTCGAAATTTCGATTTCGAATTTCAAATGAATATACAGGATTCAGAATAAAACGGATTTGAACGAAACAAGAAATATTTGAATCTGTTTAATCATATCTTTCTAACGAAGCTAAGAAACTGAAATTTCACTTTAGAAGTTGAGAGATATGTCCAGTTTAAAATTCAGAAAAGTCGTTGTGGAATTTGTATATATTTTAATATATATAAAGGCCCTTGAAAATGGAAATTTTGCAAACGACCTCGGTTTTCAACGAAACCACTTTTGTTTGATCTGGGATGACAATTTATTGCTTAGTTTATTTTTGCATAATTTTCTGAATTAATATGCGAGCGTGGCGAAGTTAAACGTGTTTTGATAGTTTCAATTAAATAGGATCGACTAGAAAATGGCCATTTTTCAAATGGTCTCAGAATTTGACGAAACTAGTTTTGTTAGGACCGTATCTTCAATACGAAGCTAGATATAATTTTTCTCGAATTTTTAGGGCCCATATTTGGCCTCGGTAATTTAAAATGTGCGTTCAAGTTGAATATATACTGATTTATATTTTAAATTCAACGAAAACTGAACGTAATGGCCGAATTGGCTTATGGGACATATACCGTTGTGTTCGGAATGGGGGTATTGCGCTAGGGACGACAGTCGGTGGGCTAAATTCGAGTTCGAATTTAAAAGTTGTTTTTTCGAAATAAATTAAATAAAATATATTTTATATAAAAGCCCTTTACTCCAACCCTCTCTCTTTATCATTGACCAAAGCAAAAAAAAAGAAAAAGAATCCCGATCTCAGACCCATTGCCCTCCCTTCACGCCGCGTCGCCGCTCGCGCCTGCCACCCCCTCCAGTCGCCAGAAGCCACCCCTTCTCCTCTTCCTCCTCTCTTTCCCGAACCCCTAGCCCCAAATTAACCCTAACTCGACGCTTAGCCGCTCCACCCCGCTGCTTGAGCCGCCACCGGAGCTCCGCCAGTGCCACGCCCTCCCCAGCCCGACGTCAGCAACACCCGACACCCCCCTCGCTCTCCACCTCCACTCCCTCCTGCTGTTCGATGCAACCCCCCTTGTTCCTCCAATTGAGCCAAAACCGCCCCAAATCATTTGAAATCAGCGCCGATGGCCAGTGCACCACCTCAACGCGGACAATGAACCCCCTTCTCCCTCGAAGACTCGATCTTTACCCGGAAACGATGTGAGTTTTTATTTAGTTATCTTCGTTTAAATGAATTTAAGTTAAAATCAATTCTTTTATACGTATAGGATTTTCATATATATGAAATGGAGAGATAGAAATATAATTTTTATAATGTAAGAGATTAAAAATATGATTTTTACTTATGTAGAGTATTAAAAATATGGTTTTTATATGTTTAGAATAATGAAAATATGAATTTTATTTAATTAGAGTTATAAAAATTAGATCTTTGTCGTTTAAACGGTAACACAAAGAAGTGGTTTTAAACAAAAAAAAATAAAGGTGAGATTTTGTTTATATAAAAGATGTGATTTTTAATGAAGTAAAGACGTGATTTTTAATGAAGTAAAGACGAGATTTTTAACTAAGTAAAAATACGATTTTTAATCATACGAAAGCGAAGAGGAGAAAGGTTAAAAATATAATTTTTATAATACAGAGAAGTTAAAAATATAATTTTATACTAGTGGCATATTAAAAATATGATTTTTATATAGGTATGACAGTAAAAATATGATTTTTATTTAGCTAGAGTTATAAAAATATAATCTTTATTAGAAGAAGAGCGATATAAAAATATAATTTTTATAATGAAGTGAAGATAAAAATTCGATTTTTATATATGTAGCGTATGCAGACGATAGAAATGACAAGAGGAGAACGATGAAGATTTCCTACATATGAAGAGTCGCGGAGTTGGATTTAGCTTTCGGTGAGAACTTCTCACTTTAAACTTTCTTTTCTAGTTATAAATATATACTAGGATGCAAATGGTGTTTAGTAGCACCCGACACCATCGTCCACAGACCATGGACTTGTTTGTTTGGTTGCGTAGTTGGTTAGATTATTTGATTTGAATTTGGTTGTTTAGTGAAATTGAATTTTTTTGATTGATATGTGTATGGCATGGGCCATTATTAGACCGGGGATAAGGCTAGGCCTTGTCCCGTTTCTAGTAACGTGTCATTATGCCGCCGAAATTTTCTAAAATAAGTTAGAAAAATAAAAATATCATTTTATTGAATAAAAGAGCTGAATAGAAATTCATGTGTTGAAATAAAATATTTTATCGTTAAAAATATAATTTTTAACGTGTGTGTGAATAAAATAAAATATTCATTTACAAATCAGACGGTTTGTTTATGAACACTGATTTGACTGATATTGATTGGGACGATAAATTTTACACGTCGCCCAACTACACAAATAAAAATCTGTGTTTGTTGATGTGAAATCCCACACGGGTATTGGGATGATATTTGACGTACACTAGTCCCAATAATTAGTTGTTTGTCGATCGACAGGTTGACAGACAGTTGTGTTGTGCACGTTGGATGATGGTTGATTATTTATCGTTGCTGTTATATACATGTGTTGTGTGGAATCCATATAATTAACATTATATCGTAATTGATTGGGCCTCATTCCAATTTAGAAAATAAAGAATGAAATAAAATATATATTCATGTGTTGAAAAGAAATATATATATTCATGTGTTGAGAGAAATATATATATTCATGTGTTGAGGAAAATATTCATTTGTTGAATTGAATAACGAAGTTATTGAAATATATAAAGCCGTGTTGATTAGATTTGCGCCATTTTGACGCAAACTATATTTATATCGATTTTATTCGAATATCGAAAAGAAAGTGATTTCAAAATATAACCTTTTGAATATATTATCATTGATGATATGGAATATTCAATTTTGATTTAAAATTGAATATGAAGTTGAAATCGTTTTTAAAACGACTTTTAAACGATTTATAAATTACGTTTAAAATTGAAATCGACGAAGTATATAATATATATATATATATAAATATTATATATTAAATGGCCTGAATAGAACGCAACGCGCTGCGGCAGTTCGTGAATTTCGACCATTGACTTCGAATTGACGTTACGGGAGATCCGACCGTCGGATTATCCTGAAACTAGAACCGTTGGGTTCGTATCGAAAAGAGCTTTCCAATAAATATTAGAAATTTGAAATCTAACGGCTGGATTTGGAGATACGTCCAAATCAAATTTAGAAAAGGTCGTTGTAAGTGCAGTTCGACGACCGTTATTGGAAATCGACTGTACGGGCCTTGATATAATTATTAAAAATATCTATAATTTGTGTAAAATCAAAATATATGAATTGGGACGAACTGGGATGAAAAATTTCCTATTTAAAAGGAAAATATATATATATTTTTATCGAAATGAACTAGTTTTGAACTAGAATTGAAATCCAATATTTTTAAATAAATAAATTTGATTTGAAGTGATTTTAAAAATAATCAGAATTTGATATTGAATATAAGCAGATATATTTTCTATTCAGAGCCTTGTATTTAATATCAAATGGAATTTTGGGTTTGTCGTGAACCGTGTTTTAAATGACGTTGGTTCTTTAACCCAGTTAAAGATTAAAACTAAGTGGAGTTTTAATGAATCTTTAATTAGATTGAAATGATCGAGAATGGAGTATCACCAGTTTTGCTCCAAAGCGATAGTTAAATCTTTAATTAGATTTGAACGTGAAATGGTAATTAGTTTTACCGATAACACCGTGGTGTTAGATATGGGGTATTACCAGTTTTGCTCCATGGGATAAATAAGTTGGGATTGGGAAATAAAATAAATAATTACTTCGGTGTGGTTCGCTAACCCCGACTAGTTTGAAATGATATTCAAAGGAAGATTAAAGAATAAATTTCAAAGAATTTATCTTCGATAAAATTAATGGGAACCTTTCCCTAAGAATGTGAAATTTAGTGACTGATGAATTGGAATGAGGTGTATGTTGTGTTTGCGTAACATTTGTTTATTATATACGTGGGTTATTTGGAAAGACTAGGTTTATACCAATTCTGAATAACCGATTCGACGATAAGTCGAAGATGAAGATGGTGATATGCGAGGAAAGTGCCTCCGGTTTCGTTCAGACCTAGAACGAACTTGTAAATGCATTGTGTGTCTGACATTGGATTTTATTCTGTGTGATTGATTTCTATTAAATATATATCTGTTTGGCGGCGGAGAATTTATTCTCTTGCTTAACGCCCTTCTTTGAGACGTACGAGCTTAGAGGTTATATATCGATAGATATCAATCGCATGGCATGAATTGCCTGTGTGACATGCCTAAGTGGCAAATGATCAAGGCTTCTGTTGAAAATCAAAGTCTTGTGGTTGATGATCAAAGCTCGGCCTACGTGGCTTGGCTTTGTCTATAGCATGGATTCGCGAGCCTCACACCTCGGGATGAGTCAAAAACGGGATACGAACTACATGGAGAGCACGATGTTTCTTTCTAGCTATGGGTGGTGTCAGTGCTTAAACTGGCTGACATTTATATACCTTTCACCTATGTGGTTGTTGGAATGAGGCACCTCGAATATATATGGCGATAACTGGCACTTTGTGAGCCGACGTACAGACCATTATACATATAGGTCCGATAGGACCGGGAAACGTGTGTTCAGGAATACTAATCCTCAAAAGTAAGAGAGGACCGGCCCTGAAGCATCCAAGGATCATAGTGGGTTCCTGAGACATTTGCTAGAGTGTCTCGAATCGGAGAGGAGCTTGCCTCTTGCCTCGACTCATGATGGAATCCAATTTCCAATACGTGTCATTCGGTTTTATTTGTAGAGCCTAGTATGGCGACATAGTGGTATGAGGCACTATGTCGTCTATGATTTATATATTATGATTGAAGTTGTTTTCTTCACTTATAGTAATAATAAAAGATGGAATTTCACGTATCAAAGCATTATTTGGCTGTTATAGGGGAAAACCCTATCCTCCGGCTTGTGTTACATTATGTGATGGGACCTGGGTCTTATAACAACTTCATTGTTCTTTATTTAGCATTGCGCTGTTTGCTTAACCACTGGTATTCTTGGGGTAAAAACCCGTTCCGTGTTATACGGCGCGGTCCCTCGATTTATCAAACTTTAAAAATCAAATTTATAACTATTTTAGTTCTCACACCAGTCACATGACTAACCTGGAGTTTATTGTTTTGACCTAAACTCTGGGTGCCCTTATTTCCCACACGGGCATCTAGTAGCTGGGTTTTGCAGATTTATATTCACAGGGCCTGATTTATAGCTGTAGTGATATTCGGAAAGCTCTGTACCTATGTATTTCTTTCAGTTATGTTTTGTATTATTTTTCCGCTGCAATATTGTATTTAAATCTCTGATATTCCCTATTGTATAATATTTATTCATACTCTGTAATATTCTTGTATTCTGATGGAATTGTTGTAATAAACAATGAAATGTTCTTCTGTTTGTGTTCTGATTTGTGTTGTTCTCAGAGAATCCGAGCTTTCCTTACCGGGGGAGTAACGGGTCTTCACAATATTGAAACTTCGAATATACGTTCATGACGCGTATAGGCAAAATCTTTATATACTCGATCGTCCAAATCAATTTAAACTGAATAATCAAATACGTATAATCAAGTTTAAATTTTCAAAACAAATTTTGTTTTCATTTTTATTTTTAAAATTTTCACTCCTTACACTTGTAGTGGCCCGAAAATCCGTACCAATTTGAGCTGACTAATATGTACACATTCAACTCAAAGTGCACGAAAGTTCAGATCATTAATATAAGAATTTAGAGGGTGAGAGAGATACGATAGAACTAATAGAATAGAAGAAGAAGAAGATCACAACTGGACAGAATTAGAGTAAACACGAAACTCACAACGGAATAAAAAATGTATTATATAACATAACTTTGAAATACAAAAATGTATTATATATATATCGTTATCAGAGTACAATACATCATATCACAGTGGAAATAATCTCTAAATACTAGCGGTGAAGCCTCTTGTTTTGAGCTCCTCCAAGTGAATCTATAATATCCTGAAACACTTGACTGCCCGTACAAATTTGGACACCCAAGAGTTTAGGGAAAACACAAACAAAATAAACTCTGGGTCAGTCATGGGACTGCTGTGAGTAAATTCCAACCATAGCGTTTTACTTTGAAAATCTTTTTGAAATAAAAGGATAATAGTAAGACCAGCCCACACATAAACATGGACGGTTTTTACCTTACTATAACTTATTATTTTGACATCAAAATACAGTGATATTATAATAATGTCTAATCAAATAAATAACCAAGTAGCAGAACGCTTGCATCTCACGCTCCACATATATATAGTATAAAATCATAAATCACAGGGTGCTTATTGGAGATTGGATTCCAACAGACAAGGTATGGGAGCACCTTCTGATCAGTGTGCTATAGAGGGCATACACTGCAGGTTCAACAAGAACGTCTTGCAACCCAGCCACACATGACCGACCACTCATTTAGCTTGAGTGTATCGAATATATTGTCACCTACGGTTGTCGGCCATACAACCGTCATCCGAAGATACATAATCGAAAAAGAAGAACAAATATGAATTTTCTCTAGATCGGTGACAATACACCCTGCTTGGGGATGACCCAACTAGCCATGCTGCCTAGCCCAACTTCTGTCATTCCCGTTTGTGAGCCTAGAGGCTACGTCTATCTTCAGAACATCTGATCACCATTCACTTTGAATGCCACATCGTCAAACCCATCAATTCACTAATCGATTTCCAAAAATATCACGGGTATAAAAAGCTAAGAGGAACGAATTCCTCAACCACCAGACGTAATACCTTTAAAGATCAATCGTACGTGATTGGCTAGGTATACTCTGTCAGACACTCGTCCATACAAGTTGTCCTGGGACTGGACAAACAAACAACACCTATTCTCTGGAACAGGATGACCCTTGCATTTCACTCCGTCTTCAATTATCTTCAGCATAATCTAATTCGCAGCGCTTATGCCCATACAGAGTGGTTTTTAGATAATAAATCCAACCGGCCTCTCCGTATTGACAACGTTGATCAAAACACTTAGATAGTCGGTTATTTAACTATCAAAGTAGAAACGACGTCCATTCTAATGTATATCTAAACATCACACAATCACTGGTCCTTTTTATTTTAACATTAATTTCCCAGTTTCCTATATCTTCCTAGATATTTTCCCAAAACCCGTTTGCCCTTCACATTTCTTGGAAAACATTTCCAGTTATTATAAACCTTTATTCTCTCATATTCCAGGAATATATGTTGTTAATGTTCGAAAAACATCTCATCCTTTCATGATTCTTATTTCCGGTATTTTAGAAAATATACGTTATTTACATTGGAAAAATATTTCCATAATTTAAAGAGTTCCCTTCAGTACGGGTAATATATATCAGATCTCAATTATTTACTTCTAACAAGTAAATTTCAAAACTTTCTAGGAAATAGTGCAATATATAATAATCATGCTTACTCGGTTAACCACATTAATTTATCGTTGCGGTTTTAAAAACTTGTTATACGCTGTTATATCCCCCCTTTTATAACTAATGCAATACGCTGTAATATCCCCCCTTTTATAACTAATGCCATGCGCTGTAATATTCCCCCTTTTATAACTAGTGCAATACGCTGTGATATTCACCTTTATAACTAATTTCGACATAACAGTCATGCTTATATAAATAATATAAAACCAACAGTACAGATAAATATCGTGGAATCCGGTTGGATTCCTCCAACCGGTTTCCTACATCCACAGATGTTAGTTCATACAGTTTACACTAATTTCACACTATGGAATCTTATAACTGATGGAATCAGCATCCAATTCGTGATGGGTATATATATACAACGATATTCAACAAATTTAATTGTAATTTACCTAATTAACCAACACGTAGCATTCAAACATTATTTTAAAATATAATTAAAATATTTTAAAATAAATAGAGTTAGTGAATTTACTCACCTTTGCGCGTTAACCGTTAAATAGTGATTTGCGTCGGTCGATAGATCTGAGCAGGCGTTTTATTCTGTTATACTTCGCCACCATTTCGATCTCCCTTCAGATCGTGTTCGAATCCTCCATTCCAGTTTGTGTCAAAGCCCTTTCCATGCTTCTCGCACAGTACACCATCCCGGAATGTGTTTCGTTCCAACTTCCTCTTTTATTTATAACATTTAAATTTTCACAACATTTTGGGCTTGCTAATTTAACTCGGCCCAAATCCATCTCCTAGCACCCGCATGGCCACTACACGCCCGAAACAACAGCGGCTCCTTCCACTTTTTTTTCTTTACACCGCCCTCCCTGTATATACATTTTCTTCACCATTTTTCTTCACCCATACATCTCACTTCTCTGACGTGTCATCTTTCCAATTACAACCTTAATGTTCTAGAAAATAACAGCCACTCCATTTCTATTCTTCACTCTGTCCATAAACATTTTAAATTTATTTCTTTTACCTGGTTTTATTGATTTTCTGTTGGCTACTCGGATGAGGAGGATACGTTTACCCGACCTTAACTGTTGGGGTTTGATTTCACGACAATAAGGAACAGCAATGGTTTATTTCAGAATCCAACTAACCAATTATGACCATGCGTTCAACACTTTAAGGCGTCGTTTGCATTGATTTGCATCACTCTGCGGTTGAAGATTCTTCGAATGTGTCAAGCAATAAAGCACTAAATCAATGAAGCAAACACTGTCTGCCCTTACCAGCGCCATGAACACATGGACATCAAACTACCCAGAACAGTGCAGCACTCGTGCACCCAGAAGCCCGTCCATACTCCTCCTTATGTGGTGACATCTGCCTGTGCATGCTCGCTACTGCACTGAACACTCACGTCCATTTGAACCATTCCCTGAAGTCCACATGCTCCTGCCATGCCATACATGCAACGCCCCATTCCACTTTACTTCATGCCTCGCTATCCCACAAACTTTACAGCCTGTACACTTCACTCCCTTTGCCAATAGTCCTCTTCCCATTTTTAACGTCCGTCCTCTATACACTAATGCTAGTCCACGCACCACGTTTCTGCTCTCGCCATACATTTGTTTTCCTCTCCTCACTGTCCCCACTTGCTAATCTTACAGTGCTCCTCATGTTCTGCAAATGCACGTCCCACTCCCTCCAAAAACCCAGCATGTCCGCTCACTCCTTCCGCACCATACTCTTCCATAGAACAAAACTCGCGCTCCACTTCTTTCTAATTAATTATACTCCACGCCAACAAGACCAGCTCTCATCTAACACATTTGTTAGACCTAAATTTGGTCCTAACACCCAAATTATTCTAAATTATGAGGAAAAATATCAGAAAAATGGCAGAAAAGTAGAAAAGACACAAGATTTATAGTGGTTCGGCTTTAACGAGCCTATGTCCACTTTACATCTACGATTATACTTGGGATCAGGGAACATTACTGACATTTCTCTCATTCTCACTTATACAATGTTGATTCACTCAGTGATTTCGAGATAATTCTGATTAGAAGTAATGAAAGTACAGTAATGGTGGAATTAGGACTCTCTATGCCAAAAGATCCTGAAAATTGCCAGGTTTTGGGCTATTTATAGCTGATTTCTTCAGGCGGATCGCGGTCATACGTGGCACAAATCCCGAGAATCTAGGACGAGTTCGTAGCTTGAGGAAGAATTGATCAATATGAAAGTTGTGGACAGGTGTCGCGATATCCATACATTTCGAATCGTGGTTGAACAGGTCGGGGTCTTCATTTTCTGGCTTTTGGAATTCGGATCGCATCGCGATGAAGCGGATCAGATCGGGCATGGGCGCAGCGAACCGAAGGGGTATCACGGTACGTAGAGGATGGTATGATCACGATTGAACTTTCATGGACTAGAGGAGTGGAACTTCATATTTTCTTCCTGTGTGTGAACCTTGGTGGCTTGGTCAAAAAGCTAGCCAACATTTTGCCCCCTCGAAGTATGTTTTATCGAGGATTGAACATGCTTCGAAACTGCAGAGACGTCTTTTCATAGGGAGACGCAAATCAATGGTTGCGTCTGTCTGAAATGTCGTACCACCCCCAGAAGTCATGTCGCTTGGCGAGTAAAAATACCAAGTTAACTCATCCATTATTTCTTCGTTCATTGGGCCATTCTCATCCTTGGAATTTTTAGAGACTTCACTGTCAAATCGACACGTAAACTTCTGAATTTCTGCAAGTATTTCCGAATTTCCATTTTTTGACAAATTTTTGTCGGATCGGTCCGCCCAGACATCCCACGATCCGTGGGATGAGGCGATCGTTTCAATTCGGTTTCGATGTGGGCTTTAAGCACGATGGGCCAGCCCTCCTCACAAGCTAATTAAGGGATCGGCCCCCTTTTTCTCCGCTGGGATTGGTTCACGACCGACCAAGGCCCACGATCCGAATAAGACAAGAAATAGGATACCAACGGTCGCAGTTTTGCCTATATAAGTCGAACCCTTCTTCCTCTTTCTCTCTTTCTTCTTTCATTACTGTTACGCCGCCAGCTCTTTGTTGAGTAAAACCCTAGCTTCAAACTCTCCTAAAACCCAATTGCCCTATTTTAAGAAAGGTAATCTTATTAAAAATGCTTTCATACGATTTCTCTCTTGTTTTCCTTGGGTTTTCACCAGTTTGAGGGGGGAAACAGCGGAGTTTTGTGGTGTTCGAGGTTTTTTTTAGAGGCTGTTCAGACGCCATGGATTTCCAATGCTCGAGCTCAGTGATGGATAGGAGAAGAGGAGAGGAAGAAGAAGAAGAAGAAGAAGAGGAGGAGGAGAAAAGCGCTGAGCAGATCAGGTTGTGAGTGAGGTTTGGGTACGGATCGTGGGTAAGGAGGAAAGAGGAGGAAGATGAAGCAGAATGGCGAGGCAGCGGATCGTGGCAATGGCAAGGGAGCAAATCGTGGTGGGAGTAAATGGAAGGAGTAGGAGTTAGAGAGCGGATCGAATCGTGGTGGTAAGCTGTGAATGTTATAGCGACTTGATCCAGTTCCCGATCCGATGCGATGCACTTTCATGAATTAACACTTCTGCCGCGAGTCCATACCTGCTTCACGATCCGCAAACATACCACGATCCGAACCCCCATACGCGATCCAATGATGTACCACGATCCACATACTGAACGATCCCGTGAACTTGTTAAATAAACACTGCAACTCAACTATGATATATCAATGGACAGTCAGGTTAGAGCCTTTGAGACGAACTTTCTGGACTGAACAACAGCTTAACTTGATAGCGGACAATGACTGACATCTCGATGATCTTATTAACTTTATGCTTTTCCTTAATGCATGCACAGGCACACACTTGCAGTTGCACACACGGGGGGAAGGGTAGTTGTATTCTAATTCATTATACTTTCCAACACAGCTATGTCAGATAAACAAGTGATTGAGACTCCAGAGAAAGACACTGAACCATAGACATCGACGCATCATGACCCTTATGTGCTCCCTTCAACTTCAGATCAGGAGAAGTCCGATCTCGACTATGAGATAGACTCTGGTTCGGAGTCGTCGGCCTCTGGAAATACGTCTCTCGAAGTTGAGGATGATCGAGCTCCTGATGAGATTCCGGGCATTGAGGATATAGAGAAGCATACTGATGGTCTGGCTTCTAAATTAGATGATGTCAAGCTTCTGAGATTGTGCTTAAAACATGGGATATCCTGGGATAATGTTAAAACTCCGGGGAAAGATGACAGACCTAATCTTGCCCCACCTGGCTACATGACCATCAGTAAACTAATGTGTTCAGTAGGGACAATTCCTCCATTTCCACCAATCGTCATCGATCTCCTCAGAAAGTTAATGATTGCCCCACCATGCAGCTTCATTCTAACGCTTATGCAGCTTTGTATACTTTGTATGTGGCGTATGCGGAAATTATGCAAACTGGGCTTACTTTCAAAGAATTGAAATTATATTATTTTTTCAAGCACCGTTCCAAAGCGACTCCAAATTTCTCTTTCTTCGAGTCGGTTGCCAACAAGAAGGTCGTGACTGATGGTTACAGCAACATAGGGGATCCCAAAGCTGATTGGTTATATATAAAACTGCAAGCGGGATGCGAAAGAAAATGGCTTAAAGCAAGTGAGTTTTGAGCCTCCAGATTAGTGGCTTAATCAAATAACCAATGCGTTAACATGTTTCTTTTCTTCGTGCAGATCATGCTTTCCCCAAGACAGAAGGCTCGGTGTATGAAGACCGACTGTCTCGCCTTCTTAAAAGCACGTCCGACTTCTTGAAAATCAAGAAATGTATTTCCGACGAGAACCTTCACAAGCACCATCTTCTAGATATAAGATTCGGACTAGGCGCGGGTGGCAAGCCTTACAAATACGTGCCCCCGGCTTAAGGAGAGGGGACTACCCAGATTACAGAAACACCCAAACTTCACAAGAGTCCCCCACCGATGATTGATCAACATGATAAGGATTTAGATGAAAATGAGGGAGCTGGCGCTCAAGCTAATGAGCCCAAAGAGACTTCAGCCTCTAAGGAACAGTCTCCCCTAAGAGCCTCCCCGCCGATTGAGCCTGTGGCTCACGATGATTTAACTGAAGAACAGCTATTCAAGGAATTGAACAAGATTCCTATGCCGGACGATGTGTATACACATGAGGACTTCGGAGGGGAGCCATTTTTTCCTATCTCCGAAGAGATAGATGCCCTGGTCGGAGAAAAAGAAACCACACAGACAAGCCTATCTCTAGGCACTGGTTCGTTAAGGGGGAATTTCACGGATGCACAAATCACATGCACCACTTGACGCAACACTCTCATACCGTCGGCATTCCGGATTTTAATATGTTCTTATTTTCTTTGCAGGTGAGATGACTCGCAAACGATCTTATTCTTACCGCTCCCTTCACGAGGGTACTCCCAGTCTCCACTCAAATCTTGAGCATATTCGTAGTGATAGTCGGGGAAGAGATAGCCATCGGCCTCGAGATCCTCATCAGCCTTATTCTACACGATCCCGTTCTACATCCAAGCAAGGTTCCGGGAAGCCCCATAGTCATCCATTGCCACCGACTGGGGGCAAGCAAATTCCTCGGGATCTAACCCCTCCAAAGAGCACGCCTTCTCATGTTAAGTCCTTCAAGAAACAACACGAGCTAGAAGACAAGGATAAAGACGAGGGCAAAATTGTAAAGAAGGGGAAGGAGACTCCGGCTTCCACTGCTGATCATGACTCAGATAGTCTTGCCACACGGATGCTTTCCATAGCCCTGAGAATCAGGCTAAACTAGCGCGCTTGCGCAAGGATTTCCCTAATAATTACTTTGAGAGAATGATGTATGTACCGGATCTAGAACCGGTTCCCAGGGACTGGGACACTGAAGTGATAGGGTATGTACATCATGCAGCCAGGCAATACGAGATAATGAAAAACCATGCCGTTAAGCTTTTAGATGCCATCCGCCGACTAGAAACGGGCGCGGCTAGATCCAAAGTCAGGATTGAAAATAATGATAGGGCCAGGACCAAGATGGAAAAAGAATTGGAAGATATACAGGCCCAGCTAGCTTTGGCGCGGAGAGATGCAGAAAACTACAAGACGGAATTGGAGAACGCTAGAAAGCGCTTTCATTCTGAACTAGATTCAAATAGCCAAGAGAAAATGGCTTTAAAGAAGGAGGTAGAAGATCTTAAAATGGCCAACATTGATTTAAAGACGGCACAAGGCCATTTTGAAGCTGAGAGAGCTGCCTGGGAAAAGGAGAGGGCGAGCTTGAAAGACAGCCTCGCGCTTGCTGAGAAGGAGGAAGGAACTTTGAGTGATTAACTTGTCCAAGCTGAGGGGCGAGCAGCTCTTGCTGAGAGTAATGCTAACAATGTTCTTGAGTCGTCCTCCATCACTGCTGGCAAGCTTGCCGCAGCCGAAAAAGAGATAGAAGGATTTGGAGAATTGACATTCAACTTCTTGGCCCAGGTCATCAAAACTCGAGACATCTCTTGGATCCCAGATTATCACGTTACTCTGGCTAATATATGGGATGCAATAGTCGAAGATGAAAAGCAACGGTTAGGAGCTGACGAGATTGACGAAGCCCAGCTAATGCAAACACTCCTCAAAGGTGAAGAGCCCGAGGATTTGGAGGAAGGCCGACGCTTAATCCAAGAGGAGATTGAAAGGGAGAAGACTAAAGCCAAGGGAAAAAATAAAGTTGATGAAGGCTCGAGCTCAATAGCGGAGCCCAAGACTTCCGAAGTTGAACAATATAATCCTGACGATCCGTTGATTCCCTTGCTCCCTACTCCTTCGGCTGTCGGGGCTTCTGCTGTGAACTTGGATGAAGGTTCAGCTGAAGGTATTTCCATATTTTCTCCACAGTTTGTCAAAGCAGTTGTGACTTGTCGTCGCCTTACGGAGTAGTCAATTGAGTTAATGACATGTATTCTCATAATACTCATGACAAGCCGGCCGAGAAAGACACGGAAGAGGGAGCAATGGCAGAGAATGTTGATGCCCCCTCAGGCATTGATGCTAAAGCTTCTGAAATTCCAAAGCAGGCCGAGGGAAGTGAAAGGGTGACCGAGGCACCGGTGGCATCCAACACTAACGTTCCTGCGGATGCCGAGGTAATTGCTGCATTGGACGACACAGATGGCGGTCATGTAGATGAGGAGGATGACGTTACCATTACAGATGAAATCAAGGGTGACGATAACGAGACCTTGGCTGACAGGCAGGCCAGGCAAGAGAAACAATTGGCCTTAAAGAAAGAGGAGCTGGGGCCTCTGGATGTGACTCCTATTTCAGAAGTTGACCCCAGGACAGGACTAATTATAAGGCTTTCTTCCAAATCGATAACTTCGCAGCTTGCCTCTCAGCCTTCTCTTCCTCCAGCTGATCCTCCTCCTGGTAAGAAGAAGAGGAAGAAGGATGACAAGGGTGATGATGATAAAGAGGAGAAAACGGAGAAGAAGAAGGAAAATAAAGTGAAGCCGTCTCCCAAGAAATCCAAATCATCTCCCAAGCATACGTAGGACGTAGTCGCTAGTTTGTATTTTGCTTTTTCGGATTTCCACTGGCCATGCGATGTAGTTGCTAGTGTGGCCATCGCCTTTTGGTTAGCTTCATTTTGTACTTCTGTAGTTTAGTGAAATGAAAATATGTTTATTTTGCATCTTCAAGTACCTGCAAATTTACCACATTTATGAAACTCATTATTTCGAATCGCATAAAATAAAAAATAATCACGATTAACATAAACAACCATGACCAAATATAAGAGTTATGAATGATAAACTTCGAGGAAATTCATGTATGACTAGTAAAAAGCATTTGCTAGTGTCGAAGTGTAAGTGTCGTATGTGTATGCCCCCAATCAATCGTCATTATGGTGCATGGCCAGGGCTTATTGAGGATTGATTAGAGTCATAGTTATGTTGCCCCCCATTCCCGGAAATGAGGGGGTCGGGCTCAGCTCTTATTCTCATTCCCGATTCTGCAGCGGGGTAGGAGCCCTTGTGTGGTACTTAATTCGAATGCCTTTATACTCACTCCGGAGTTCGAACTCAGCTTTCAGTCTGTCCCCTGATCCTTCAGTAGGGTAGGAGTTCTTTGGCAGCGTTGAGTCTCCAACGCCTTTATACTCTTTCGTCGAATTCCAAGGGTAGAGTGTTAATCGAGACGGTCTTTTAAATTCATGGTGCACCTTCACGTCTCGCGGACAGTCAAGTTCCCTGTCCTTACGCTTCTCGAATCTTGAGAAATGGAGTTTCACTCGGTGTGTCATTCTTTTGATCACCTTTTCGGTGTTTTGTTTATCGTTAAAGGGCGATGGGCGAACTCGTGAACTCTTGGAAGGGCGACCCGCGGAAGCAAGTCTCATTCCGAAAGTCAGGAATCAGGACATGAGCGGACCTGTGAACTCTTGGAAGGGTGACCCGCGGAAGCGAGTCTCATTCCAAGAGTCAAGAGTCAAGAAACCATAAGTCTTCATCAAGCAGTCGAATGTTGCCTTGACGGAATTTCCAAGGGCGTTACACTCCCTCTGGAACTCGTGAAAACATCATCAATGCCAGCGAACTGTAAATACCTGCATTAGTGAATGACAAGGTAATAAATAAGAGTGCAATAAAGGTAAATGACACACGATGTTTTTATAGTGTTTCGGTCGAATCATGACCTACATCCACTTTATAATCTTTTGTTTCTATACTGGACTATTCTAGGATAGTCGAGCCTTATTACATAATCCTACCAACAAAAGAATAGAAATGACGGTCTTCACTTCAGATAATGCCGCAAATGTTGAGCATTCCACACTCTGGGGATTTCAATTCCTTCCACGGTCGTCAGCTTGAATGCTCCGTTATCAAGCCTCCATTGGATGGCATATGGTCCTTCCCACTTCAGCCCCAAGTGAGTTGGGGGTGAAAAGACTCGCTTCAGAACCAAGTCTCCGAGTTCAAAGGTACGGGCTCGGACCCTTTTGTTGTAGTACCGAGCAATTTGCTGCTTGTGCCTTAAAGCACGTAAATCTGCTTCATCTCTCTTCTCTTCTACCATATCGAGGGATTCGAGGAGTAACTCATTATTAGTCATTGGGTCATAATAATTGACCCGATGGGATGGTACCTTCAGTTCTACCGGGATGACGGCCTCCGACCCAAAAGCAAGGGAAAAAGGAGTATGCCTGGTAGTAGATTTGTAAGACGTCCTATAGGCTCATAGTGCCAAGGGTAGCTCGTCGACCCACATGGCTTTGGCTTGTTTCAAGCGCTTTTTCAGGATGGCCTTGATTACTTTATTTGCTGCTTCTACCTGTCCATTTGACTGAGGATGTGCCATAGACGTGTATCTCTTCTCGATATTATTTCTCGCAGAATTCTCGAAATTCAATACTATCGAATTGAGTCCCGTTATCAGTTATGACAACTTTTGGGATCCCGAATCGACAGATGATGTTCCTTACAACGAAGTTGATCACTTTCTTGGTGGAAATCGTCGTCAAGGCTTCGGCTTCGACCCACTTTGTAAAGTAATCGATTGCGACTATGGCGAATTTCGCACCGCCCTTTGCTAATGGAAGACTCCCAATTATATCAATTCCCCATATGGCGAAAGGCCACGGGCTTGTCATCGTCTTTAGCTGGCTAGGGGGTGCCCTGGGAATCCTGGAAAACTTTTGGCATGAATCACAGTCTCGTGCATACTTGGTTGCATCCTTGTTTATGGTGGGCCAGAAGTAGCCATAGCGCAATATTTTCTTTGCCAGTGTCTGCCCCCCGGTGTGATCGCCACACTCACCTTTGTGAACTTCTTCCAATACACGCTTGATGTCGTCGTAGGCGATACACCGGAGTAGGGGAATCGAGAATCCCTGTCTGTAGAGGACTTCGCCTTGCAAAACGTACTGGGAAGCCTTTCAGATAACTGCGCGCCTCTCGCTCTTCATCAGCGGAAGTGCTCCATTCATCAAAAATTTTTTAGAGGGGTCATCCATGACTCCCTTTCGGGTTTAATCTCCAGTACCGGATCAACTTCCATCTGATCTATACTAGGGAACCATAATACTTCGATCGGGACCATCTCCATATCTTAAGGATTATTGGAACTTGCCATTTTCGCCAACCTGTCTGCCTTTTGATTCTCTACTTAGGAATGTGGGATATGTCGTAGTGATCGAAACCATTCAACAACTCCGCTACTTTCTTCAGATATGATATTAGTCTTGAACTTTTGGCCCGGAATTCTCCAGTGACCTGGTTTACGACTATCTTAGAATCGCAAAAGATATCCAACTTCGTGATTTCCAATTCCTTAGCGAGTTTCAGCCCGGCGATTAAAGCTTCATATTCGGAATCATTGTTGGTGGTGGGAAACTCCAATCTAAGGGCATAATAGACTAGTCGTTTTTCCGGAGTTTCAAATATTACTCCGGCTCCAGACCGTCGGTCGTTCTTAGCTCCATCAGCGTATAGCTTCCAAGCACTGGGATCGAGGAGTAATTTGGTTGATCGACTTCTTCGCTTACAACATCATCTTCTGGGGTAGTGAATTCTGCTATAAAATTTGCTAGCGCTTGCCCCCTTATCGATCTTCGGGGCTGAAAGTTCAAGTCGAATTGACTCAACTCGATATTCCACTTAAGCAATCTTCCTGACGCTTCGGGCCGTTGTAAAACTTGTTTGAGTGGATGGTCAGTATACACAGTGATAGGATGAGCCTGGAAATAATGGCGGAGCTTTCGAGAAGCGATCAAAAGACTATACGCAAGCTTTTCTATCTTCGGATAGTTTCGTTCTGATGCCGCCAATTTTTTGCTCACGTAATACACCGGTCTCTGCACCTTTTCTTCCTCTCTTACGAGACCTGAACTGATCGCATGGGATGAAACTGCTAAGTACACATACAAATCCTCATGATCCACGAGTTTAGACAGTATAAAGGGACTTTCCAGATGGTTCAGCAGATTCTGGAATGCTTCTATACTGTCAGGGGTCCACTTGAAATGACGTTTTCCTCGCTTAATTAACTCAAAGAATGGAATACATCTATCTGTAGCTTTGGAAATGAATCTACTTAATTCTACTACTTTTCCAGCGAGGCTTTGCACATCCTTAATCTTCCTTAGCTCCTAGATATTCCGAATCGCAGCAGTTTGATCCAGATTGATCTGGATTCGACGTGAACTGACTATGAATCCGAGGAATTTTCCCGAAGCGACCCCGAATGAACATTTCAATGGGTTAAGCTTCATTCCATATCTCTGGAGAATCTCAAACATCTCTGCCATATTAGCGGTGTGATCAGATGATTGTCTGGACTTTACTAGTATGTCGTCAACATATACCTCCATCGTCTTTCCAATTTGATTACAGAACATTCTATTGACCAATCGCTGGTATGTTGCACCAGCATTCTTTAGACCGAAAGGCATTACAACGTAGTAGTATAGCCCTAGATCTGTGATGAAACTGGTGTGTTTTTGGTCAGGAACATGCATAGGAATTTGGTTGTATCCTGAATAAGCATCCATGAAGGAAAGAAGCTCATGTCCGTCCGTCGAATCTACCAGCTAATCAATTCTTGGTAAAGGGAAACTATCTTTTGGGCAGGCTTTGTTTAGATCCGAGAAATCAATGCACGTACGCCACTTGCCATTAGACTTTTTCACCAAAACCGGATTCGAAATCCAGTCAGGGTAAGTTGAATCTCTGATAAATCCATTATTCCTTAGCCTCTCAACTTCTTCCTTCAATGCGGCTGACCTCTCTGGGCCAAACATTCGTCTTTTCTGTTTGATGGGAGGATGCTTTGGGTTGATACTTAATGAATGACTCATTGTCGAGGGAGATATTCCACACATATCCGCATGAGTCCAGGCAAATACATCCAAGTTAGCTTTCAAGAAATCTGTTAATTGCCGAGCTCGAACAGGATCCAACTGTGATCCAATCTTTAGGACCTTCTCTGGGTCGTTTTCATCGATCGAAACATCCATAGTTGTTTCATTGGGAGTCGCCATTCTGCCCCCAGGCTCTTCGTCCTCTCTGCGATCTATGTCCTCGGGCAGTCCTCTGGGCGACTCTCCTAGAGTTATTTTATTTAATTGCTATGACGTTTCCTCCCCCGGAGGGGAAGAAGCTCTCTTCGTCTCTATATCTCCTCCTTTGCGGAGCAACTTCAATTCTGCTACATAGCATGCTCGCGCAGCGACTTGGTCTCCTCTAATTATAGCTTTACCGGCATCGGTTGGGAACTTCAACAACAAACACCAGGGCGCAAGGTAGGCCCTAAATTTAGCTAGGGTTGGTCGTCCTAAAAATGCATTATATGATGTCGGTACATCTAGAACCACAAAGGAAAGGATCCTCACTCTCTGGCGATCTCCATCTCCAAGGGTTACAGATAGATCCACATATCCCATAGGAGCGGTTGTGGATCCATTGAATCCACGTACCCATCCATCGCATTGTCTCAAATCCTTCGGCTCAAGCTTCATTTGGCCGAATGTCTTCTTAAATAAGATATTAAATGAACTCCCGTTATCTACTAGAACCTTATGGACGGTAGCCGGACCGATGACGGCGGTGATCACGAACGGATCCTCAATTGGAGAATGGATTCCAATATTCTCTCGATTGCGAAATATGATATCATCAGCCATCGTCTTCTGCTGCTTGACCGGGGAACTGTCCCCGGGGTTACCACACTCTCCAACTTCAAGGTGTTGTTTAGCTGCATTCACATACTGTTCCATTGCCCTGAAGCTATGTCCAACTAGATGAAGTCCTCCTACTATGGAATTGATGACAAGGTTCTTTTCCTTTTGCTGAGCTGTAAGCCTAGCAGCGGATTGGTTCTGGTTCTGATCTTGGTTTTGGTTCCGGTTTGGGGCTTGTACGGCCTGCCCCCTGTCCCTGGGGGTTACTCTATACTCATCAAGTTTTCCTTCCCGAAGCAGTTTTTCAACCACATCTCTTAGATGGCGACATTCGTTCGTAGAATGACCGTATATCTGGTGGAAAATACAGAATTTCCCTGATTCGTGCTCTTTTTTGGTTGAATCTCTTGGAGGAGATCTCTTATATTGAAGGACGTTATGGGTATCCATAAAGATGTTTTCCAAGGTATCATTTAAAGGCGTGAAGTTCTCGAATGGTTTGAAGCGCGACCTTCTCTGCGAGTTATTTCCTTGATTCCTCCTTTTATTACCATTCCCAGATCGTTGGCCATTTCCTTGATTCTTATTTCCCACGTTCATTTCCACCTTACCGGAGCTATCCCCAGTTTGCTTGATAGCCACATTACTTTGTATGTCTTCCTTGTCGGTGGCATTCCTCTTCCGATTGGCGTAAATTTCTTCCTGACGCAAGCAAATATTATCTTTTTCATAAAATATCTCATGGGTTAGCGGTGGTTTACTGGATAGGTATCTCCCGAATTCTGTATCCTTATCCACTCCGTCAATCAAATCCATCAAAACCGATTGTTCGTGGGGATCTTTCACCTCCGTGACCGCTAGGTTAAACTGGTCGAGATAAGACCTCAAAGATTCATCCGTACGCTGCTTGATAAGGGATAATTCAATAACTATCTTGGACCTCTGAGCAGGTAGTCTGAACTGATTCACGAACTGTTCACTAAATTCCCTGAAACTAGAGATTGATCACGCTGGCAAACTAGTGAACCACATTAACATTGCGTCCTCTAGAAATATTGGAAATGCGTTACATTTCATAGCGTCGGAAGCAGCAGCCACGTTCATGTACCACGAATGTCTCATCAGATGCTGGATCGGGTCGGCCTTTCCTGCATAACGGTTCATAGGCGGCATATTAAATCTCCTCGGAAATTGAACTTCCAAAATGTCATCAGTGAAAGGTGTGTGGCTGCGGCCTATGCCCCAATCGTCGGTTCACTATCCTCGGTTTTCTACCATCATTCGCCGAACCATGGCTTCCACATCTGCATGGGTTAGGGTAGATTCGGGGTCGACACTTCTCGCCCTACGGGCTATTCCAACATTTCTGTGTCTCAGTGATGCGGCATACACAACCTGAGCAGAACTCCCTTGCCCCTATTGCCATGGTCATTCACATGGCGAGGAGGAAGGACAGGTTGATTTTGGGCCGGATCGACCACCCCTCCGTTCCTAGGTGGCAGGGCAGGCTCATTTACGTTTCGGTTGTTAACTCCCAGATTGAGCGCCTCTTCTTGTCTAGAGGGCATTGTCCCAAATCGGAGTTGCTCTATATTTTTAGCTTTTTCGAACGGAGGCCACCGATGATTTCTCCGTGGCTCCTCTGATGAGGATGTGTACTCTGGGGAAGGAGAACGAGGCGGGGGAGAATTCCTCTGCCTTACGAGATCATCCAGTCGCCTGTCCATAGCAGTCAGATTCTGTCGTAGTGTTGAACTCTCCTGTCTCTGAGCGACTAGTTCTTCAAAGAGTCTATTGTACATATCAAGCATACGAGACAGGTCTCCCTCAGTAGCAGGTGCAAACGGGTCAAACTGATCATCATCAACTTCTTCTCTTATGCGCAGAAGACCTGTACCATGTCGAGCAGAGGTACCAGCGTGAGTAGAACGAGACATAGGTTCCTTCTCGGGTCGAGTGGTGGTTCGCTTATCGGATCGATTCGCCCCTGCTGACGATGGCTCGTTGCGCCCCCCTGGGATCGGGTCGCGGTGACAGGTGCATGTGGGTTCGTGGCGAGGTCATGCGATCTAGTGGTCACCCCTTCAGCGGATTGATTCGCGGCTCCTCCATCGATCGCGATCGCCCCCTGCGCAACGCGATCCGTGGGCTCTTCCTCGACCTGCTCATGCACACTTTCTTCAATTGCTTCGTTTGCAGTCTCTTCGGCCTGCGACGCTCGTACATCTTTAGACTTCTTTCCAGCCATGATACTTCGAGTTTGCTAAGTTCTTCAAAAACTGAAACAGTGGGGTTTTGGACTGTTTTCTTCGGACTTGAATATCCAAAAAGTAGAATAACAATCCAACGCGCTGAGAATTCAGCTCTCAGTGAAAGCACCAAAATGTTAGACCTAAATTTGGTGCTAACACCCAAATTATTCTAAATTATGAGGACAAATATCAGAAAAATGGCAAAAAAGTAGAAAAGACACAAGATATATAGTGGTTTGGCATTAACGAGCCTATGTCCACTTTATATCTACGATTATACTTGGGATCAGAGAACAATTGCTGACATTTCTCTCAATCTCACTTATACAATGTTGATTCACCCAGTGATTTCGAGATAATTCTGATTAAAAGTAATGAAAGTACAGTAATGGTGGAATTAGGACTCTCAATTGCCAAAAGATCCGGAAAAATGCCAAGTTTTGGGCTATTTATAGCTAATTTCTTCAGGCGGATCGCGGTCATACGTGGCACAAATCCCGAGAATCTAGGACGGGTTCGTAGCTTGAGGAAGAATTGGTCAATATGACAGTTGTGGACAGGTGTCGCGATATCCATACATTTCGGATCGTAGTTGAACAGGTCGAGGTCTTCATTTTCTGGCTTCTGGAATTCGGATCGCATCGCGCTGAAGCGGATCGGATCGGGCATGGGCGTAGTGAACCGAAGGGGTATCACGGTCCGGAGAGGATGGTATGATCACAATTGAACTTTCATGGACTAGAGGAGTGGAACTTCATATTTTCTTCCTGTGTGTGAACCTTGGTGGCTTGGTCAAAAAGCTAGCCAACAGCATTGTCTTTCTTCCTTTTTCTTATTTTATTTTTATTTGTATAAGCCATGAGACTTCGGCCATTTCCTGAAGAGGAAGAACGAACCAAACTAGTGAATTTATAGTACTTTATATCCTTCATGGTTAAGTAATAGATGGTACATGCTATCCAAAAAATGGGGAGTAGGTTTGCTTGGTTACACAATAGGGCATGGTTCTTTAAATTTGATGAAGTTTAGACGGAATAGGGTATGGCTACCTCTTACTCAGGTGCTAGGCAATGGTCCAATGGATATAGCTTTGTACGTTTGAGACAAATAAGCGGTTTTAATATTGAAATAGGGTGACAGTGATTTTATTTATTAGAAAACCCAGGGTATATAAAACTTAACCATGAAGCTTATAGGAAAACATAGGTCATGGTCTTGTACATCATAGGCTTGCTGCGTTGTGGGAAGAAAGTAGTACTTGTCCATATTTTTACGATTTGATATACATGCGTTTTGAAAGAAATAAACTGTTGATGGTTTAGAGTATCACATGCTACAGGATATTGGGTTCACTTCGACTTTTGAGTAATAAATTTTACTGTTTAATTTGCATAGCGCATTTACATTTCATAACCGTGTAGTTAGGTCTGCATGCACGTTCCTAGCTATTTACATAGGGTATGGGAAGCTTCTCTTGTGTCTCATAGTGTCCTCCTTTCAATCTTCATTTGAATATGGAGAAGTTTGATTATTTACATTATTTGCATGTAGTGAAGTCACATATCTCTATGATAAAATCATATACTATAATAGTACGTACGTTCCCAGAATATACTTCTAACTTTAGGCAATGTTGGTAGGAAATATATGTGTTAAGGTGTAATATACAATACGAGTTACAGGGAATTTCATTTACTTTTGGACCGCTACGGACAGAAGTAAGAATACGGTCATGTCCAGCGAGGTGACACGATCCCAGAAATATAATAATATCGGTAGATTAACTCATATTGTGAAACCCCAAAATGTTGATATAGGGTGCACAATACTCCAAATAAAAAGTTGCGTATTTAGTTAACTAAAAATTACAGTAAAATTCTAAAAATTAAATTATCACTAAGTCTCAAAATAACCTTGTCCAAATTCGAAACCGATATCTAAATAAATTTAAATAAACCGTTGAGGTCGAAAAACGATTCTATAGCGACTATTTGAAAATTTTGATTTGGATATAATTCACAATCTATAACGCGAAATCTTGATTTTTCACTTCTGTTAGAAAGATACAGTTCAACAGATTCGAACGTTTCTCGTTTCGAGGAAATCCAACTTGTAACGGATCCTGTACGCTCAGTTGAAGTTCAAAACGTTAAATTACGAACTGCAGCGTCGTTATGAGCTCGATTATATTTAATATTTTTTTTTTATATGTTCAACTACGTTTTAATCAATATATAAATCCACTTCAATATTTAAACTGATTTAAATATTCAAATGCAAACCGATAAAAATGCGGGACGTTACATTCCTTCCCCCTTAAAAGAATTTCTTCCTCGAAATTACTAAGGTAGGGAAAATGCTACAATTCATATTATAAAAAAAAATCTTTTATTTACTTTCTTAAATTCAGTTTCAACAGAATCGATTAATTCTAATTAATAAAATTCTGAAAATTTCCAAACAGCTTAAATTTTCAGAGAATTTCGCCAGTATCTCCTCTGCACGGTTCTTTTGGTACTACTACAACTTGCCTCTCTGGGCTTTCTCCAATTCAACAGAAAATCAAACAGCCAAACGGCTTGCCAAAAAAATATCATACTCGTGTAGAACATGTACCTTTTTGTCGGCATTCAATTCTATCACTTTCATCTGCTATCCATTCAGCATATACCATTTTATTTCCCTTTTGATTTCCATTCAGAATATACTCGAACCACATCATCCACTTATAACTCCATTCAAACTCCAATTCCAAACTCAATTTGAACTCTTATTTCATCAATTTGATTCCATTCCAGCTTACCTTTAATCCAAACAATTTTATTTAACTTAGTTAAATTTTCTATTTATTTACTTCATAAGTAAATTTTAAATTCCGGAATTCAAATTCCTGGGTTTTATTTCAAATCAGTTTGAAATCGAACGACTTATTTCAAAACAAAATCTTTGGTAGTAATCCGTCAATTAGCAACTCGAAAATGAACACTGATAATGTCGCGGTTCATCATGTCATTTGCAACTGCACACTACTTTGTTGCCTTCATATAATCAATGTTGTTATGATACCACTCCTGACTCGAGCTGTTCCACCATTTGGCTTTGGATTGAGCATGCTCGAACATATAGCTTTTGTCCATGACACTTGTACATAGTTTTGTTTCACCTTGATACAACCATGATAAGATGCATATGCACAAAAAAACTTATCTAAGTTGAACACCCTGTCTGTTGTTGCTGCATTAGTTATGAACATGTACTCATCTTCATGCTCTTGTCCCTTTGCATGTTGTATCATCCTGAATCTTTTCTTACACACATCCATGCATGAATGTGTTTCTTGCTTGTATCTTGGACAGTTTGGTTTCGACACATTTGAGTTGATTACATCCAGTCCAGCCCCCACTTGAATTCTCGGTTTGACTCCATTTGTTCACTGACTTATTTTTGTACCACTTGTCAATGAGTATGCCTATGTCTTCACTATTTTGAAATGAAATGTGTATGCTTGCACTGTATTGAGAGTATGATCCATTACATAATTGCTCCAGTTTGTATTTGAAATTGAAACTGAACATGAAATTGCTGTGTCAAACTTGAACATGTCACAGCCGCTTGACCATTGATATTGAAAATTGCTTTATTATTTGTTGAGCAGTCTTGGGCTTGGCTCGACCTTGCCAAGTTTACTTGTGCTCGACCACATATGCTAGCTGACCATTTGCATACTGATTTGGCAAGGCAGTGCACACGTGTATATCTATACACGTGTGTATATGCAGCCATCAGAAGAAAAAAGTTTGTCCCCACACTGAAATATTTTATATATACACTGACTGCCCTGTGGTATTTATAGTGAATCACTGTGAATATCAAAAGTTGTCTAAAAAATCAGATCGATTCAGAAAAATGATGAGAAACACACCAAAATTCTGAGGCAAATAAATTTTCAAAATAAAAATTATATTTACTAGAATTTAGAATATTATTTCTGTTCCAGATATCGTGTGTGTTTCTGTATGTGACAGATATGAAGACTGGACTGACTGAAAGCTGTGAAGACAGAAGATAGAAGACTGAGTGCAGTGTGTAAAACAGTAAAATTGTATATGAAATGTAACTGTGTATCTTTTGTGTATGTATAACTGAGTGACAATGAATCTATTGAGTGATTAGTGATGTAATGAGGAGCTATGTATTTATACGAATTGTACTGATGTTTGTAATAGACAAATTTGATTGAAATAAAATATTAATTTATTGTTATCAAACAAACATGTCAATTTTATTCAGTTTATTTATAAGTACGAATTCATATGAAGTATTTAAATAGTGCAGATATAAATAGTTGTACTGTTTGAAAGCTTGAAATATAATATTCAATTTAAATAAAATACTGTATAAATATATGAATGTTTGTACAGTCGTGTTCTATTTAAATATAAATATTATATTCCTGTCTGTGATGTATATATAGAACAGTACAATATCAAACACATTTAAAATAATATTTATTTGGTTGTTATCATCAAACAAAAATTCATATAATTGTGTATACAACCACGTCATATACAACAAAAAACAACCTTGTTGTATTTTGGGAATTTATGTTTTTAAATATCAACAATGCATATAAATAAATGTGTCTATTGTAGCGTTGAAATAAGAAAAAGAGTAAAAGTTTTTATGTGGAGAGTATTAAGTTAAAACGATTTTATTATGGTTTGATAACAACAATTGCAAATATTTGATTAACAAAGCAATTATTATAATTTTGGTATATAAATTATTATTGTAGAAACCTTAATTGGTGCGAAGAAATAATAAATCTTAGAATATATGTTTTAACATGTTAATGATTTATTTTGTTAAAATAGAACATTTTGACATTTGTTTTGTTGTGTTGATGAAATTGCACAAGTATAAATAAAGATATTTTGATAAACATATTTATTTGATACATTACGTTGAATTTGATAAGTAAAATAGTGTATATGTGTTTTGTGTGTTAATATGTATGTTATATTGTTAAATTAACATAACTTAATAAGTGTTTTTGTTTGTGTGTGTTAAGTGTTTGAGAATGAGATGTTAATGTTTAATTAACATATTAATGCGTATTTAAGCTTTAAAAGGGTGGATTTTGGCTTAATTGGTATTGGTATCTTGGTTTGGGCTTACTTGGGAGGTTAAGCCCACATATCCTCTTTTAGTTTGTTGGGTAGCTGAGAAAAGGTTCGTTCCTTTTCTTTCTTGTTCATTTTTTCTTTCTTTTAGAGAAAGCACCGTAAGTGGCAATGGCTTCTCTTGCTCTCAAATCCAAAACGTTGGCTAATCTAAAATTCATAACAAATCAAATAAAATTCCAAAAATTCTAAAATTTGCATATGTTGTTGCTAACACATTCAAGCATCTCTCCTCCAATTTTCGTGGCATCTGGTTTAGTTTTGAGGCATCAAACTTCTTCTTTCAGCAAGCAATTTTCGAATTAGATCTAAGCAGAAAACGAAGGTCAATATAAAAATCATAACTAATTCTAGAAAAATCTGAAAATTCCGAAATATGGATATGTTATTCTAAACTCAATAACACATCTTCCATAAAAAAATCGTAGGAAAATAATTCAATTTGCTATGGCAAACCCTTGTTGCAACAGAGGGTAAAAAGGCAGTTTTTGGAGAAATTGATGATGAGTTGAGGCTTGCATGCGAGTTCGCAAGGTTAAGGTGAGTTGTTCGAATCATACAATCTATCTCTAATAATTTTTTTGCATGTTACAAATTTTAGCTTGCATATGGTTGATTTTGATATTTGATTGGGTTGCAATAAGGTTTTGGATTCAAGTGATAGTTTTATTTTGTATGGTGTAAATTTTGATGGAAATATCACTGCTGTAAAACAGTGATAACTTGTAGTTAAATTATCCAAATTGACTCAATCTTTTTGCAATAGAAATTTATTTTAATTTTCTTCAACTTTTTCCTTAGGTAATTTTCGAAATTATGCCTTTAGGGAGGCCAAAACCGAGTTTTAAATTGAGTATGTAACTTTGGCCTGTGTTAAAATCAGAGTTGACAACTGATAGCAAAATGGACATAACTTTTAATTCACTTGTCGGAATTTGATAAATTTTTATATTTGAAAAACTAAGAGTATAAGTTTCAACTTTCATTTGTTGTGTTTCTGTTGATTTTGAAATTTAAATGGTGAAAAACACATTTGTTTGTCGATGGGCTGTCGTTAGGAAATCACGAAAATACTTAAAACAGAGAATTTGTTTTGTTCATAACTTTTGAGCCGCTTATCGGAATTTGATAATTCTTAATGTTCTAAAAAGGTAAGAGATTAAGCTATAACTTTCATTTGGTGACTCTTGTGATTTTGGAGTTTAAATGGTGAAAAACCCATTTATTTTCGTTGTCATGTCGTTTAGAAATTGTGTCAATACTTAAACATGAGAAGTTGTTTTGGTCATAACTTTTGAGTTACTTATCGGAATTTAATAATTTTTGATGTTTTGGAAAGCTAAGAGATTTTTTCTACAATTGTATGGATTAAGTTTTGTTAAATTATATGTCTATGCAAACTGAAATTACAATTTATAATTGAGAGCTTTAGTATGAACTTTTGGAAATAATAAAATAGTTTTGTGAACAACCGAGTAAGTGTTTTAAACAATGGAATTCAAAAGAGATAATAGTTTTGAGAATCTTAATTCTATAACTTGGAATGAGCTAATTTTCGACTTAGTGTTACTGATTGTTTTTATGCTCTTGTGAAACATTTTATCGAAAATGGTATATTCCAAGGAATAGAATGTTGAAGTGGAATTTACTAATTCTTAACTGAATACTAGAACCCAACTGAGTAGTATGGGATGCTCAAGTTAGATTCTTATAATCGATTTTGAGATAGTAATTAACACTTTAGGGTTGTATTCTTTTATGGTGTGCGACAGGTGGTCTCTAGATCCGTAAGAGAATATAATTCAGGTTTTCCGGGTATATCCACAATAAGTGAAATTTACTAATTCTCAGTACATACTTCTGTTTCACTAAATGGTATGGGACGTCTATGTTATACTACAGTGGTTACCGTGAGTGATAGTATTTGGCACTTTAGAGTTCCCTTTGTTTTGGTATGCGGCAGAGGCTGCTAGAACCTTAAGGAGATTACTTCTGGATTTATTTTCTAACTTGTAAATATAAAAAGATTGAGAAATTCATTATTTTAAGAGACTGGAAATTTATGTCTACTTTTGTTAGTAAAATTTTCTTAAATAAAATAATGATTAATATGGAGTAGCGAGGTCGTAGTTACCACTATCTTTTTGATCGTTTAGATTTTGTTTCTTTGATTATTGAGATCAAATATGTGGTTCCTCGATCCCTTAGATCGAGCATGCAAGATCTCGATCTACACGATTGTATGTCTATGTTTCCAAAATCCCTTGAGCATGTGATTCCTTGGTCTCAATAATCGTAGAAATGAATTGTATTGCTTGTTTTGTTATGTTTCCTTGATCCTAGCGATCGTGCATGTGTTCCGGATTTCTTGTTTTATTGTGTTTCCTTGTGTTTCCTCGATCAGGGCAATTGAGTATGAGTTCCTCGATCTTAGTGATCGTGCATGAGTACCCGACCTTTGGTATCTGATCGGTATGAGGGATAACACCAGGCCTCGAGACCATCTTGGATTTTGGGAATGTATGCTTGTTTATTCGATATGTTGAATCTTGTGATTTCTTGGTCATTTGATTGAGAAAGAGATTTCCTTGATCAGGTCGGTCATGAATGAGTTGTGCTAACTTGTCATGCTTAAATAGTTCCTTGATCAGGTCGGTCATGAATGAGTTGTGTTAACTTGTCGTGCATATAACATGAAATTGGGATGGAGATAAAAACCATAACTGGAAACCAAACATACATCTTCTTGAAACAATAAATTATTGCTACTGTCGTTTTGTGGTTGAACTAAAGTTTATTTACATGTTGTATATATGGATGTCAATTTTCAGATATTTAGAGGTAAACTGATCCGGAATTTTGTGTTTCGGGGTCAAACAAGAATTTTCAGGTTTACAAGATGCTCGGATTTTTGGATTGGTGAGCTAGCCATGGATAAACATATTGAGACCCTTAGTAGATCTTCGGTTGGATATTTACCTGATGCTCTATGGGATGTCCTTGTTAAGATAGTGACTTATTTTGAAATATGTAGAATGTAAAATCAGAAGTATATTTTGTGTACTTACCCTATGTATTTTATGATATGTGCATCCTACCATGATCTGTGATTATTATGCGTTTGATATATTGTTATGATTAAGTGGAATCAGTGTGTTTATTACTTTGTATTAATAGTGAACATGTCAAATTCATATCATACATTAAGTAAAAAGGTATAAATGGCGTGTCAGTGTCGGTATAAAGATATATTCACATTCGATCGCCCCTATCAAGTCGTATTCTCCGAAGTAGTAGATGACATTACTTGTAATATTCTTTGCTAAACTGGGTATAATAGTGGGGACATTACACATGTATTGAGGAGCAAAGTATAAAATTGAAAATGAAACGTATTGTATTACTGAGATGTACAAATAGTGGAGTTATAAATTTTGTACTGTTAAGATGTTGAAATAAAATATTATATTTAAATAAAATAATGTTTGAATATTTAAATTCTTGTGCAGTATTATTCTATTTAAATATAAATATTATATTCTTGTCTGTGATGTAGAATAACAGTACAATTACAAACACATTTATAGTAATAAATATATGTTTGTTATCATCAAACAAAAATCATAGAATTGTTAGATACAACATAGTGGACCTATTCTCACGGCATGCTCCCCTATAAACCCAGATCGGGCTCCATATGGCATAAACGAGCCAACCCACGTTCTCCACCATGCTCCGCGATTCCATGCGCAACCGCCACATGTTTGTCCGACCCGGACCTGAGTACAACCTATAATTACATCATTTCAAGGAGAATTTAAAGGCTTTTGGCCATAAGAAGTTCTGCACTATTCAGTCATGGTTGCCAACCTTCTCTACTTTCGAAATATGAGTGATATTCGTGTTTGTAATTTGATATAAACGTTAATATGGCGTTGTATGAGAGATTCTGACAAACTCATTTATTATAACTTCACTTTTCTGATGTTATGAAGTGGATGTAGGATTATTAATGTCGAACCATTATAAAATGATGTTGTTATTCTTTTTCTTTCTTTTTTCGATCATTACTTTGTATTTCATGCTCTAAACACGACTTTTTGGGTGTTAGTGCCATTTTTTCGTCTAACATTTTGGTGCTTTCACTGAGAATTGATGATTTCTGGACATTTAGGAGTTTTACCCACTGGTTGGATTGCCAAGTCTAAAGGAAAATTCCTACATATTCAACAATCGCAGCGCATCTGTGGACTACACAACAATGGGGGATACCAGACGTCAAGGCCCCTTCAGGCCTTCGAATGGCATCACACAACAATTGACAAAGAGTAGAAGCGAAGCCCTGAATTGCCTCCGGGTCGAGTCGAACATCCGTCCGGATTGGATCGAACAGCCTTCCAGATCGGGTCGAATATGCCTTCGCTTCGAGCATGCCTACGGATCGAAATGAACAATATCGAGCCAAATTTACCGATCTGACCCGAAGACATGTTTGAACTGCGACCCAAAGTCATGTTCATACCGAATACCTGTTCTACCCGAGACAGGGTCATTTTTGAAAAAAAAAAAATATTTTTTGGGTACGACCTGTATTTTGAGAAAGAGGCTAATTTTTTTTCTTCACTGGCCAACATTAATTTTCAAGGCTTAACAACCAAGACTTAGCGGTTAGTCTGAGGATATCAACAGCAAAATGGCAACGATTGGGATTCCGCCATGACCCTTATTTACTGATGTTATTCAATGTGAGGAGTTCCTGAGCAGATTCAACATGCTAACCATGACAGTGTATGAGGGAAAGATTGTTTCCTGACAGCCTCCTTCTCAAGGGTTCAATGGTGTATAGACTCCATCAATGCAACCGATGTTGTTCCTGAATGAGCGGTGATCACTTGGTTTAAGCAACAAAAACTTGTCCAACTGACTGAATCAAATGACATTGATATGGAGCAGTCCGGACCCTATTCCGAAGACAACTCAGATGATCGTTGTGAAGATAAGTCTCAATGATGGGATATTGGAAAGCGAGTAGGATCCCTAAGATTACAAAGCTACCCTTCACTCATGTGACTTGATGGAGGACATATGTATTGTGACTGACTACCCGAGGAACTTAGCCAACCTTTGCTACAACCATTTGCTATCAACCGCACTGATGATGATAGGTTTCCACCTAATAAGTATTAAAGCAACATACTTTGGTGCCCAGAGTCAGGCACCAATTAAACCTCCATTGACAGTGATTAGGCTTAAGAATCCTTATCAAGATGATAACAATATGACTTCTCCTCAGCCATAGGCACTCTGCGTCAGACTCTTGTTGTGGCAGGAACATACAAACATCACTCAAGTCCTAGTAAACCATGCTACCGTACTCAAGCTTATCTGATCAAAGTCTATACCAGCCAGCTATTACGATAGGTCTTGCAATAACCTGAGGCATATGGAAGACTAACCGTATGGAATAACGAATTGGAATAATTCTCTATTACCCTTTCTCCTTTGAGGATCATCCCTAGATAAATGCCGACAAATCTGATTGCTAAGTTCATTGTCCCGAATAATGCTTTAAAAGTAGTAGTCAACCGACTATCTATTGGATGATGTATATGAATGAGGCTTCTAATGGTCAAAGTTTTGTTATTAGAACGTGAAGATTTACAGTTCGACTCCTTTCATTGACCGTCCATCGATTGGCTCATGCCCCACACGTAGGAGGCAACTAGGAAATCTTAGCATGAATTGCTCATGATTCCATTATCCAATCCAAAGTTGATGCATCATTACTTTGATTGACCATATTTGTATTCGAAGTATGGCCAACTACTCTAGTCTTTCCCTAAGCTTGGAGAGTTAAAGGCTTGAAACACTTGAGCCAGGATGCTGATTGATTTTCTACACATCAACTCTTATTCCCGACGTAGGACCGAAGACATTGCTACGGATGGATGAGGCATGTCTACATTCCTAGTCCTTGTATCCCACTTCCTGACGTTGAAAAGGCAAAGTTTGTATAACCATGGATCCATTGTTCTCCTACCGATAACCGTTTTGGCACCGACAAGATGAGGTGCTACCATTAGCGGTTCTGATTTGACTACCTGACCATCATTCCTTGCCCTTGACGTGGAGGCAAGAAGGCAATTCAAAGGAAACACAATCTCATCCTTCGCTCACCAAAGTTTTCCTAACTACCTTTGTCATTCCAAGACACTGATCAGGATCTATTTATTCTTGGACTGCCACCCCACAAAAATTTGAAAATATATCCTTCATTAGCTAAAACTTTTGCAGCCATCTCTTGGTAGAGACAGGACAAAGAAAAATGGACCTGCAAAGAACATGCGATGTCATTTTCACTTAGATCGATATCCATTCCTTTCACATGATTTTTTTTAACCAAGTACCCAGAGTATGGTACCGATCAAACTTCTAACACCAGCATGCAGCATTACAGAGCACTGCCATAACGAGCCCAACTGAACCGTTCATTTACAAAACCATGCCCTCCGTCTGAGGAAAGTTTTATAGCTCAAGGTGGATCTAATACGACTATCCACTCCTTGGCTCATGCATGGCAGACTTTAAGGCAATTGTGCATCGAACAATGCACTTCGAAGTCGGAATTTAACTCCAGATGGATGCAATTTGACCGTCCATATGGCTAGATCAACTGCTCGACGCCATCAGATTAAATAAATCCAAATAGAGGAGACAACTACACCCATCAAGATACTTACTTTTCAATCATGCATTTTACCTTTACACGCTTCTTTAGCAATTCACATGACTAACTTATGCCGATTTGTATATGAATAATGCAGGTACACAAAATTTGGTTCCAATTAGACGTCCCATAGTGTGATTAGAGGAATGTAGAGCTTTGGCGAACGTGATTCGATTATTCACTTGCTTACTCTTGGTCTGAAGCCAACAATCTGACATAGATGAAATTTGACCATTCATTCACTCACCTTTGCCCTTGACGCAAAAGAGAATAAACACACATGTGTTCAATGTGTGCCATCTATTCATGGACATACAAATATGTCTTCCTCAGCCTCTGGCCTTCGATCAGCCAGACAAGACATAGAGATGTATTCAGGTGTGACATGACCACCCAGCAAATCGGCAACTCCATCCCTTAATCCAACAGGAAGAATACAATGGTGACAATGGAGCAATCCTATGAACCTCACAATGATCTTTTTTCCCTAGACATGGCAGAAAGAGAACCACACAATGATGAATGTGAACCGATCATTTGTCAGAACAACGCATAGTCCCTTGAGACGACGGGCAGAATCCAATTCGGACATAACACGACCGTCCATATGACAACTTTTTCCTTTGATGTGGAGAGGGGGGAAGAGAAACATTAAGACGGTGATGAGCATGACTCAACCGCTCTCCCAAAGACTTCTTTAACTCTTTACCATGCTTCTGGCGGGAGGAGTATAAACTCAGTATGGATGTGACCGTATAATCCTTAAGGGGATCAATGCATTTGACGCAAAGGAAAAGAGAATAACGCCAAGGAAAATGTGACATGACTGTTTGCCCGACTAACTCCAATCCTAATAGCTTGAATAGGAGTATAAACGAAGGACGAGGGTGATTAGCGCGCCAAGATTAAAGACCACTCGGTCCATGTCTCTAACCCTGACTGACGAAGGGAGAGTATAAAGGACAAATCACGATGTCCACAACTCTAACTCACATGAATTGGGAGAGAGTATAAAGGACGATACTGCGATGTCCACACAATCTCCATCGCCCACCGACTGAGGACAGGAGTACAAAAGACTTACGGAATGGACTTTCGAATGACTTAACCTGGTTCCCACCGACGCCGGGGGCATGAGAATAAGCTTCTGAATTAACCTCGAACACATTTCGAATGCGACCTGTGTTTCAAAGTTAAATGGAGGCTACAGACACCATACATCGAAACTATGGCACTTGATACTTTGATATTTAGTCAATCTAAGCTACATTGCTTAGCACTTAACATGTTTTTATTTTAAACTGGAATTGCTTATGACTTAAAGATCGACTTAGTAGCTTGCAAGACTAAGAAATTTATTCTATTTGAATGCAGGTTCATGTACAAATACAAAGCAAAGATGCGAGGGTCTCACTCGCGCACGACAACAAAGGGCCATGTTTAGAGGTGGCACATCTCAAGACGACATGGATAACACAATTACAACCCTTACATAGAGGACATCAGGGATTTCTGTTATCCCCCGAACTTCAAACTACCATTTCTGGAGGCTCACAATGACATGACAAATCCTACCATGCATCTGATGCGCTATATGCACCGTATGGAAGTGCTATCGATGTCGGACAATGTCATGGCTAAGTGCTTCCCTCTATTCTTGACTGACATCGCTACTATGAGGTTTCAACGGTTGGAATCCAAGTCGATCAACAGCTGGAACGTGTTGGTCGCTCGCTTCATCGAACAATTAACGGTCCACATAGCTAGACCCAAAAATGTCATGTGCTTAAATTCTACTAAGCAATGGTCCAGTGAAACCCTACACCTTTTTTGAAAGGTTTAGTGCAGCGGTGTCATCATTGGATCGACCTGAACCATCCAAGGTACTTATGGCCACTATGTCTAGCATCATGGACAAAATGGACTTCAAAATCTCTCTATAACGAAATTCGTCCAAAGATATTGGTGAATTCTACTATGAGGCAGGCAAATTCCTGCGACAAGAGGATGCTAACGTCGATATGGGTGATCTTGATGCTTTCATGACAAAGGATAGAGGACCATCCAACTCTGGACATGATCAGGGCAAGGGAAGAACCCCGGAAAAGAATGATAGGAATCTGTGGTTTTGGGGAGAAAGCAATCAAGTCTACAATCTTGTTTGATAAGCTCAATGGGACTGATCATGAAGAATAGACTTAACAAGAATGTGATGACTATTTCGGACAATGCTGAAACATGAACGTAAGGGAATGATTAACTCCCTAACGATGTTCATTCGCTTGAATTTTACGAGCTTACGCAACTCTGAGACTGATCCATTGAGAGTATCTAAGTTTGCTAACGCCCGATGAGGCAACCCTCATTTTCTGACTAAAGTAAAGGGGCGACGCCAAAGCAAATGTGATTCGACCATTCATGTATTCAACCCTAAATCTCGCCGACTCGAACGGGTACAAAATGACTTGGGTCACCTAAGATTACAAAACCCATGGCTCTAACCCGATACAATGTTGGAAAACATAAAGGCATAAGGATTGGATGTCCGTTTGAGTAAGCTCAACCGCCAACGATGCTGGGGGCATTGTAACACCCCATAAAATTCATAAGTATTAATAAATAATTAAATAATTAATAATAACCAATTAAATGATATGGCTGGAAAGTGGAATTTTTGTAGCTTTAGGAGTTTGGCTACGAAATTCTTTTATTTGGTTTCATGGCGAAATTCTACATCGTTTTCATGCATAACATGCTGAAACCGGTTAATGTATGAAGAAATTATGAACAAATGAATTTGGACATTATACACATAATATATATATATATAATTGTGTGAATATTATATATATTGTCCAAATAATAATTTAAAATAAAAGGAGGGAAATTCAAATTTGAAATTGGAGATAAGATTTAGGGGACGGCGTATATTAGATATATGGAAAAGAATGAATCAAATTAAGAACGTAATTAATAAAATTAACAGCTCATCAACGCAGCAGAATTGGGCGTTCCGACCGAAGGGGGGTCGACCACTCCCCCTTAAGGGGGGTCGACCGCTAGTCAACTGGCAGGCCCAATTCTGCTTACGTGGATTAGGGTTTTCCAAGAGGATATGTTTATATGGATGGCTTGGATTAAATTTTATTAATCCGACGACTCCTATTTAGACGAGCAAGTATAAATAACCCCTCAAACCCCACACTAGAAATCCTAATTATTCTAAACCTCTGCCTCCATGCTGCTGAATTCTATAGAAAAATAAAGACAAAAAGGGTGAAGGTTTCTTCTACTTCTCTACTTCCATCTATGTCTCTCTATTTCAACATATATAAGCTTAGGAATTTGGAATTTAGCAAAAACAATATGTATAAGAATCTAATTATATGTTTCTTATATGTATATTATTAGGAGATCGACCAGAGCTCGCTTGAACATTGAGAACCGTCGCAGATCTTGAATTTCAACCACATCTCCACCTAATTTGTGAGTGGAATCTAGTTTTTCATAAAGGTATATTCATATTATTAACAGTTTGCAATATGAATTGTTATGCCTATGAATATTTGGTTATGCGATAATATAACATGAAAAATCCCCAAATCTTCTACTTTGTAATCACGTAAGAAATTGTCATGTTGTATTGGTTTTGTGGAATTGTGGTTTTTGTATTGAATTAAAGGTAAACATGAGTGTTGTATTATTATTTGTATTTTATGCAATTCACTGTTATTAACATTTGATTCAAGCCTAAAAAGGTTTGGATTTGAATTGCTTCATAGTTGAATTGGGTTTGGATCCTAATTTGGGTGTAAACGCATTCATAAATTGGAATGAGTCAAATGTAAACATTTTTGGGTGTATAACACCACAAAAAGGGTTAACTGAGTGAAATATAGATTGTAAACATACATGTGTGAATGTATGAAATACTCTACTTTTAATTTAATATTGAAACCATTTCTACATGCCTAGGATACAAGTTGTAATTGTTATGTATTTACTGCTATTTGCTATATGTTCATTATGCCATCTTGTTATGTTGTAGTGGCAAAATAGGGAAAAAATCTAAACTTGTATGCCTTAATTTGGATAAATGACAATTTCCATCCCGATTAGAACGTTTCCCCATTTATACGAATGTTACGTTAATCAGGCGTTATTATTATATTACTTATTTAAACATAAATAACGTAATCAACGTTATATTAGCGTAATAAAGGCGATTAGATTAGATTTTGAAATTGAAATGTCCCCTTAACAAATATACATCTATATATTTGTTTGCTTATGTGTGCGTATATATAGAATGGCTTAAATATACACAAATAAATGATACATAGACACGAGGTTAGTTGCCATTTGTGGTAGAAGCCTACCCGGAACCGACCGACATATCCAGCAACTACAAGTGGTCCCAACTAATGTGAGATGTCTAGGTGCATTGGTCCATTCATAAACTTTGTACGCTAGACATGAGGGTAAACTGACTTGTAGTAGAAGCCTGCCTGGAACCGACCAGCATATTCAACATTTACAAGTATATAGTTTAATGTGAGAGGTCTAGTGTGTGTATATATATATAAGTTGATGTGTGAAAACAAATAGGCTTACTACGCCTTAAGAAGGTCTTAAGTGGCAGACTCACCTTTTTTTATCTAATTTGGGTCTTAAATGGTTAGGGCTAGGATATCTCCGAAGGTTTATTCCTTAGAGAGGAACCCAAGTCATGGGACCCACCCTTATTAATATTAAGGTAAGCCTTTGGGTCATCCTTCTTTAAAAGTGGTTAGGCATAAAATGGTTAACGGAGTAGGGCAGTTCATAAGGATGTCCACTTCCTCTAGGAGCTTGTAAGGGCTCAACTAGGGACAGACTAGTAATTGATGGATATGTAGCCATTGCATGCTCATCAACTGTCTAAGGAAAGTCTTAAGCGACATAGGTGTCCTACCAGGTAATATCAGTTAAGTAGTAACGTTCGCAATACTACTTCTCATATTACAAATGACAGAATAGACTTAAGAACGATAACGTACTAGAACGGGGTTCTTAAAGGGTTAGGGGTCCGCCTAGGGTTATAAGAGATCGTTAGAATCCACCTTTAATAGGGCCATAAGTGGCTGACAATGCCACCTCATTGGGTCTTTACCCTAAAAACACTAATGGGCGATTGACTTGGATATCCACCCCACTGGTTAGAAACTTGATGTTTTTAATGTGTTGCATAGACGTACCTTAACATATGTAACCTGCTAAAAATGTTGGGTATGGACATTAAGTAACACTATATTTCAGTCACACAGAGCTTTATGTTCTGACCCCCTCTCCTTAACATCCAAACAGGTCAGTAGATGAGGCAAAGCCATGGATGAAGTCATGATTGAAGACGATGAAGAAGCTGAAGTTATTATGATATTATTAGTTGTTATTTCTTTGCTTCTTTTGGAATCTTATGAAAATGAACTATTTGATGTACCTTTTGAATAAATGTAACTGTGACTGTATTTCTGTGATTTTGAAATAAATGGTACATCTTATTTTCGTGTCCTATTTTCTCTTTCCACCGTGTGAGATTTCCATTCGAAGTATATGTATTGTTATCTGTGCAAATGTAATACTTATAGGAACCAATGACCCGTTAAGAATGGCTCTAAGTTTCGATGGGCTTTTTCTGGGTTGAAATTTAGTCCTATTCCGGGCGGGTTGTTACATTTGGTATCAGTGCTTAGGTTATCCGATTATAAGGAAAATATATGTATGAGAGGCGTATTTGTGATTGGATTTATTTTCAAACTATATATATATAATATGTTTACCCCAACAAGCATACGCATATATACTAGGCACCTTTATCGTTTCTTCCTTTTTTCAGCTTAAATACTATCTCAGAAGTATCCGCTGGGGGATTCTTCCTTTTCTTTTTAGATAGTAGAATGGCTGAAAATCCTAATGAGAAGGGAAACCAGGTAAGACCTGGCTACTTTCCAGAATGGTTCCAGCAGAACCTCCATACTGCGGAGTAGGTCCCTATAGCTAATCCTGCCTCGATGGCTCTCGTAGCTCCTGCCGCTGATATGGCTTTTGACTTTTCTCACTTTTGTAAGGTCTTTACGAATTTTGGAGGGAAATAGTTTTCTGAAAAGGATGGCTTTGCTAGTGCCCAATCTTGGGTTATGGACCGTGAAAGAATCTTGAGGCTACAGCCTGGCCTGATGAAGTAAAAAGAAGGATAAAGGCCTGGCATTTGAAGGATAAAGCCCTAGAGTGGTGGAACTTAATATCAATGGAGAACGAGGGCCGGATCTTTACATGGGCCGAATTTAAGACCCGTTTTGAAGCGGAATTTTTGCTAAGGGTAGAAATGACTATCAGCTAGATAAATTCATCCACCTCAAGCAAGGAAGCTTGAGTCTGCAAGAATACGTATACAAATTCACTGAGTTATGTAAGTTTGGTAGAGGATTGGTAAACACCCCATAAACAAAGCCCTTAGGTTTGTGAAAGGACTGGACTCCCTGTTGAAGGAAACTTTATTAGCCAAAGTAGCATTTGGGGGCAACTTTTGAGACTCTAGTTGAGACAGCTACCCTTTGCATGGATGAAATCTCTACGGAGGATAAGGAGGGTGAGAAAGGAGAAAGATCCAACAAAAACAATAAGGAATGGTGGAAAATAAGAAGAAGAACTTCAAAAAGGATGAAAAGACTTGCGCGAGGTGCGACCGCAAGGGCCATAAGGCGAAGGATTATAGGGTCTCGTTGGAAAAAAGGAGTTCAAGGGAAAATGTTACAATTTCCATGAAGAAGGACACATGTCCAAAGACTGCCCAAAGCTACCAAAAGTGGCCAGAACGATGCAATTAAAGCAACCCCTATTCAAAGCCGACCCCCAAGACACTAAGGGCAGCCCACACTTGAAGGTACAATCTTTATTTTAGGAAATTCAACATACACCTTGTTTGATTCTAGAGCTATCCATTCTTTTATCTCAAAGCGATTAGTAAATCTACTGAACCTTTCCATATCTATCTCGGATAGTCCGATTGAGGTGGCCAACCCTATCGGAGGATCTAAGTATCTTGATCTATTGTGCAAAGACCTAGTATTGGAGGTTGACAATGTCGAGTTCCATTGCGAAGTGTATGCATTCGATTTTATAGGGTATGACCTTATCTTAGGTATGAACTAGCTATCGTTTTATGGGGTCGTCCTAGATTGTGATATGTGACTCATTCGTCTTAGGATCCGCGGAGGACGCAATCTAAATATTCCTTTTAATGTTAGAAACAAGGACAAAGCCTTATTATATTGCTTGTCTCCTAGTTTTGAAGTACCATCTTCGGTCCCTATAGTTTGTGAGTACTTGGATGTTTTTGAGGAGGTTACAGGACTTCCGCCCCATCGAGAAATCTCATTTTGCATTGACCAAGAGAAGAATGCTAGATCTGTAGCACTGCCCTTGAGGCATATGGCGCCCAAGGATAGAAGGGAGTTAGATAAGCAGATTTCAGAGTTGTTAAGAAAAGGTTTTACTCGTCGAAGTACCTTAAAGATGGATCTTTGAGACTTTGTGTGGACTATAGAGAACTTAATAAATTAACCAAAAATAACAGGTAGCCTTTACCAAGAATCGATGACCTTTTTGAACATTTGGTAAGAGCCCAAGTAATTTCCCAACTAGACTTTGCTACTAGATTTCACCAGTTGAGAATTGCGGGGACAGCAAGGATAAGACTACGTTTAGGACACCAGACAGATTGTTTCAATGGGAATTTATTCCCTTCAGATTAACGAATGCACCCTCCTTCTTTGTAGACCTCATGAATAGAGTGTTTAGGGGCATTCTAAATAAAATATTGGTGGTCTTCGTAGGTGATATCCTTATATTTTCCAAAGATCGTGAAGAGCATGAAAAACACTTGAGACAGGTGTTAGGGATATTAAAAAAGAACTAACTGGAAGCAAAATTACCAAAGTGCCATTTCTGGAGGGAAGAATAAGATTTTTAGGACATACTGTGTCGAGTAAAGGCTTGGCCGTAGACCCCGCGAAGATCGAGGCAATTAAAGAATGGAGGACACGTCGAAATGCTTCAGAGGTAAGAAGTTTCCTTGGATTGGCCGGATATTATAGGAAATTCATCAAAGACTTTGCAAAGATTGCTACCCCATTAATCCAATTGACAAGGAAGAATTTGGTATTCACTTGGAGTAATAAAAGCGATACAACCTTTAAGAAATTAACAGAAGTATTAACTAGCGCACCAGTCCTAATTATACCCGACATTTCGAAATCATTTACCGTTTACACTGACACATGTGGGACCGGTTTAGGAGAAGTCCTTATGTAATAAGGAAGAGTATTTGCCTATGCTAGTAGACAACTTAAGGATCCAAAGAAATGATATCCAGTGCATGACCTTGAGTTAGCCGTAGTAGTGTTCGCCCTTAAGATGTGGAGGCATTATCTGTTAAGGGAGAATTTTGAATTGTTTACCGACCATAAATCCCTTAAGTATTTTTTTCTCAACGTGACTTGAACTTAAGACAATAAAGATGGATGGAATATATTGCCTCATTTGACTTTACGATTCAGTATACCACAGGCAATGGGAATGTTGTGGTGGATGCATTAAGTAGGAAACATGCGACATTGAATGCAATAACAGAATGGAAACAATTAGAGTTCCTCGCAAATTTTAATTGCAACCCTCACCAACCACTTCTAATGGTTTTCTTGGGGCTATGGTAATTAGACGTACACTAAGGGAAAAAGTCCAAAGTGCACAAGACATTGACAAAGAGTTAAGAGGATTAAAGGAGAAAATGGTAAAGAGAGAGATCTTTCCCCCATTCGATTAGGTATTCGATTAGCAACGATCGGAGTTTACTTTGGGATGGACGACTTTACGTCCCTAAGGATGAAGAGTTGAAAAGAGAAATGTTAGAAGAGTGCCACAGGTCGAGACTAACCATACACCCTAGTGGGGATAAGATGTACAAGGTGACGAAGATGAATCTCCATTGGGAAGGAATGAAGAGGGATGTAGCCGAGTTCGTAGCCAAATGCTTGATGTGCCTAAAAGTCAAGGCAGAGCAAGGGAAGCCCAAAGGATTGTTGTTACCTTCAGAGATTCTCAAGTGGAAGTGGGAGCGTATTTCCATAGACTTTATAGATGGACTTCCAAGAAGCCAAAATGGGAATGAGGCCATTTGGGTTGTGGTAGATCGTTTAACCAAAAGCGCCCATTTCATACCAGTCAAGAAGACAAGGACAGCAGCCTCTTAGCCCAATTATATGTCAAAAAGATAGTCAGACTCCATGGTATTCCATCAACTATCGTGAGTGATAGAGGTCCCTTATTCACAAGAGAATTTTGGAGAAGCCTCCAAGTAGCATTGGGGACGACCCTTAACTTAAGCACAGCTTATCATCTGCAGACCGACGAACAAAAAGAGAGAGTAAACAGAATCTTAGAAGACTTGCTCATAGCTTGTATCATTGACTTTGGAGGAGTTTGGGAGCAATATCTACTGATTGTGGAGTTCACGTATAATAATAGTTTTCAAGCTATGATTGGTATGGCCTCTTTCGAAGCGCTATATGGGAGGCTATGCAAATCGCCAACTTGTTGGTGGGAAACTACGGACAAGGTTATACTCGAACCAGACTTCGTCCGTGAATCCACGAAGAAGATACCTTTGATTAGGAAGAGAATGAAGGAAACTCAGGACCGTCAGAAATCGTATGCCGATAAGCGAAGGAGGGAACTAGAATTTAATTTTGGAGGCTTAGTGTTTGTGAAGGTATCCCCACTCAAGAAAACTGTTCGGTTTGGAAAGACTGGGAAGTTGACTCCTGGGTTTATTGGGCCTTTTAGTATCATCGAGAAGATAGGATCTTTGACTTATCGGGTGGATCTCCCAGAACTTTTATTGGGAATCCATAATGTTTTTCATGTATCTCATCTAAGGAAATGCCTTCATGATTCTGCTATCAGACTTAAGCTTGACGAAATTAGGGACTAGAGAAATTCGAGTTGGAGTCCAGGTTGCCCTGTGCAACTGCAAGGATTGTGGAGCATGAAATCAAGAGACTCCACAACAAAACCGTTCGCCTCGGCCGAGTACAATAGGGAAATGACCCTGCGGAAGGCACATGTGAAACCAAGGATAAGATGAGGCAGGCTCACCTAGAACTTTTCACAGGTAAAATTTTCCTCAAAATATCGTTCATGGATGCGTCGTGATTACTAAATTGGATGTTACGAAATGGATGCAACACAATTGCACTGAGCGCGCATATAGAAATATATGCATATTTATTTTGTTTGCATACATACTGCATCACTTATTACACCTACATGCTAAGGTAGAGCTCACTTTAGTGGGTCTACAGTTCATAACCACTGCGAGTCATGGATGCTTGTGGATGAATTATAAAAAAACATGGGTGTACAACATGGATGTTTCGAGCGAGTTGTATTTTTCTCCCCTTAAGTAGATTTCGGGACGAAATCTATTTTAGGGGGGAGGGGAGAATGTAACACTCAGGAAAATTCTTAATTATGAAGAAATAATTAAATAATTACAAATATGCAATTAAATGATATGGCTGGAAAATGGAAATTTTGCAGCTTTAGGAATTTTGCTACGAAATTATTTTATTTGGATTTATGGCGAAATTCTACATCGTTTTCATATATAACATGCTGAAAACGGTTAACGTATGAAGAAATTATGAACAAATGAATTTGGACAGTATAGGCAGAAAGTATATATGCATATATATAATTGTGTGAATATTATATATTGTCCAAATAATAATATAAAATTAAAAGAGGGACATACAAATTTGAAATTGGAGATAAGATTTAGGGGACAACGTATATTGGATATATGGAAAAGAATGAATCAAATTAAGAACGTAATTAATAAAATTAACAGCTCATCAACGCAGCAGAATTGGGTGTTCCTGTCGAAGGGGGGTCGACCGCTAGTCGGCTGGCAGGCCCAGTTCTACCTACGTGGATTAGGGTTTTCTAAGAGGATATGTTTATATGGATGGCTTGGAGTAAATTTTATTAATCCGACGGCTCCTGCTCACACGAGCAAGTATAAATAACCCCTCAAACCCCACACTAGAAAGCCTAATTATTCTAAACCTCTATCTCCATGCTGCTTAATTCCACAAAAGAATAAAGAGAAAAGGGGTGAAGGTTTCTTCTACTTATTTACCTCCATTCTATATCTCTCTATTTCAGTCAATCTAAGATTAGGAATTTATAATTTAGCATAAACAATATGTATAAGAATCTAATTTTTTTTTTTTTATATGTATATTGTTAGGAGATCGATCACAGCTCGCTTGAACATTGAGAATTGTCGCAGATCTTGAATTTCTACCCCATCTCCACCTAATTTGTGAGTGGAATCTAGTTTTTCTTAAAGACATATTAATATTATTAACAGTTTGCCATATGAATTGTTATGCCTATGAAGATTTGGTTATGCGATAATATAACATGAAAAATCCCCGAATCTTCAATTTTCTAATCACGTAGGTAATTGTCATGTTGTATTGATTTTGTGGAATTGTGGTTTTTGTATTGATTTAAAAGTAAAAATGAGTGTTATATTATTATTTATATTTTATGCAATTCGCTGTTATTATTATTTGATTTAAGACTAAAAAGGTTTTGGATTTGAATTGTTTCATAATTGATTCGGGTTGGGATCCTAATTTGAGTGTAAACGCATTCATAAATTGGAATGAGTCAAATGTAAACTTTTTTGGGTGTATAACACCACAAAAAGGGTAAATTGAGTGAAATATAGATTGTAAACATACATGTGTTAATGTATGAAATACTCTACTTTTAATTTAATATTGAAACCATTTTTACATGCCTAGGATACAAGTTGTAATTGTTATGTATATGTATGTTTTCCATTACTGCTATTTTCTATATGCTCATTATGCCATCATGTTATGTTGTAGCGGTAAATATGGAAAACCCTAAACTTGTATGCCTTAATTTGGATAAATGACAATTTCCATCCTGATTAGAAAGTTTCCCGGTTTATACGAAGGTTACGTTAATTAGGCGATATTATCATATTACTTATTTAAACGTAATCAACGTTAAATTAATGTAATAAAGGTGATTAGGTTAGATTTTAAATTTTAAATGTCCCCTTAACAAATATACATCTATATATTTGTTTGCTTGTGTATGCGTATATATAAAATGACTTAAATATATATAAATGACACATAGTCATGACGTTAGGTTCCATTTGTGGTAGATGCCTTCCCGGAACCGACCGACATATCTATCAAGCACAAGTGGGATCAACTAATGTGAGATGTCTAGGTTCCATAGGCCATTCATAAACTTAGTACATTAGACACGAGGTTAAACCGACTTGTAGTAGAAGCCTGCGCGGAACTGACCGGCATATCCAGCATCTACAAGTATATGGTTTAATGTGAGAGGTCTAGTGTGTATATATAGATGTATATATAAGTTGATGTGTGAAAACAAATAGGCTTACTACACCTTAAGAAGGTCTTAAGTGGCTGACTCACCCTTTTTATCTAATTCGGATTTTAAGTGGTTAGGACAAGGATCCCTCCGAAGGTTTATTCCTTGGGGATTTACCCAAGTCATAGGACCCACCCTTATTTGTACTAAGGTAAGTCTTTGGGTCCTCCTTCTTTAGAAGTGGTTAGGAATAAAACGGTTAACGGAATAGGGTAGTTCACGGGGATGTCCACTTCCTCTAGGAGCTCGTAAGGGCTCAACTACGGACAGACTAGTAATTGAAGGATATGTAGCCATTTCATGCTCACCAACTCTCTAAGCGAAGTCTTAAGCGACATAGGTGTCCTATCGGGTAATTTCAGTTAAGTAGTAACGTTCGCAATACTACTTCTCATGTTACAAACGAGAGAATAGACTTAAGAACGTTAACGTACTAGGACGGGGTTCTTAAAGGGCTAGGGGTCCGCCACAGGGTTATAAGAGATCGTAAGAATCCACCTTTAATAGGGCCATAAGTGACCAAGAATGCCACCTCGCTGGGTCTTTACCCTAAAAACACTAATGGTAGATTGACTATGATATCCACCCCATTGGTTAGAAACTTGATATATATTGTGTGCTGCATAGACATACCTTTACATATGTAACCTGCTAAAAATGTAAGGTATGGACATTAAGTAACACTATATTTCAGTCACTCAGAATTTTATGTTCTTACCCCGTCTCCTTAACAACCTAACAGGTCAGTAGATGGGGTAAAGCCATGGCTGAAGTCATGATTGAAGACGATGGAGAAGATGAAGTTATTATGATATTATTAGCTATTATTGCTTATCTTCTTTTGGAATCTTATGAAAATGAACTATTTGATGTACCTTTTGAATAAATGTAACCGTGACTGTGTATTTCTATGATTTTGAAATAAATGGTATATCTTATTTTTGGTATTATATTTTCTCTTTCCACTGTGTGAGATTTCGATTCGAAGTATATGTGCAAATGTAATCCTTACAGGACCCGTTTAGAATGACTCTAAGTTTCGATGGGCCTTTTCTAGGTCGAAATTTAGGCCCATTCCGGGTGGGTTGTTATAAGCATAAGCATTGACTTCGCTTGTCTTCCACTAGTGCTAGGAGCACGAGCGTCGACATACAGACTAACTGTAACACCCCACCTCCGCCAGGGTCACTCTTGCAAGTGCACTGGCTTTGGAGGGGTGTTGGACAAGGTAAACATGCATAAAGATATCACAAGACAGAACATATAAGTAAAACAGAGTAAGTAAACCAGCGGATAAAACTACTATTTCAAAACCATAGTCAACTTACATCAAAAGTACTAAGTCATTATTTTCCAACTACTACAAGTCTAGAAACACAAACTGAAAACTGGAAATAACATAAAGTGAACTATCCCCAAAGTAGACGTGGTAAAGCCATAGCGAGCTCAAGTCCAAACCGTACATGAGCTATCCAGAAAGCATGCTAAAGGTCCAAGCTAGGTGCTAGTTTCCCCACCCTGAGAACCTGGGGGGAGAAACGGAAGAAAAGAAGCGAAAGGAAAACAGGTCAGTCAAAAAGACTGGTAAGTCCTACCTACTATTAGTATAAAAACTAATAAAGTTAACTAAACATGAGAAACTGAGATGAAACATAACTGGCATGATAAATAGATAACAAGGTAGATCAAGTGTGGCATCGCATATACAAGGTTAAGTTTTGCACCAATAGTACTAGTAATCCAACCCATGTCAAGTATAAACAAGAAATGATCCCTCGGCCCAGTATCATGAGATGACCCAAGTCGGGGTCCAACTACACGGTATAGTCGATCAGCTCCCTATAAGCCTAACTCGTCGAGTGTCGGTGTCATACGGCCCAATCACGGAATGTAGTCAAACTGTGCTAGGTCCACCCTAGGGTGTATCAAGTCCTAGGGTGCCAACCACTGACACGAATCAAGCACGCACAGTCTAAACCTATTGGTGCCCGTGCCTGCTTTTTCAACTCCGGACTATGTGCACGACCATAGTCCGCCTGAACCTACACCGGCGCACCAACTCAGCCGTCGTTCTGGTCGCTTACAATCAGCCCAGTAATCGTGCCCCACCCTAGCCTAGTCCCTAGGGTATCGTTGATACATCCAAGAGGGTTACTACTAAAAAGGACCGCGTAACTAGGGTTTCTAACGGGTTAAGTGCGGTCAACCCTATCCCATCATGTATCAAGTTGGTTAAGCATACCCAAGTGGTTCATGACTTAACCCCAACAATTCATCGTGTTCAATTGATTAAGTATTCAAGTGGTCCATGACTTAACCCTACCATGTGGCATTAATTAACTTAATGCACCCCAACCTCTCACATTAGACTTTGTTGTGGTTACTAGTTAAGCCGGGCGGGTCCGGGTAGCTTTACACCACAACCTAGTCTAACCTCAGGTTTTAAGTGCGATATGACCAACTACTCACATTGGGTCCTATTGTTTGTAGCCACTAGTTAAGCCGGTCGGTTCTGGGTAGATTTATGCTACAAATTCAACCCAACCTCGAGTTGGCCACCTTTATGTTTTCTACATGTCATGTCCACGTTCATGTTTTCAAGCATAATCACATGTCATATTTTCAAGTCATGTTTCATGTCATTTAAGTTTACCCATAACGTAACCCCATCGTACGTAAGTTCGCATCAACACAAATAGATCAAAAGGCGGAACATGATGATATGATAAGTTGGGCATAAAGTGGCAAAGTCTATCACAAATTTAACATGGTGATATATGGGGCAAAGGTGTTCATCACAACTAGCATATGGCATTATTGGCCTCAAAACATGTATGACATCAACTTAGCAAATAGGTGATAACATGGTCATAGTTAACATAGGGTGATAACTTGTGATTAGCACATAGTTCAACATCATATGCGAGTTAACATCAAGGTTATGAGAGGATCTATGTTGCATTATGCATAACTCCTAAGTTCTATGTTGCATTATGCATAACCACCAAATAAAGCTCATAGCTTTCTACCCAAAAATCAAGGTAAATGATACTAGGTTCATGGTAGTGCCACAATCATAGATCAAAAGAGTCATAAATGGATCTATGCATACAAATATAGCCCACAAGACAAGTATTATACCCAAAAGTCTCATTTCAACTTGCTACATGATCATATTAACTTCATAGTTTAAATCTAAGAGTAGAATAGGGCTTACAAATCGCAGCTATGAGATCTAGAATGAAACAGAACAAGATTGAGACGAAGCCACACTAGAAATCCCCAAATAAAGATAAGATCCACTCCAATCCTTGAGAAATAAGAAGAAAGATCCTTGTTTTGATGAAGAAAAATGGCTCCTTTGCTTTAGATCAAGCTTAGGCTCTCAAGCTCTCAAGTTGAAGAAGATGGAGGCCATGATTAGGAAGCATTTTGGCATAATTTAGTTGTAGGAATGATTAATGAGGGTTTAGGGTAGGTCTAAGGGTGCTTATATAGAAGTTTAGGTTAGTTTAGGCCATAGGATTAACCCTAATTCAGATATGAGCCATCAAATCATGTCACAAGCCAACAAAACAAGACCCAGGAGCCAAAACAGGTGCACCAGGCCAAACTGGCCCGACCACCCAGGTCGACAGGGGTGTCGACACCACCTGGGGCAAGTCGACTCCCCAGTCGACTTGGGGGCTGGGCGAGATATTTTCCCGCCCAGTCTGTTTGGCTCCAGATTTGAAATTTGAACTGTTTTTGAACTTGAAATTTTCTGAAAACTTTGATGGGCCATAACTTGGTCATACGGACTTCGATTCTCGAAAACTCGGACACTATTTCGCGTATTTTTCCGAGACGAACGCAATGGCATAGCCCGTTTCCCTTGATTCAGATTTTAACATTTAATTCTACCTTGATTAATGTTATAACATGTTATTCAAAATACGGGTTGCTACATTCTCCCCACCTTAAAGGATTTCGTCCCCGAAATCTTCAAGTTAGGAAGAACGTATCCTACCATCCATCATCCATCTACTCAAAACATCATCCACGAGCAGTCATTGTCCTTAAAAGATTCTAAATGTTGTATGATCATATGTGAAAGGTGTGTGTATATGTACTTATCTAATGCGAAAATCAGGCGGTTACTAATTCAGTAAACCTCCTTAATGCAAAGTATGTTAGTGAAATGAGTCCATATGTATGCAAATTCCTAACATAATTCATAATCTCTACATGAGTGCACATAATATTCATCCATATGCAACATCCACGTGATAGCATAACAAGTTTCATCCATGAATAAGTATAAGCACTCATGCATATGCAATATGAAAGTTTGTGAGCCGATCTTAGTGCCTAATGTGTATCATGCATCCACGAGTATCCACTTGCAACCACTTGCAAACATCAAGCATAACATGTTTCAAATACATGTTTCATCCAAAGGGTTTCTACCTAAGGTTCTCATGACAAGGTTAACGAGATAACAAGATAAACATGGATAGCAAAAGAAAGATATGCTAACTAGGAAAAGAGATTGAGAATGTACCCTCAAAAAGGAATGGATAAAGCCCACGCATCTTCTCCTCGGTTTCCCAAGTTGCATCTCCATCGGCTTCACTCCACTGAACCTTTACTAACTTGACTTCTCGATTCCTCGGCTTCTTGATCTCCGTTCCCAAGATACGAATCGGAGCTCGCCTCAAAGTTGCCTCTTTTTCTACCTCCACATCTTCAAGAATGCTAGGCTCAACTACCTCGGCTGACTTATGTAGGCACTTTCGGAGAAGCGAGACATGAAAAACATTGTGCACTCCGGCCAGCTTCTCGGGCAATTCCACCTTATAAGCCATCTTCCCAATCCTCTCTATGATAGGGAAGGGTCCTACGAACCTTGGTGCCAGCTTCCCAACTGCTCCAAAACGAACCACATTTCGCAAAGGAGAAACCTTCACAAAGATCATATCTCCAACTTCAAACTCTAAGTCTGTCCTTCGCTTGTCTGCATAGGATTTCTGTCTGTCTTGGGCCGTTTTCATCTGCCTTCGAATCAACTCCACCTTCTCGGATGTGTCCCTTATCATGTCGGGCCCAAGTATAAGCCTATCCGTCGTCTCCTACCAACATGTTGGTGACTTGCACGGCCTCCCATACAAAGCTTCGAATGGTGCCATCGCTATGCTTGCTTGGTAGCTGTTATTATAAGCAAACTCTACGAGAGGAAGGTGGTGTTTCCAAGTGCCACCAAAGTCAAGAATGCATAGCCTCAATAGATCTTCTAATACCCTATTCACCCTTTCGGTCTGGCCATCCATCTGTGGGTGATAGGTTGTACTTAGATTCAATTGCGTACCCATCGCTTCTTGCAAACTATTCCAGAACGGGCTAGTGAAGATTGGGTCACGATCGCTAACTATGCTAGCAGGAACTCCATGCAATCGCACTATCTCTCGAAGATAAACAGATGCTAGCCATGATGCGGTCCTCTTGCCCTTTACTGGAATGAAATGAGCGCTCTTCGTGAGTCTATCCACTATGACCCATATGTTAGTGTTCCCCTTCCTTGATCTCGGCAATCCATCCACAAAATCCATAGAGATACTCTCCCACTTCCATAGCGGGACCTCCAATGGATGCAGTAGCCCACCGGGCTTCTTCGACTCAGCCTTTACTTGCTGGAAAACAATGCATCTAGAAACAAACTCTGCCACATCCTTTTTTATCCCATCCCAAAAGAAAATGCGCTTCATATCCCGGTACATCTTATCCCCTCCGGGATGTATGGTCATCCTCGAGTGATGCGCCTCCTCAAGAACTTTATTTACTAAGTCTCCCACTCGTGGGACACATAGTTTTCCATCACGCCTCAGCCATCCCTTGTCATCAATAGTATATCTAGCGATGTGACTTGACATCTCACCCCGAATCAACTTGTCCATGATCTCGACTATCTGCGGGTCTTCCCTCTGTGAAGCCCCAACTTGATCAAGAAGTGTAGGTCTAAGCTCGAGGGATGCTAACGAACCAGTCATCGACCCAACAGCAGGTGCAAAATCAAAGGTTGCCAAGAACTCTAAGCTCTTCATCTCAACAAACAAGGGATTCAAAGTCAACCTTCTTCTGCTTAGCGCATCTGCCACAACATTACCCTTGCCAGGGGTATAAGCTATCTCGAAGTCATATGATGCCAAGAATTCCATCCACCTCTGCCGCCTTAGATTCAAATCTTTCTGCGAGAAGAGGTACTTGAGTGACTTGTGATCAGTATATAACTCAAACCTTTCGCCTAGAAGATAGTGGCGCCACGATTTGAGTGCAAAAACGATCGCCGCCAACTCCAAATCATGAGTGGGATAGTTCTTCTCATGAACTTTAAGTTGCCTACCAAGCATATCACTCTTCCTTCTTGCATCATGACAGCGCCTAATCCCGTGCCACATGCATCGGTGTACACGGTAAACAACTTCCCTCCATCGGGCAATGTTAGAACTGGAGCTGTGGTGAGGGCTTTCTTGAGCCTTTGAAAAGCAAGCTCACACTCAAAGTCCCATGCAAAGACTAAGTTCTTCTTCGTTAACTTAGTGAGAGGGGCTGAAATCCTAGCGAAGTCCTTAATGAACTTCCTATAAAATCCTGCCAGACCGAGAAAGCTTCTCACTTCAGTTGCATTCTTTGGAACTTTCCAGTCTTGTACCGCCACCACTTTAGCGGGATCTACAGCTAAGCCCTGCTTAGAAACTATATGCTCAAGGAACCGAACTTCCTTTCTCCAGAAATGGCATTTAGAGAACTTGGCTTTCAACTGATGAGCTCTAAGCGTATCCATAACCTCCTTGAGGTGTGTAGCATGCTCTTCCTCGTCCTTAGAGAAGACCAGAATATCATCCACGAAGACAACCACAAACTTGTTGAGGAACTCCCTGAACACCCTACTCATCAAATCAACAAAGTATGCGGGTGCATCAGTCAAACCGAACGGCATGACTAGCCATTCAAAGAATCCATCTGGAGTCCTAAACGCAGTCTTGTCAATACTATCCTCAGCCACTCTAAGCTGATGGAATCCGGTGGCTAGATCGAGTTGAGAGAAAACAGAAGAACCAACAAGCTGGTCAAAGAGATCATAAATCCTCGGTAACGGGTGTCTATTCTTCTTTGTCAGCTTGTTCAACTCACGATAATCAACACATAGACGAAGCGAACCATCCGCCTTAGTAGCGAATACCACCGAAGCACCCCATTCTGAAATGCTTCGCCTAATGAAATTTTTCTCAAGCAACTCTTTGATTTGCTTGCTAAGTTCTCTTCTTTCCCGTGGGGCCATGTGCCTAACAAGCAATGAAACTGGCTTGGCATTATCAACAAGATAAATATGGAAGTCTATCTCGCGTTTAGGGGGTAACCCCTTCACCTCATCAAAAACATCAGGATATTCTCGGACCACCCTCACAGATTGAAGATTGTCAATAGACGAGTCGAGGGATTCAAGATAACATAACATGACGGGATCTAGAGGGTTACAAGAAATCTCTAGGGTATTGCCAAGGCGAGTCATAAGCCTCATTACCCTATGCTCACAATCGAGAATGGCTCCATAACTGGACAACCAATCCATGCCCAAAATCAACCCGTATCCAATGAACCCGAGAACGTAAGCATTACATGTGAATTCTACGGTCAAGATATAAATCCTCAAATCCATACAAATCATAGATAGATGGGCGGAACTCCCAATTGGATTTGAAACACTAACGGGATCCTCAACTAGACTAGTACTTAGGTGCAAACTTTCAACAATGTCAGAGGAAATAAAGGTATGCGATGCGCCAGAATCAAATAAAGTTCGAATAGGAAAACCAGAAATGTAAACAAGGCTTTCTAAATAAATACTACCTCGTTTCGGAACTGGAGCAGTGTTGAGAGCATGCATCTGCCCTCCAGAAGGTCCTGCTCGCTGAGTCTGTCCTTGCCCCTGTCCTTGCTTCTTTGGGCAATCCTTACTGAAGTGTCCAGCCTCTCCGCAATGAAAGCATTCTCCCAACTTCCTCTTCTTCTTCCTACAATCTTTGGCTATGTGTCCAATGATCCCACAGAATTTGCACTTTCTTGTGTCCTTTGCCTTGTTGTTGTTGGCCTTGTTACCCTTGTTGTTCTTGTTGTTCTGGTTGCTCTGATTTCCTCCCCACTTGGAGTCCGCCTTCTTGGTTTGAGTCTCATTAGGCTTGACTTCTTTCTTGCCATTCTTATCATCTCCCTGAAGCAAGGCCATATCCACTAAGCTCTCAAAAGTGGCCCCCATGGGTATATGAGACATGGCTAAACCTTGCAATGGCTCATTCAATCCTCGTGCAAAGCGTAGAGCCTTCTTCTGGGGTGTGTTAACCATGTCCAAACCGAATCGAGCAAGTTGGTTAAACTTATTCACATACTCCCTCACTGTCATGTCCCCTTGCTTCAAAGATATAAACTTCTCCATTTGTAGATTCTCCTCAGCAGATGATAGAAACTTAAGCCCAAACCTCATCCTAAAGTCGGCCCAAGTCTCTACAGGCCTAGTAGCGTTGGTGACCTCCCACCAATAAGCAGCTTCCTCTTTCAATAGCCATACTGCCAACAGAACTTTTCTACGGTCTTCCACATCAAAGATGGCAAAGAGGTCTTCAGTTTCTTTTAACTAGTTTCTTGCCTCCACAAAAGTCTCCGTCCCAATAAAATTCTTGCCACCCATCGCCTTAAAGTCCTTGCAAATCTTCGCGAAATCCGCTTGTGGACGCTGAGGAGGAAGAGGAGGAGGAGGAACCTCAGGTACGGGAGGAGGAGTGGGAGTGTTTGCTGGGCCCGCATCGTTGGCCCTAGCTTCCAAGTACCTTCGGAACCATCCGGGTATGGTTACTCCCTCGGGAAGGTTAAGATCGGCCATGCTGAAAAAGGGTAAACGATAGATTTAGAACAAGGAAACAAAAGATAGTGCTAATGGCTTTTGGGGAATAGCCTTTTAAAATAAACTAGACTTTCTTGGAAAAATACTTAATTGGTTTTGAAAATAGTTTTTCAAAAGGGTTTTTAAAACTTTTGTCCGGTCTAGTAAAACCTCGCTCCGATACCAAATGTAACACCCCACCTCCACCAGGGTCACTCTTGCAAGTACACTGGCTTTGGAGGGGTGTTGGATAAGGTAAACATGCATAAAGATATCACAAGACAGAATATATAAGTAAAACAGAGTAAGTAAAGCAGCGGATAAAACTACTATTTCAAAACCATAGTCAACTTACATCAAAAGTACTAAGTCATTATTTTCCAACTACTACAAGTCTAGAAACACAAACCACTACAACAAAATGACCCTATTACAACGGTGGAACACCGTTGTAATAGGGTTTTTACAACGGTGGGCAAACCGTCGTGTCTTAAGAAGTTGTAATAGCCTAATATCTTTTACAACTTTTCTGCACTGTTGCAAGACTGTTGTAATATGTATATTTTACAACTTGTTTCCACCGTTGTAATAAGTTTATTACAACAGTTATGCACCGTTGTTGTTTTAATTTTTACATTTTATTACAATTTTTATATTTTACAATTGTAATATATCCACAAATTATATACATATTACTAATAAAAGAATTCATTGCAGAACATATTATCTACAAAACTGAAAATATCAAACAAACTTAAACCATGAACCAAAACAATATATTATTAATTTCAAACTCATCATTTTTTTTTACATAATACATTGACAAAACTGAAGATACAAAGACTTTATAACAGTTCTAACTTTCTTCTGCTCCTGTTAATCTCCTTGTGCTCCTTTTTCTCCTTAATATCCGTTCCTAAGAAAGAAATTATCAAACTGTTAGTGCTGCAGTATAGATTTATGCATGTAACAAAAATTGGAAAAATGTGAGTGCACAAAATAAACAGCTAATACAATGCATTCAAACCATTATATACGTAAATAACCTGACCATTATATACAATGCATGTAACGTTGGATGATTCGTTTTGTTATATACAATGCACTGAAAAGCTTTGCCGTGGCAAAGCTATGCAGTGCAATCACTTTACCGCGGCAAAGCTTTGCAGTGCAAAGCTTGTTGCGGCAAAGCTTTGCACTGCTACTTGCAGTGCAAAGATTTGCTGCAGCAAAGCTTTGCACAGCAAAGCTTTGCGGCAGCAAAGCTTTGGCAAAGCTTTGCACAGTGTGCAAAGCTTTGCCGCAGCAAAGCTTTGCACTGTAAATAGCAGTGCAAAGCTTTGCCGCGGCAAGCTTTGCACTGCAAAGCATTGCCGCGGCAAAGCTATGCACTGCAAAGCTTTGCCGCGGCAAAGCTATGCAGTGCAATCACTGCATAGCTTTGCACTGCAAAGCTTTGCCGCAGCAAAGCTTTGGCAAAGCTTTTACATAGCAAAGCTTTGCACTGCAAATAGCAGTGCAAAGCTTTGCCGCAGCAAAGCTTTGGCAAAGCTTTTGCACAGCAAAGCTTTGCACTGCAAATAGCAGTGCAAAGCTTTGCAGTGCAAAGCTTTGGCAAAGCTTTGCAAGCTTAGGCAAAGCTTTGCAGTGCAATCACTGCATAGCTATGCCGCAGCAAAGCTTTTTTGCATATTCATCAAGTTTATAAGCAAAATAGCATCCTATGCCTAGAATTAGAACACAAAATGCACAGACAAACCAAAATAAAACTTGCAAGAACATATCACAATAATCCCAAGCAGCAAAACCATAGAACCACAAGGCTGCAAGACCATAGAACCACAACAAACCCTTCGAAACTTCCTCAAAACCAACAACCAACTAACAGTTCCTCAAATTCCTCGATAACTCAATAAACCAATTCCAAAATCCACTCAACAAGCAAAGAACCCATCGAAAAAAGCAAAATAGACATACCGTAGCAGTGCAAAGCTTAATTCGTATCACACCCAATACGAAATCATATCTGAAATCAGACAATCTGATGGTTGAACTATAGATCTAACCCAATACGAGCCCCATGGTTCTGAAATCACATGAATCGAAATATAGATCTAACCCAAATTAAACAAACAAAATATTACAGCAAATTTAAAATGAGTAAAAAGGAGAAACTTAGCTTAATTCGAGATCGCTCGTCGTGAAGGCTCGGGGGTTGGCTGGCGATGGCCGAACTGGTGGTCTGTGGGGGTTTAGGGTTGATGGCGAATCATTGAGGAGGTCGAAGCGGTAGTTGCGAAGTCGGTTATCTCGTGTTACGGAGGAAGAAAAGGGGATCTAGGGTTTTTCTTCAATTCGGTTTTGAGAAATTTGTGAGGCGGCTTGAGTGAATGAAGGGGGTTACGATGGAATTAGGGTTATAAGGGATGGCGGGTCGGGTACGTTTGGTTGGGCCGACGGATCATAAGGGTAAATATACTTATTAATAGTATTAGATATTACTTTTTGTTATTAGTTATTACCTATTAATGTTACATATTAAATATTACTTATAAATGAAATATTAAATGTTAAATATTGATCATCAAACATTTGATGTTAAATATTAAATTATAAATAATGACGTGTATAAGTTATTATCAAGAAAAACCAATTATAAAAACCCTTTATTACAAATGTCGAGAAAAATCAATTTTTATAAATTTGTTATTGCAATTGTCGTCTATCGAACGTTGCAAATATTTAGTTAATTGTAATATGGTGATTAATTTTGAATTATTAAATATTTTGTTACATATTGATTATTTATTAAATTTATTTTTTATAGTTATTATTAGTTAATAATTATTAAATTAAAAAATTACGTTCATCATAGATTATAAACTAATTGGTACATCTTAAAAAAAACATACTTGAACCTCACACGCAAATACATGTGAACTCCAGACAGATGAATTATTTGTAAATTATTAATTAATTAAGTAATATTTATTTGTTTACTTATTATTGATTATTAATTATTACTTACTAATTAGTTATTAATTAAATGTTAATTATTAATTAGGATTATTTCATATTAACAATAGTTATTATTTAACTTTTACTTGTTTCTACTTAGTTATAATCGAGTAATAACTATTAAAAGCTTATAATGTATATGTCACCTAAATATTAATTAATAAGCAGTTAACATTAACTATTAAACATTAATTACCACTTATTAACTATTAATTATTTAATAAATATTATTGATTCCTAAGTTTATTATTAATTATTATTAAATATTAATATAATTAGTTATTAAATATAGATATTATAAACATGAAGTTTGTAATGGGCATCTATTACAACTAACAAAACAAAAAGTTGTTAAAAATATGTTTATTACAACTTTAGGGAATACCACCATTGTAAAAAACCATTTATTACAACGGTGCTTTTACCACCGTTGTAAAAAACCATTTATTACAACGGTGTCTTTACCACCGTTGTAAAAAACCATTTATTACAACAGTGCGTTTACCACTGTTGTAAAAAACCATTTATTACAACGGTGCTTTTACCACCGTTGTAAAACTAAAGTTGTAATATGGTGTTTTTGTTGTAGTGAACTGAAAACTGGAAATAACATAAAGTGAACTATCCCCAAAGTAGACGTGGTAAAGCCATAGCGAGCTCAAGTCCAAACCGTACATGAGCTATCCAGGAAGCAAGCTAAAGGTCCAAGCTAGGTGCTAGTGTTCCCACCCTGAGAATCTGGGGGGGGGGAGAAACGGAAGAAAAGAAGCGAAAGGAAAACAGGTCAGTCAAAAAGACTGGTAAGTCATACCTACTATTAGTATAAAAACTAATAAAGTTAACTAAACATGAGAAACTAAGATGAAACATAACTGGCATGATAAATAGATAACAAGGTAGATCAAGTGTGGCATCGCATATACAAGGTTAAGTTTTGCACCAATAGTACTAGTAATCCAACCCATGTCAAGTATAAACAAGAAATGACCCCTTGGCCCAATATCATGAGATGACCCAAGTCGGGGTCTAACTACACGGTCTAGTCGATCGGCTCCCTATAAGCCTAACTCGTCGAGTGTCGGTGTCATAAGGCCCAATCACGGAATGTAGTCAAACTGTGCTAGGTCCACCCTGGGGTGTATCAAGTCCTAGGGTGCCAACCACTGACACGAATCAAGCACGCACAGTCTAAACCTACTGGTGCCCGTGCCTGCTTGTTCAACTCCGGACTATGTGCACGACCATAGTCCGCCTGAACCTACACCGACGCACCAACTCAGCCGTCGTTCTGGTCGCTTACAATCAGCCCAGTAATCGTGCCCCACCCTAGCCTAGTCCCTAGGGTATCGTTGATACATCCAAGAGGGTTACTGCTGAAAAGGACCGCGTAACTATGGTTTCTAACGGGTTAAGTGTGGTCAACCCTATCCCATCATGTATCAAGTTGGTTAAGCAAACCCAAGTGGTTCATGACTTAACCCCAACAATCCATCGTGTTCAATTGGTTAAGTATTCAAGTGGTCCATGACTTAACCCTACCATGTGGCATTAATTAACTTAATGCACCCCAACCTCTCACATTAGACTTTGTTGTGGTTACTAGTTAAGCCGGGGGGGTCCGGGTAGCTTTACACCACAACCTAGTCTAACCTCGGGTTTTAAGTGCGATATGACCAACTACTCACATTGGGTCCTATTGTTTGTAGCCACTAGTTAAGCCGGTCGGTTCCGGGTAGATTTATGCTACAAACTCAACCCAACCTCGAGTTGGCCACCTTCATGTTTTCTACGTGTCATGTCCACGTTCATGTTTTCAAGCATAATTACATGTCATATTTTCAAGTCATGTTTAATGTCATTTAAGTTTACCCATAACGTAACCCCATCGTACGTAAGTTTGCATCAACACAAATAGATCAAAAGGGGGAACATGATGATATGATAAGTTGGGCATAAAGTGGCAAAGTCTATCACAAGTTTAACATGGTGATATATGGGGCAAAGGTGTTCATCACAACTAGCATATGGCATTATTGGCCTCAAAACATGTATGACATCAATTAGCAAATAGGTGATAACATGGTCATAGTTAACATAGGGTGATAACTTGTGATTAGCACATAGTTCAACATCATATGCGAGTTAACATCAAGGTTATGAGAGGATCTATGTCGCATTATGCATAACTACCAAATTCTATGTTGCATTATGCATAACCACCAAATAAAGATCATAGCTTTCTACCCAAAAATCAAGGTAAATGATACTAGGTTCATGATAGTGCCACAATCATAGATCAAAAGAGTCATAAATGGATCTATGCAAACAAATATAGCCCCCAAGTCAAGTATTATACCCAAAAGTTTCATTTCAACTTGCTACATGATCATATTAACTTCATAGTTTAAATCTAAGAGTAGAATAGGGCTTTCAAATCGCGGCTATGAGATCTAGAATGAAATAGAACAAGATTGAGACGAAGCCACACTAGAAATCCCCAAATAAAGATAAGATCCACTCCAAGCCTTGAGAAATAAGAAGAAAGATCCTTGCTTTGATGAAGAAAGATGGCTCCTTTGCTTTAGATCAAGCTTAGGCTCTCAAGCTCTCAAGTTGAAGAAGATGGAGGCCATGATTAGGAAGCATTTTGGCATAATTTAGTTGTAGGAATGATTAATGAGGGTTTAGGGTAGGTCTAAGGGTGCTTATATAGAAGTTTAGGTTAGTTTAGGCCATAGGATTAACCCTAATTCAGATCTGAGCCATCAAATCACGTCACAAACCAACAAAACAAGACCCAGGAGCCAAAACAGGTGCCCCAGGCCAAACTGGCCCGACCACCCAGGTCAACAGGGGTGTCGACTGGGCAATCGACACCACCTGGGGCAAGTCGACTCCCCAGTCGACTTGGGGGCTGGGCGGGAAATTTTCCCGCCCAGTCTGTTTGGCTCCAGATTTGAAATTTGAACTGTTTTTGAACTTGAAATTTTCTGAAAACTTTGACGGGCCATAACTTGGTCATACGGACTCCGATTCTCGAAAACTCAGACTCTATTTCGCGTATTTTTCCGAGACGAACGCAATGGCACAGCCCGTTTCCCTTGATTCAGATTTTAACATTTAATTCTGCCTTGATTAATGTTATAACATGTTATTCAAAATACCAGTTGTTACACTAACTTTGAAAGACCACCTTGACTTGGTGCGTGATTCAAAACATACACACTATATCTCTGGACTATGACATAATTTGTCTTGCACGTTCAAGTGAGACTGCTTATGGGTCGATCGTTACTTCAATGACTTAAATCGCGACTGCATTGAATGGAAAGTAAGATAAACTTCTCTATACCCTTATGATTTTGATGGTCATGCCATACATTGACTTGCATGATTTCAATAATATCTCGTGCTGACTCGCACGTGATCATTGGACTATAATGCGATCCAAAGCGATCGTGGATTTCTTTCAAGAAGGTCCGACTCGACCATGCGCTCGACTAGTGCGAGAAGATGACATTGTTTGAATACAACCTATGCGTTTGCAATCACACTCGGAAGCCAAAGATCCAACACGACTTATAGTGAAAGAATTTGACCTATTGATTTGACAAGGTTTAATTGATTACTTGATCATCTCAACTACTCCGCCCACAGGTTTTGGCCTGATAAGCACCAATGAAAGCAGTGTGATACATGGCAAGATATTTATGCAGGAAAAAGTCTAAGTAACGGAACTATTTAAGAAGACACGACAATCAAACATTGCGCTCCTAATGGTGAATGACGTTCCAAGGAGAAGCATCTTGACTTATTCAAAGCACATTCCGTTTGATGCACGATGTACTTTAGGGGGCAAAATATTGGTCTGCTTTTTAGCAAGGCCGTCACCTTATGAACTCATTGACAGAGCCAATTAGAGCTCGAGCATGGACCTGCACTAACTCGAACATCGCTGGCTCAACCCCCAGTTCAATCACCTTTGGGCTCATCTAAGCCCAACAACATCAAGAGTATACCGGGGTCGAAGAAGAGGGTACACAAAGTCTCAGATCGAAGGAGATCCTTCTTACTTACCTTAGCATGAATGAAGCATCCTTCCGGGTCCAACATTTTCGAACCGACATCCAACAATCCAGGTCCAACTATCTGGGTCCAACATTTTCGACCCGACCCTACCTGGAAAGTTACCTGAATGTGGATAGTGGACCTATTCTCACTACATGCTCCCCTATGAACCAGAATCGGGTTCCCCCTAGCATACATGAGCCGACCCATGTTCTCCATCATGCTCTGGGATTCCTTATGTAACTGCCACACGTCTGTTCGACTCGGACCCGAGTACAACCTATAAATACATCATTTCAAGGAGATTTTAAACGCTTTTGGCCATAAGAAGTTTTGCACAATTTAGCCATGGCTGCCAACCTTCTCTACTTTCGAAGTATGAGTGATATTCATGTTTGCAATTTGAGACAAACACTAGAAACGACGCTGTATGAGGGATTCTGACAATCTCATTTATTGTAACTTTACTTTTTTGATGTTATGAAGTGGATGTGGACTTTTAATGTCGAACCACTATAAAATGTTGTTATCTTGCCTTTTCTTCCTTTTTTTCATTCATTACTTCATATTTCATGCTCTAAACATGACTTTTTGGGTGTTAGTGCCAGATTTTGGTCTAATAACCAACATCGAATTCTTCTACCATAATACGAGTATGGTTAAATGGCATACTAAAACCTCCATTACGCGCAATCTTACACTCCACATTCCACATATCATATGTCACCATCGAGAACATGTGCTATCATTCTAGCATACATAAGCCATATCACCACCAACCCACTTCTCATCAACTGGTCATACAAAGAGAATTGTAAATCAGAGTGGTGACATAAGTTTATCAACCATGCACAGCAACTGTAGCCTAGTGACCGAGACGTTATGCATAAATTAGTGAGATAATCCTCCTAAAATGCCCAAAACAAAACTGCTAATGTTGAAGACGAAGACATATTAATCTATTACTTAAACAAGAAAGCAGGAAATCCAATATGTTTACTAGGCAACTAATCTCTTGGGCTTTTGAAAACAGCGGAAGTTCAAACACTCTTTTTGTTTTGACTCCCCAAACTGGTTTCTTCCCCCCTTTTCGCCCAATCCCTAAAATAAAAAAACGATTCTCCATCTTCTTCAAACAACCACTCCTTCCGCTTTCTTCTGATTATCATTTCACGGTTGTCACCCACTTCTTTCCGCATGGGCAGATGGGTCCTCCACTCGGCGCGGTACGAATGAACAACAAATTGACATCTTCTCCCACTATTTACGATTAGTCCGATGGAATTTGTACGGATGCTTCTTTCTCCTCCGTTTACCATTCATGTTTTAACACGGTCTCTTTCTACCACTCCGCAATCAAAGACGTTAAAATTAGAAGCCCTTCCCATCTTCAGCAATCGGAAGTTCCTACCATTTTCGGCAATCGGATATTAACAATCATCAGGAAACCTCACTGCATCCGTCTTCCATTCTGATTAATAGAAACAGGTTTCATGAATGTTTGAACCCATAAGTCATCGACTGAAGCAGCCGATCCGACCAATTACACTGCTCTAACCCTAGGCGCCTACGAGTTGACTAAAGCAAAGGTTTGTTCTCCCCATAGTTATACTGTTAAAACTGAATAGTAGTTGGACAGATTTTTGGACATTACTATGCAATTTGTTGGTTGTGTACGGTCATAAATTTATAACTTATTTCAGTTACTTGATTGTACCTTTGAGTGGGTGATTTAGACGAGAGCGATCAATTATCGTGTTACTGACCATGTTAAAATTACTAATATTTTCTGTATTAACTACAATGAGGCTTTGCTCCGTATACGGACCATTGTTTTTTCACTGATCTTGCTTGTGACATGTGTACACGGTTAGAGATTGAATTTTTTTTTTAACTAACTGGGTTCATATACCAAGTCTATGTTGCATGCTACTGATACATGTTGCGACCATTTTCAATAGAACTCAGGTGTATAAAGATTTCTCTACATCAATTGTACTCAAATATTATCGCTCAACCTTGAAAGGATATCTGTTTACCAGAAACCTTAGTGCCCATTAGAACTATCAATGGTAATGTTAGCATGCTTGTCCGTTCTACTACAGACTTTTGTTTCTACCCAACCTTTTAAAGGTAACACCACCCTCATGTCCAGTTATGGTTTCTTATTGTCTGTAATCTAGAAAAATTCACTGTCTATCTTCAATTCGTCAACGTTGATTCCATTAAAATGATGTACTATTAACCAATCTTACATTTGACAGCGATAAAAGTATATTTCATTAAATTTAATATGCTACTTTAGTTGTCCTTATGACATGCTCAAATCTGTGAACGCACTTGGTTTATAATATTGGTAAATTCACTTTTATTGACCTTGAGAGTTGTCCTCTGATAACTACACAACAAAGGTGCACATGCTATTTGATACTCTATTTTATTGTATTTTTCTTATAATATTTTGGATGACCATTATATAATAGGATCCAAAGAATTTGTATTGTATGATAACCTAATGTCCATCAGCATATTTTAGTAGATAGCTAGATACCTGTAACCAAAGAATGTATATACTACCCTAATAAATGGTGATTGTTAATTTTTTACAAAATGGACAATCCTTTTATGATTCTGCTCTCAGTTGTTTTAGAGAAAGAAAAAAAAAAGAATAAAACAAATTGGTTCCACGGCTACGTTACACATTAATACCGCTTAATCATAGTCGTAAGATTATATTATAATGAGAAAAATGACATGATGAAAATGAAAATTTAAATCAGAATGATAGTAACGATTTTTTTTTTGTTTCTGCTCCTCCTAAATTTACTATTACATAAGCGAAGTTGTTTGTTTTCCAGATTGCTGAGCTGTAAAGGAAGTTGTACATGTAACACTGTTACTTTTCATTGACTAATACTTGTGTATGTTATTTACTTAATTGGTTGCACCTCATTTTTACAGGTATCTCCATGTTGACGTATTTCGGTTTATAACAAAGAAGACACTCCTTTGACCTTTGCAATCAGTAAGCTATTCTCTGCCTCTATCTTTGTTTGCTAAAATAACATGTAAGTTATTGAGTCTCCACCATTGCACAGTGATCATGGTTTCCTCTCACATCTGTCTACAATCACGGTGATTCCTGTATTGCAACAACTCAAATTTATGTTCTATCACTTCCACCCTTCTTTTCAAAATCAAGTGGAAATCTATAATATATGGAAAAAAAGATAAATAATTATATTCCAAGATATGATAATATGATTGGCATAATTTTCTTCAATCATGAATTTCTTTATAGCATTTCTCTTAAACTCAACCATGATTTATTGACATTAGCATTTTCATTCAAATGTGGATGGCGGCGAGTAATTGTTAAAGTAATCTATGCCACAGTCTTTTGTTCATGCCTGCAGCCATCTTTAATTTGAGTATCAGTAATAGTTAAGTGATTTTCAAAATTGTCCATAAATATGACGGTCATCAACTATGTTGTTTAGTACGTGTCCCTTTTATAAATTAGTCTATTTTGCTCGTATGCTCTATGTAGAGCAGAAAGTTTTGATAGCGTTTATTTACCAAGTATTTACCCATAGATAATATGCTACAATGGTGTTACATTGTACACTTCTTCATGCAGGTTATTCAAAAAAATATTTGTACTACGTTATGTGATGCTTTTGTCAATAAAATTTAACTGCAAAAGAAGAAGTCAGTTACATAAAATTATTACAATTGGTTGTCTGGTGCAAAAGAAGACAAAATGCATGAATCATGTTGTGTACTAGCACATTTCATGCGCAACTAGATAATTACCGTACGACCCTAAATTACTTCATCTACCAATTAATGGATGTCCAACATGCATTAATTACATTCTCTTCAAATGCGACAAAGAATTATTATAAAAAGACAACAAAGAAGCTTAAAAATATTTAGTATTTGCTTAAACTACATTGCTTCATGCATGTATTTACCAACATGGCATGAGTTCATACTATTGAGTGCAGTTTTTCTGACGGTTATACCGTTCCATGAAATGATGTTCGATCCATGGAACTCCTTACGAGCATGTAAAATCGCCAGAATATTATATATGTTTATCCAAACTATTTTCTATTTTCGCAAAGTGCTATATGTATTTTTCCATATCAGCATGGATCTCTTGCATTGTTCTTTAATATGCTACTTACAACCGTCCAAAATTAGCTTTGAAAACACATATTTTATAGCTATTCGAGTTCAGATATATTTTCTTTCCGTTAGCGATACCCAACAAGTTTACAGTATTAAAGTGATAATTTAAATATTCAATACGTTGTTGATATTAAAACCATGTAACGGAACCCCTTCCTTCCAACTTAATTTTACATATCTGATGTATCGTGCCCCTTTTAAACTAATATATAAGCCAAATTCTTACTGACTTGGAATAAACAAAATTATTTTCATATGTTTTAATATGTAAAACCATGTATCAACGTGCTACTACTATATAACTTCATCAAGTATGTTTATTAACCCGAACATGTTGTCTGCATCCACATGCATACCATACCATGTGCCTAAGCCTTTGGTTATTCTATTTTTGGTGCACTAACAATTTCTACTCTCTTTTTACTATGTAATACCTTCGAGTTACCACCTACATCCGTGAATTGATACTGAGCAGCATATGCTACCATCAATTTTTCTTCTTCGGAAAGGCCTCATAAATGAGAAAACTTAGCGTAACACGGTCGCATCTTTGACTTATTCTCCTTTCATACATTTAGCATATTTAAAACCGTGCCTTCCAAACTGTAACCCATGATCTGCGTGCACGATTACACAAACTACTGCACTGAAACACAACCGTTACGCATTTACCATGCTCTCCATAAAACGACGACATAGATTTTTCAGTAACCTGGGGTTATTATACACTAACAAGTACTACAACAAATGAAATACCAGACGATTGTACAAACTGGAAGAAACTGCCGACGTCCGGGTATAGTAATGAATCTACGTTTCCCTGCAGCCATTTACAAATAGCGTTTGAAGCCATTAGCATGAGCAGTTTGTGTTTCCTTTTAATTTTGTCCACTACATTGCTATCCAATAACAGGATGGGGAGACTGCACCATCAGTTATTAAGACAAAAACTGGCAAACATGTAACCAAGAGGCAGAAGGTGTGTGCAGCGCAAAATTTGAAGATGTCTAAATGTGTAAACAAATTCATGTACATATATAGCTGTCTAAATTGACGATTATTAATATATGTTGAGACAAGTCCCACATTGGGGAATTTGTAAAATAATCCCTGTATAAATATTAAGAGTCCACCCTTCACATTACCAATTGGTTTTGTGATAATCCGGGGTTCTCTAATATGGTATCAGAGCAGGTTTAATTCATGCGCACAATGCCACACTTATCCACGTCACCCAATATAAAAAGTCCACGTGTTAGGCCCATGATATGCCACACGTGCGGGGGCGTGTTGAGACAAGTCCCACATTGGGGAATTTGTAAAATAATCCCTGTATAAATATTAAGAGTCCACCCTTCACATTACCAATTGGTTTTGTGATAATTCGGGGTTCCCTTACAATATATGTGTTTTACGTATTTATAACCATTTAGCCAATGTGTATATAGTGCTTGCTGTTTGATATTTGACTGCAAATTGGTTGACGATTGACTACTATCTGAATAATATATTTTTTTTACCTTGCTGCAGATGCCGTGTAACACCCCACCTCCGCCAGGGTGGCTCTTGCAAGCACTCTGACTTTGGAGGGGCGTTTGAATCAGGTAAACATGCATAATGATATATCAAGGCAGAACAAGAACATATGCATATATGTAAACAGAGTAAATAACATAGATAAAAACAGCGGAAGGTTTCAAACCATTTCAAAACCAGTCTGGTACAACATAATATCAACTTCCCAAATAAACAAGTCTAGATAAAAACAACATCAACTGAAAAACTGAAATACATAAGTACTAATCCCCAAAAGAAGTGATAGCCATAGCTAGCTTCATGTCAAACCGTACATGAGCTAAATCCCTCAAGCAAGCGGTCAGAAATCTAAGCTAAGCTCCAATATTCCCTCCCTGAGAACCTGGGGAGGGGGGGGGGGGGAAACGAAAGAAAAGAGACGAAAGAAAACAGGTCAGTCAAAAAGATTGAGTAAGCCCTACTACAATCAATGTAAACTGATAAAGTTAACTGGCATGATGAAAGCTGAGATGAACATAAGGATAACTACATACTAGCATGATGATTAACTAACAAGGTAGATAAAGGTGTCATCGCATAATCAGGATTAAGGTTTTGCACTACAGGTGTACTAGCAAACTAACATGACTTGAATAAACAAGTATTGATCCCTTGGCCCAAGCTTTGGCCCAATAACATGAAGTGACCCTAATACGAGGTCCAACCAAACGGTCTAGTCGATCGGCCCCCTATAAGCCTAACTCGTCACGTGTTGGTGTCAATACGGCCCAAACATAATTGTAGTCAGACTGTGCAGGGTCTCCCGTCGGGTGTATCAAGCCCTAGGGTGGCAACCCCTAGACACCATAAACATGAGTGCACAGTCTCGATCTAATGGTACCCGTGCATGCTTTCCCCGGCTTCGGACTATGTGCACGACCATTAGTCCGCCAGGAACTACACCGGCGTACCCTCGGCCGTCGCTTTTGGTCACTTACCTCCTAGTCCAGTCTTCGTGCCCCCTCCCTAGCCTAGTCCCTAGGGTCTTGATGATACAAACTTGGGATTACTGCTGGAGTGGACCCCCATTGCTAGGATTTTCTAGTGGGTTAAGTACGGTTTAACCCTCTTGCTAATCATGGATTAACTTGGTTAAGTGTAACGATAAGTTCACGACTTAACCCCGATTAATCTACCAAGCCCAAATTGGTTAAGTATTAAGTGGACCATGACTTAACCCTAATCACGAGGCATTAATTAATTTAATGCGCCTTAACCTCTCACATTAGACCTTGTTGTGGTTACTAGTTAAGCCGGGCGGGTCCGGGTAGCATTACACCACAACTTGGTCTAACCTCGGGTTCAAGGTACAACATGACCAACTTCTCACATTGGGTCCTATTGTTTGTAGCAACTAGTTAAGCCGGTCGGTTCCGGGTAGGTTTACGCTACAAACTCAACCCAACCTCGAGTTGGCCACACTTATCTTTTCTAAGTGTCATGTCCATCATGTTTTCAAAACATGTTACAAGTTTTCAAGCAATTGGGTAGACCTAACTTAATAGGTAAATTCCCAATGGGTAGACCTAACTTAATAGGTAAATTCCCAAGCTTATGTTTTACGTCTTTTAAGTTTACCCAACCCCAAACGCAATCCCATCGCTTACATATCGCAATAGCGCATAAAGGATAGAAAGAGGGAACTTGGCATAATCATGACATAAAGGTATTGAAGCCACAAGTTTAACATGGTGGCATATGAAATGTTCATATGTTCATACACTTGCATATTACATTTTTAGGCCTCAAAAGCATGCATAAAACCAAACTTAGCATATTGGTGATACATGGTGATAAATGACATGTAGAAATGGCCATAAGTTCGCATTTAGCCTCACATGCAAGTTATCATAAGAGATATGATAACTTACATGTTGCCAAAATGCAACCTTTAGCATAAAGCTTGAAGCTTTATGTTCACATACTCAAGATAAGCTTGCATAACATGATAACATGAACAAGATGATCATCCCAAACTTGCAAAACATACTTGCATATCATAACATGGCATACTTGCATAGCATAACATGGTAAACCTGCATAACATGACATGATGAAATTGCATATCATAGCATAGTAAACTTGCATATAAACTTGCATATCATAACATGACATACTTGCATATTACAACATGATAAACTTGCATATCATAGCATAGTAAACTTGCATGTAAACTTGCATATCATACATTTAACTTTAGAGTTTAAGTATGAAAGTAGAATAGGGCTTACAATGCTTATGAGGACTCAAATGAGTATAGCAAATATAAGAAAGCCCTTATGCAATCAAATAGACCCAAAATGCAAGCTCTAACATAAAAACCCTTGAGCCAAAATGATCAAAACCCTTGCTTTATGATGCAAATATAGAAACTTGACTTGAATGCAAGCTAATGATGCTCATACAAGTTTAAAAACACTTGTATGCATGGAAAATCACTTAGAAATTTATTTAGGAATTTTATGAAGAGAGTGGAGGCCATGAGAGGATTGATTTTGCCATAGTTTAGTTGTAGGATAGATTAATGATGATTTAGGGCTAGGTTAGGGCCTTATTTATAGATTAGACAAGTGTTTTAGGCCATAGGATTAAACCCTAGTTGCAATCTCAGTCCTTAAAACCGAATCTGGCCCCCAAGCTCAACACAATCTCAAAATGGTGCACCAGGCTAAACAGCCCGGCTGGACCAAGTCGACAGCCAAGTCGACAGGGCTGTCGACTTGGGTTCAACCAAGTCGACTCCCAAGTCGACAGGGCTGTCGACTTGGGTGCTCTGGCGGGAACTTTCCTGCCTAGCCCGATCTGACCTAATTTTTCAAATTCAAACTTGAATTTGAAACCTGTTTTTACTTTGAAATTTTTTGATGACTTCGTTGGGCCTTAATCGGGTCATACGGACTCCGATTTTCGAAAACTCGGACTCTATTTCGCGTATTTTTCCGAGACGAACGCAATAGCATAGCCCGTTTCCCTTGATTCAGATTTTTGAATTAAATTCTGCCTCGATTTACATCATTACAGGTTATTGAAAATACGGGTTGTTACATGCCGTTTAAAATGTTTTGATATTTACGCATGCACAAAATCATCCCAATCCACATCACTGACTTTTCATGTACGCGGGTACTATCTGACTAACTATTATATACTTTTGTTCTGACTATTATTACAATTTCACCTAATTTTGACTACCTGACTATATGCATCAGTGTTTTGTTAAAAAACTGTAACTTGCAACATTTTTAATCTAAAAAAAAGGCATGGGCATTGTGTGATGAGTCAAGGAAAGCAAAGAAGAAGGCAGCAACAGTAGACGTCCATGGTCAAAAAACAAGACTTAAGGATAGTGAGTACAAAGTTATGACTCAGTAACAAATAAGGAACATGCTGGCTGATGAATAAGAGTAGCTCAATAATGCGTGAATCTGATTGGTCTTGCACAAATTATATATTAATGCCAATGTGTATAATTGGTCGTTAAAATGGCAAGAGACACTAAGGAATATTTGGTTTGCATACAATTTTATGCAAACCGACTTACACTGAAAGGTGGTATGTGTAAGTGGAGTAATTCAACCTACTGCATGAGATAATACTCCTACACCAACTTGCAGTACAGACTTAAAGATCAAGCTTAGAGAATTTTCCTCTGATATAAATTGACTGATAAGTGATAACAGTTATATTCTCCTTTACTTACATGGTACTGTAGCTTGATTACAGACGTTTACCACTATAATGCTTACTTCCAACCAAGCTCGAACCATGTACATCTGTCACAGCTAACATCAATGATAGAAACAGTAGCCCGTATGCGAAGCACGGGTCTCATTTTAGTCTATTACTTAAACAAGAAAACAGGAATCCAAATATGTTGACGTGACCTTCTACCAACAGTGTATTTCAAAATAGCGCTCCTCTAATTTTTCTACGCTCTCTTGCTTTCGCTCCATAATAATCAGTATCATCGCCATCTGTCCTTCACCCATTGCCCGTTAAATTTTTAGTAACCAACTCATTTCGTCTATTCCTTTCCCCAATCTGATTTTGTATCCATCTTCCACGGCCTGATCTTTCTTTCTCCGCAGCCGCTATTACCATTCCCTCTTCTGTTGGCATTTTAACGTACTACAACTTCTCCCCCATTTTTCACTGTACTTTCATTTATATAATTTTCCGCCTCAGATCTTTTTGGATTCTCACCTTCAATACGAAGACTTAATCACCAATTTGAAGTTACATTCGGTGGTCGATGAAGGAGATTGGTAGGCGAGCAGTTCACGATACAAATCGACGGTTGAATTTTGCTGAAACGACATGTGTTTAATCCCACGAACGCGACCAATAGGCAATAGGCCTATTCATGATTGGTAGACTCTCCTGTTGATTTGGTAAATTTCATTTTTCATTCGTTGATTTGTTTTACTCCTAAAAAAAACATTCGGATTCAAATTGATTTTACCAATTATTTCATGGATAATAATTTTATGCTACTCTGAATTGTTACCATTTACGATTTTTAAGATTCTAAAGGAAATTCAATTGTCAACCTTATTTTATGATGAACTACTTACCATCCATCTATAGTGACCAACATGTGTACAACCGCTTGAACTTTTTGAACAACTTTTCCCATAAGTTAGTTAAAATTGTGCTTCTTTTAATAGTGGAAAATTTTGAAATAGGATGTACCACCCAATTTTTACCTCATAACCGTAATATACCCTAACATGGTGATTAAAATAATAAAGTGTGTCTACTTTACGTATACTCTTTACCATACTATTGTGTAATCCTTGCTGCATTTCTTGAAGATAAGAATAGGCTGCTATCTCCATGTTACAGTTCTTTTGATGCATTAGAGTTCACCAATTTTATTTTTAGGAAAGCCTATGTAATATCCTAGAAAAAATATAAACATTCTCTCATATTTAGTAATATCTCTGTAATATTCTAAATTTGTTATGATTTTTTGTACACAATTGGAATCTTTGATATATTAATAGTGATATTTGAAAACATATATCATGTTATTTTATCTTGCTTCATCTGCTACACCATCTATTACACGTGATTTTTAAAATCTCTAAACAAATAATTAATATAATTTCAAGTTACATACAATGTTATTGTCCTCAATTTTCATCCAGTTAAAGATTTCCGTATATGGCAAGTGTTATCATAAAAGAATTCAATTCTTCTTACTACTACAATCATTGAAGATAAGATACAAAATGAGGTTGCTGCATGTATTGATAATCAAGCACAAGATGGAATCAAAATCGGCCTCAACAAGCAACATGATGGAAGCTTCCATTATTATTGAGTATGTATGTAAAACATGTAATCAATATTTGTTTCCCTCAATTTCAACCATGAGGTAACGAATGATATAATGATTAAAAAATTCTGTTAACATAGAAAATTACTTATTCATATAATCTTATATTAACGGACATGTCTTTGATATTCCATATTTGCATGCATTCCGATTAGAAAAGCCATAAAGTAAATTATATTTACTTTTGAAACATAAAAGAAATTCATTGGACAAAGGAACAAAACAGAAAGACATGTTTACGATATAGTATGTTTAACTCTCATGTCATTTTATGGACTCATGATGGTTGTATGATGAATTGAAAATTTGGAATCTCCGGTCACATAAAGTAAGCGTACTTTAACAAATAACTGCACGAATTTTTTTGTACACTCTTGGAGTACACTAACAAATTGTTTACTGAGACTGCAGGTGGGAAATCACTCACTTATGCTTTAGAAGATAATGTTAATAACATGTTCTTGCATGTAATACTCGGTTGTCCTTCTATCATATGTTTTCTCCCTTCCCTGCAACAGCAAGACCACGTGAGTTTTTCTCTTATTTTTCATGTTGTGATTGGCTTCTTTCTATCTGTAATTTTTTTTTCTTCATCATTTCCCCAAGTTCTGTTATCTTATTCCTTTATCTTATAATTGCTAGGTCACAATATTGGTCAACGAAGGAACAAATGAACTGCTACTGACAGTTGGAGACAGAGCATATGATTTGGTATGCTTTAACATGCAGATATGAGTACTGGGATAAGCGAATTTGAAGGACCACAGGTAACTAATAGGTTCCTTTATTGGTTGCCCACAAAATTTTCCAGTAGTACAATTTTTAGAATTTAAATAGTGAAATGTACCTTGCATGCACAATTTAGTGAACTTCCTACGAAATGATATAACATGTGCGATTTTGTAATCTGTTTACTTAAATGGGAAAGTAAGAACCAATGTTCATGTGTCAGATTTGAATATGCATTAGTATAAATGTACACATGTTTTGGAGTTGTTTTTATTTACTGCGTAGAGGAATACGATATATATACATGTACGTTATCAGGATCTTTTTACAGTGGAATGTTGATCGTTTTTTTACTGGGGTAGAGGAATACGATATATATACGTACATCAGCAGGATCTTTTTACAGTAGAAAACTTATTAGACGTATAATTCAAATTTGAAACTTTATGGTCTTTTTCTAATTCCTTATATTAGATCGTGATGTAAATTCAAAGCATCGTAGAATCCATGGAAAGCACGTGATACAAGATTCGATAATACGATAACTGATATGAAAGAGTTATAAGATGAGTCATTACAAGTGGAAATTGAAAGAATTTTAAACATGATGATGTCTGTAACCTGTTCAATGTGTTGAGCATATGGTTATGGGTTAGTTCCGAATGATGCATGCATTTTTATTAAGCTGTGGATGATTTCCTTTTAATAAATTGTAAATATCTAATTATTTATATCTATGCTACCATAAATAAAAAGTTATATGCTTCGTGTTGTTAGATTCGTATATTGTCTTGATATAATTGCTCCTTTAAATTCGATTACTTAAAATTTACAGTGACAAAGAGGTAATTACTTTATTACTATCAATGTTATCGTAATTTACTTTATTGAATTCTTAAACTAGATGGATTGTTTGCATAAGCACAATATATATTAAACTTATCACCAACATTTTGTGGACAAGATTTACAGAAGATGCGAAAACACATACGCGCGCGCACGCACACACACATATATAAGGGAAAAACATAATATTCATCTCTCTTTATGAAAATATCATCAGTATTAGTCTGATTCTTTATTTGTCTGTCCTCCTTAATTTGTATGTTGTTTGCGTAGGAAAGATAGACATTTGATTAGTCGGTGCATTTTTTAACATACACCAATACTGCATTTAATTCATTTGAAACTAAACAAGAAGCAAACCGGGAGATGATCGCAGTTTACTCTAGAAATTATTGATTTTCAGTGTTTTACATTGGATATTATCATTCAGCTAGGCAACATGAGACATTTAAAATAACTATGGGAAATACAGAAGATCTTAAGTTGATTATAGAGGCAAAAAGAGAGCAAATTTTCGAGCTTAGTTTATGCAACTGATTAGATCCCAACACCCTATCCATTACCACTATACAATTACAGTACTGCTAAATGCATTGTCTAGAGTATGGCCCAATTTCATATCAGATTGAAGCTTTTACAAATACTGAAAATATGTAAATCTTAATTTATGATAAACTTAAGAACCTATTTTGATGTTTGACATACAAAATCTACGGTTATATATGACAATAGTCCAAAGCAATCACTGTTTAACCAAACTCGATCTAAGATATCAGTACTGCCAATGCATTACTATAATATGCATTAATTAATAACAATATAATTTATGCCAACATAAGTTATGTTGCCTTATTTGGAGAATGAAAGTTTGTTGCGATCAAACAATTACTTAAATGGAATTGTTGAAGACTGTTAGTCAAGGTTGTCAAATATCTAGGTTATGCCGTTGTGGTTTTACAGATCATGAGTTCGAATTCTTGAGACGTCAACAGCAGTGCCCTTGAATAAAGAATCACTTTTATTCGAAAAACAAAGAATCACCATAAATTACAATTTTTGTTGCCAACTAGAAGAAATATCAAATATTTGCATGCATTCACAAACACTATGTTATTTTTTCAGATAAATAAGGGCAAAGTTGAATCAATACAATAACATATATTTGCTTGATAAAATTGTTTGAATTCGCCCAGCAAGTTGAACGTTTATTGGTTTCAAGTAGTCTGAACGCTGACTCATCCACGACATTATTTTAAGTTCTTTAAAAAGAGAATCATTAGCTGATTATATTAGTTGTCTATTACTTAAACAAGAAAACAGAAATTCAACCACGCCTACGTGTAATTCCTACACTCCTTCATTTCAAAATTCTGCTCTTATCAGAATTCTCATTTACGTAGGCTAATGGATCCTGCTTCTGTTTTCGTGTGCTTTAATAAATTAAACTAGCAAAATTCGTAGTTCTCAAATCGTAATGATGTTAAATGTAACAAGTTGCAATTATCCCACTATGCTCATAAAACGTGTTTCCATCTCTGGTGTATTGAGATATGAGGCATGGATTGAGATATCACCAATCAGGTAAACCACTATCTCTAGCTATATTTCCTTGGATACTTATTTGATTAACATTAACGCATACTTCAAAGGATTATTTTTTTAACCACTGTTTTTTCTTAATTGTGTGATTATATTGCACCTCCTCAACTCGAAGCATGAGACTATTAGAGATATCGGGTACTTTCTATTATCACTTGCAATATCATATGCTGTCTACGATATTGCTAACATTTATTCATTTGTGGCTTCAGTACATGTGGTGGAACGATAATTTTAGCCAAGTGGGTCTACATTAACTTCGCATTCTTGCAATGGCTACGTCACAACGTAATTTTCTTTTACCAGCGATGAATAAGTACACAACTACAAATGGCAGCACTGCTCCCTGCTGCCACTCGGTTGTACTGACTATAAGTCATTTTGTGTACCTATAACGCCTTCTGTTTTTTCAATGCACTGCTCCTTCATATATCTTTTCTTTCTATTATTACTTACAAGCAACTTATTTGACTCAAAATTTGTTGGAAGATGTATAATCTAAACATACACAATGCAATTATTTCAACAATATTGTTACCTTATACAATTTTTTGACTATTATACTGATTATCATATCCACATAGTATGTTATTCATGTATTAATTTTAGAACAACTAACTTGTGAAACTGTATGCATAAATAATGACAAATACATCCGTGGAAGTAACAGCACATTAGCTTGTCATGCAAAGAACACAACTGCTAAGAGGTACCATATCTTATCAAACAACATAACGCACAAAGGTTGTCCTTATTTCTAAAGCTAATGAGTTTGGATATTAATGAAAGGTGTCAATGCCCAAATCTGAATTCACTATGGTATGGCTAACCATTCCTTTAGCTGCTTTTACCAAATTTGTATGAATGTTAATTTCTGCGTTTGCTAACTTTTGAACAACAAGAGATTATAACTGATTCATTTGACAAGCATTAAAATTTTTAGGAGCAAGATATTCTCAAATTGTGTAGTTCCTGTAGAACAAAGAAATTAGGCAGGCGTGACTCATTTGAACAGGTTTTCGCAAGCTTCCATTATAGATCTAGCTTACATAAATATGAAGAAGAGAGAAAAATTCATGAGACTAATAGTTCAGATAATCAATTTTTGCTATTTTGGCAACAATACAGGGTCCACAAACAAAGGTCAAAGTACCATATGATTAAAGAAATGAAAATAACAATTAGTTAACTACTTCTACGGGTTGCAATATGCAGATGGGAAGTTCTATTACTCAAGTGTTCATACTTGCATCACAATATATTTATGGTATATCCTTAAATGTTCAGTGTTCATCTTTTCTTAATTTACAGCATACACGCATAATGATTTCAAAAATTCAAATGTATACCCTACAGGATTAATGGCAAGACATATCATTTACCTGCATTTTCTGTCCAGTTTATATACAGCCTAATAAATATATGACGATGGTTTGTATTCTCAACTGCAGGATGCAAGCCAACTTGTAGTACAACAATGGTAGAATGGAACTATGAATCTCAAGTCTTTGGTTAGGTAGTCACTGCTATAAAAAGGTGCTTTCTACCCTTGATAATATTTTGCTATATGATTTATTTTAGGGCAAAACTATCGCATTTCATATAATATATTTCTCGCTGTTAAGGTTCATTTGATAGAAAACTTGAGGTGTGAGCAACAGGAGCAAACTGATGTTTGATGTTGGTTGTGATTGTTAACAACTTTCCCATTTCTGTTGCTGATCTAGAGATGTTTCAAGTTGTTGCTCAGTCAGCTGACAGGCGCAGATGCTTTTCAACCATGGCCTAATATGTAGTGGTGACATAATGTGCATATGAAGAGTTGCAGCAGCTTCTTGGGTCAATTTTCTACTATAAATGATAGTTATAACAAAGTACATGAGAAAATTATATGAAATTTCATTCTGCTGACGTGAAACGAACTTTTTACATGTAGAGTACAATTCAGAAATAATAATTGAATGTAAACAAAGCCTTCATTTTAGTTATTTTCAGACCTGATATGTACCACTTTATAAGATTGAATTACATGGTAATATATGTTGGTGCTATCTCGCATATTATATAAAACAGAACTGATGTCTTATGTTTTATTTTTTTGCCCTTCTACATAGATGGACAACTGATTCTATTTAACTCTAATTTTTAACTTCCATTTCTGTATTCTGTGCCTTATATAAACCAATGCGCTAACCATTTACTGCTGGGCGAATTATCAGCCAAATACTGTGCTGAAATCCCTGGTCCGTGTGCGAAGCACGGCCCCATTCTAGTTAAATTGTAAAGCAGAAACTTCTCATTGCTGATGTGTTCCTCTCAGCCTGTCACATTTCAAAATGAAGCACTGTTAATCACTCTTCGTTTTTTAATTAACGTCTCGCAAACTGAAATAGCATGATTATCGTTATTTCAAAATGAAATTACTTTCCTTCTCCCTCTTTCTTGGGTAATTTTATCCCTAAAAGTTCGTGGTTATCTATTTGGACGGGTGGCACAACAAATGTTTCATTGCCCAATTCATCGATTTGAACAGATGGTATATCCCCTCTTTCATCGGCAAGATCCACCCTAACCGACCACCCACGGTCTGGTTTCCCTCTTCCGCTCAATGCTAGGTCATTCTGCTACTAATTGTCGTCGGTAATCTGTCTTCACCTTTGGTTCCCACAATCATCTCTGGAACAAACTACGAGCTGCTATTGTTGATTTCCTCCACATATCAAACAAGGTTCTCTTTTCCTCTATTTAACTGAACTTCTCTCCTTCTACCAGATCTGCGTCAAAATCAACTTAGTGCCTCGTCTCGCCATGCCGATTTCACCCCTCCTCATTTAAGATCACTTAAATTCATCGACTTTACCCAATTTAAGAACGACAACGGTTCGTTCCCCCAAATTAACGCAAAAAGATGTTCTTGACATGCTTCTACGACCATGCTTTGAAGGTATGTCTTATTTTCAAAACAAGTACCATGTATGTGGATCTAGTGGGTTTTGTAGACCTATATTAATTATTGTTGTATTATAGGATTTTGATTACGCCTTTACCACATAAATTTGTTTTCTGTTCATGCTGATTTCCCCGCATTATACCATTAATCACCATTTATGTTTTCCTTTTTGGATGACAATCTTGATAGGATGATTGTTTCTTATGACAAATATATGTACGTATTACACTTGTGCTATATTTTTGTATGTTTTGCCCCTTGCTGCATTGCTACAATCCGTTTCAAAGATATCCCAACAAGCTATTGAGGTACACATCTAATTCACAATGTATATTGCATCCAAAATAATGTTGATCGACATTTTCGCAGCCTCATTTAGATTTAACGTAATAATTTTAAAAAAAAATTAGGTGGATTTTGAATTTTTTGTACTCCGTGAACCAGTTACAAATGTATCTAGCAATTTTTCTTACTGCAAGATATTGATTTATCTGCTGTAATTTATCCATGAACCAGTTTGGAATTTTATCCTTTTCCACTATAAATTTTGTATGACATAATTTGTTGCAACAGAGTTAATTACATGTTTTCATTTTAATGATGATGAAGAAGAAGAACACCTTCACATTTCAAAATAGGATGTACTTGATCTTCTAGCTAATTTGCATAATTCTAATAGTTGGAAAAATTAAATTCTTATAGTAATTTTCCCTTTTGATAAGATACTGGATTTTGTTGCTTTTTAAATTTGTTTGCTATAAGTGATAGTTTGTAATTTTTTTAGGAGAATCAGCGGATTAAAAGATATCAACTATTAGGTCTTTCTCGAATTCTACCCCTAAAGAAATCAAATGACCACCATGGTCAACATCTATTCTATCTCCATTTTTTTTCTTTATTTTCAATCCTACTACCGGTGACTTAAATGATAATCCCTTTTTGATAGGCCAACCATACTAATTTACTTTCCAACCAAAATGCGTCAACAAGTTTTACCATGCCACAACTTTTAGTTTGATTTGTACTTAATCTCCTATTTAGTTGTAGCCCTTACAATATTTTTCGATAACTACGGAAATTCGTTCAATTTTGTTTCTACATCCATCTTAAATTCTTCTAAGTTTGCCATGACATGTCATATTTCCTCACTTATTGCAATCTAATTGCTACCTTTTTCCCCTCATACCTAAAATTTAATCAAATATTGATAAGGCAGTTCAATTTTGAATAACCGGTAACTGCTTCTTCTATACAATTTACCTTAAATAGATGATTATATATTTGTGCACAAATGCATATAAAATAAATGGTACATGTGCAAATGATTGTGTATTACCATTTTACTACTGACATCATGAAAATTTTATTTTTCTCCCTGGATCTTTCATTGTGAAAGAAAATTTTAATTCATATTCCTTTCAAATCATCACCTCATAATTTCTTAAATAGACTATGTTGTACGTTAATCTAACTTTTATCCTAAACTGTTTAATCATGCAAAATTAAAGTTGTGTTTCTTCTTTATGCATTAGTCAATCTGTTGTTTTCACATTCTAAAATTCATTCCAATATTTATCCTAGTAAAATGCTAATTGTGTGAATACGTCTTCTTTGGTCGTTATGTGAAGCACAAGTAACACATATCAAAATCAACTGATCACTCAACTAAAAATTCATCTATACAAATTACCAACATGATGTATTTATATACGTGGAAATAAAGTATGAGCCTTCATGAAATTTCTTTTTTTTATCAACGAATATTATATTCTCCCAAGTTGTCACATTCATTTTGGAATCATACCCTTTGTTTGGGAATCTATCTTTTCTCACTATGTCAAACCAATTATTACTAATTTATTTTTCAAATAAAATGCAACAATAGGTTTTAATAAGCTACATCTTTCAATTCCCTATTATAATCAACCTCCTATTAAGTTATAGACAACTATGTTATTTTTCCATAATTAACTTGTAATCACCATATATGCCCAGAAAAATTATTTTACTTTTGTTACTAAATTTGTCTGGTTCATTTTATTTTGACATGCATGTTGTTCCTTTTGACATATAGTAATAGCTTCCTTTTTCCTTTCATTCCAAATGTCTGTTGAAAAATATTAGTGTTCCAATTTTGACCGAATGATAACTATTTTGTATTTCGAATTTACGTTAAACTAATGATTGTATTTTGCACAAGTGCACAAAAAATAATAGTTGTATATGTAAATGGTCATGTAATACCATTTTTTTGTGAGATCATGGTGGAAGCATTACCAAAGGCTTTGGGGAAGTGTGTCCTTTATGAGCTTTAGAAGAATATGCGGGGTATTATCGTGGTGCTCTCTAAAAGAGGCAACCGAGAAATGAAGCTTAGGCTTAGCTTAGGAGATCTATGCTAGTCGGAGTTCTGGCTTCTATTTTAGAAATGGCTTGCTGGTAGCAGTCGATCGTAAAACTGCTGAAAGCCTTCCCGTCTTCGACACCCATTCACTTTGATTTTGGCGTTTGTTTTCCCTAGTGATTTTTGGTGCTAACCATCAGTTTTCGTATCCATCAGAGTTGTGTGATCGTATGCGATATAAATGCATATCGATAAATGATTTGAAAATATAATAATATATAATTTTATTTTAAGAATAAACATATAATATGTTTTATGAAGTATAAAAGAAGATTTTAAATATGTTCTGAATAAGTTAACAAATGGTTTTGTTTAACTTGTAAAATGATACAGAAATGATCTTGGTTTTAGAATTGAAATTTATGAAAAGTTATATATTCTTAAAGATTTTATAAACAAATTAATTTGACTTTAAGCGAAGTTTTTAGTGATTTGATTCAAAACCAAACATGATTGATAAGGTTTGAGTTTTATAAAGAAAATAAAATCAAATTTTATAATAAGATTTGAATGACTTTTATAAAGGTTTGTTAGGAATGGATTTTATTAATAAATCCAAGTTTCGTATACGAGGTTTATAAAAGAAATTTAAAGCTAATACGATGGTTTTAAACGAGAGTTTACTTAAAATTAAGTTAAGTAAAAATGATTGTATATGAATAAGAATCTAAAATGCAGGATATGGTTTCTAAATCTTACTTGAGTTGAATATTGAATGGAACTTATTGTGACATTTACTTAATGTCGGGTTTTGTGTTTACAAACTTCTATTTATCTTAAAGATAACAATGTTGTCAGATCAAGATCTGAAAGATAAATAAAATATCCCAACTTGAATGACTTCATTATTATTCAGTGGATAATGCTAGTTGAAAATGAAAATGATGTTGGAAGTTATATTATTATTTCCATAAATGATGTTATAAACTTTAATTTGTAAAGTTAAGAAGTCTAATACAACTATTCGGGGTTTGTAGTAAACAATGTATCACATAACATAGTTTGGCCATGTATAATTTGTGACTATACTTATACAGTTTGGTTAAGTATACAACACCATTTTCTAAGTAATGAAAATAATATGATTTTGATGAATACACTTATACCAATAAATAAGTGTATGGCGAAGGTTTGAAATAATGAAATCAAGATATTGGTGTGTATGCTTATTCTGTTGAGATAAGTACATGAAATTGATTTTTAACAATTGATGAAATGTCTTAATGAATGATTTAATTAGAATGATTTATGCTGCTAACGTACTTATCTGTTCAATTTGGATTGATAATTAAAGAACTAACTATCAAAATAATTCCCTTTTGATGTATAACGTGTTGGTTCGACAAGCTGGGATTGAAATGGTATCCAAAACCACTTCAAACCGACTTTGTGTTTGAATGAGTATTTTCAAGTATATTTATTCAAAGACTAGTATTGAGAGTGCAACACTTCCATTTTCCTTCAATAATGGCAACCTTTCCATCGTCCTTCTCTGCTAGACCTAACCTTTGTTCTAGGCTTTCTCCATCCCAAATCCATCTTCATCTAGCCCCACGAATCCATACCAGACCTTCACCTCCTACTCCTGAATCGCCTTCAGTTCCGTTTCCGCCTCCTAGTCCACCTTTCGGTAACCCTAATTTAGATGTAGGACCTCCTTCCAAAAACTGGTCCTCGCTTTTTGAATCAAAGCCTAGGAACGCTAGATCTTTCTCTCCCCTCATGAAGCTAGTTTTTAAAGGAAAAGCATTGCAACCTACCGTTCAGATATTGGAAGTCGTTGAGGAGCAGTGGAGTGGCTACCTCATTGGCCACTTCCTTGACCGACCGTTACCGTTTTCAGTTGTCTCTTATCGGTTGAAGAAGCTATGGAAACCTTCAGGAGGGGTCAAATTTAAATCGACAGGTTCGGTATTCTTTTTCTTTTTTGAAAACGTTGAGAATCGTGAAAGAATACTGCAAGCTGACCCGGTGATTATTTAAGACAGGTTATTCATAGTTCGTCCTTGGATGTTTGATTTGGGGGATTTGAATAAGTCTGTAGCCTCGGTTGTGGTTTGGATTAAACTCTATAACTTGATGCTTAACTGTTTGCCGAAAGGTGGCATATGTTATTTGGAAATGCGTATTGGTAAATTTCTTTGCATGGATCTCTCTACTGAGAATCTTGATCGTCTTGAGTACGCGAAATGTATGGTTGAAGTTTCTCCTCTCGATGAACTTCCTTACAACTTCCCTGTGTACTGCCAGATGGAAGTGATCAGATTGTGCAAGTAACTTATCTTTGGCGACCTGCTATTTGTGTTAAATGTGTAAGTATTGGCCATAATTTTAATAACCGTGTGAAGTTCTGATATGATTCAGCTAAAGGTAACTCCAAAACCGTTAAGGACAGATCAAATGCTAATTATATTGCGGAGCGTGAGCAGTCTAACCCTTATGTGAGTAAAGGTGTTAATACGGCTCGTCCAAGCCTTATGTGGACGAGAGTTACGGGGAAAAGTAAAGATCTAACAGGAAAGAATCTCTCAATAAGCAAGAAAAAATCAAAAGTTGTGACAGGAGGAGGTGAAGCTAGTAGCAACAGGTTTGCCGTGCTATCTACATTTCAGGAAGAAGCATTAGTTCAAGCTAAAGACAATGTTAGTGAGGAGGGGGAAATTAGGCAAGTAAGCGAGTAGTTCTCTCATGTATTTCCTCCTTTTGTCGATTCTGCAGAAAATTCTTCTTCACTGGGCAAAACTTGATCTGGTTGTTTGGCTGAAATAGATGTTGAGCTTGAGGATAAAGGTTCATGTCCAGTTCAGATTTTGGAAAATGATAAAAGTGTGCTCAGTTGGCGAGAAGAAATGACAAATGACGCTGCACAACAGCTAGGCGCGGAAGATGAACACAATGTAACGGTTATTGATCATGGCCAAATGGACAAAAAGGAAAGACACACAGCTGTTGTAGGAGAAAATGAGGATGTGAGCAATACCAAAGATACGACAAAACTTGACTTATTTTTGCAATTGAATTTTGACTGTGTTAATGTCAGTGGCAAGGTGGGCAAGAAGTCTAAAACTAAGGATAAAGCAAACTACATAGTAGACGACAAAGGTGTACGTGAGACAGTCGAAGCACTGTATGCTGAAATTAAAAGTGGTTTGTTGGATCCTTTTTTATGTTCTGGGAAACTTAAGTTCATGGATGTTATGATTTATAACTATAACTCGATGGGTTTGTACGCTAAGGAGCGTTAAAGGCTGGGATTAATTCAAAATGAAATGAGCGTGTCCAAGCTCTCGTCGACGTTGTTCAAGCCAGGCTTTCTAAACGTTCGTTGTAACACCCCACGTTCATTAATGTCACTATTTAAGGGAATGCATTAACTTCCATGGAGCATTATAAGTTTATATAGAACAAAAAACTTAACAAAACAGATATAAAGTAGTACTTAAAAATTTGAAACTTCATTCATTGCAGCGGAAAACAAAATAAGTTTGGTTACGTCATCAAAACCAATTACTTGAATCAAGTACATAAATATCCATCTTGACAAAATCAGAGTACATAAAACAAAAGCATAATCCCACTACTACAAATAGCCATAAAGGAAAAAAAAAGATAAAGCTGAGCATTACTCTCAGCACCCCAAGCACTCCAAGAGAAAGAAATCCAAGCAAAGCTCCATTAATTCCCACCCTAAGGACCTGGGGGGAAAAGGAAATAAAAGAGGCGAAAAAAAAACGAGGTCAGACATAAAGTCTACCGAATCCAGTAACTTTAACAATATAATAAGTAAAGCAACAGGATAAGGAATAAATTGGATATAAGGAATGACTGTAACATAACAGAGGTGACAAGGTAAATAAGGTAAGTAACATTTAACAACGATTGCGCTCCTAACTACAACAAGATATGCTCTGCACCGCACTAACATACTAAAGGATGGTCCCTCTAAACCAACACAAAGATGGTAATAGTAATAATGGTAGTCTCGTGTACCCCTAGGTGTTGTCATAGGTGCCGTCTGCTCCTATCTCCACTAAGTGTACCCACTACCCTGCCCCATTCGATCGGCTCCCTAACTCGTAGATTTATGTGTTGGTCCCACGGTAGGGTGTATCACTCCCTAAAGTGGCAATCCGTTACGACTAAAGGCACGACTTATACCTACACGGTGCAACAGCGTCTTACCTACCAGCCCGGACCTATGCACACACATAACTCCGTTGGACTTGCACTGCCACCGCTATCTCTTTATTGACCTCTTACAATCAACCCCAGTAAGCGTGTCCCGTTCTCGACCTAGTTCGAGCTCACTTAGATACTAAATGGGTTACTGGTTGAGAAGGGTCCCCACACTTGACACAAGCTTCCCTCCTAAGCTTGATCCCCACTAGGAATTCCCACTTAACCCCTCAATATTCCTATGTCAACTACATGTCTAGGTTAAGTGTTTGTTAATTCATTATAACCATAATCTTACAAGACCTCTCACATTAGAAACCATTTACGGTTGATGGACATGCCGGGTGGTTCCTGGCAGGCTTACACCGCAAACCCATCTAACCTCTTGTCTTTTCCCTATTACGCATCTAATTTCTACCTTTGACCTCTCACATTAGATAACGTTTGCGGTTGCTGGACATGCCGGGCGGTTTCGGGCAGGCTTACACCACAACATATCTAACCTCATGTCGTAAGCGTTCATTATCCTAAGTTCATCTCAAACTAGGGATTTTAGTGATTCCCCGTTTACCCATAAATTCCAACCCAAATTTATGTGACAAATTCTAATCATTTTGTGCCTATAATCTCAAGTTTATAGGTTATGCCAATTTTACACCCAAACCCACTTATGCCAAATTTCACTTTTGCATGTTATATACAATTTTGCCCAAACCATAGCCATCATCAATTTATGCCCAATTACCAATTATCACAATTTAGGCCAAATTACATATTATAACAATTTCCCAAACTTTTCCTCATCGTTCCCACGTCATTCGTACGCATAATTCGACGAAGTATGATTATGCTCGAATTTAGCCTAACTCATAAAAAGAAAAAGAAGAGGGAAGAGAGTCAAAACAGGCATATTCATACGAACATAAACAGGCATGTGAACATGAATGACATATGAACATGAATGGCATATGGACATGAATAGGCATATGATAGGTTTATGTAAAAGATGACAAACTTGCAAACTTGATGAGATCCATTACAGGCATAATCATATGATCACAATTTACAACTTATTATAATTATTTTAGTTTAATTATCTTGTGAGAGCTACATGAACTCACAGAGATTGGTTTAAGGATTAGAGAACGATTCTGGATTCTGATTTCTGAAGTTGATTAGCAAATCCGTTGATGTAGGCTTTGATTGTTGTCTTTAACTTGAATTTGATTGATTAGGGTGGAGGCTAGGTCAAATTAGAATTTTGCAGCATGGAGGCGCCATGATTTTGATTATTGAATTAGGGTTAGGTCTAGGTGTGTTTATATAGGTGTAGTTGGTGAATTAGGGCCTTTAGATTAGTTTAGGTTCCATCTAAACCCTCCAAATCCGAAATACACATCTCTTAGCCAATCAGATGTCGCCACGTAGCCCTAAACAACAAAATTTCATCACTGTCCAGGTCAGCTCGTAGGGGTCGACCCTTACAGGGGGGCGACACCTATGTCGACACCCCTATAGGGGGGTCGACACCTGTGTCGACTCCCCTGGGGGGTCGACACCCTCTGACAGGAATTTTCCAGCCCAGCCTCCTTCTGCTTTTGAATCCCGAATTTGATTTATTAATTATTAATTTAATTTCTGGTTTACATTGAAATCTTCTAACCTCCACAACTTCTTCATACTGAATCCGTTTTACGTAAACTCGGACTCTATCTCAAGCAGAATTCCGAGCGAACGCAATGGCGCAACCTGTTTTACTTAATTCTTCTTCTAAAAATTAAATATTCTTTAATTTGTTAACTTTAATGTTATTAAATTACGGGGTGTTACATTCTCCCCTCCTTAAAGGATTTCGTGCGCGAAATCTTCAAGTTAAGAAGAATGTATCCTACCATCCAATCATCCATCTACTCAACTATCATCCATAAGCATCCATTGTCCTTAAAAGATTTCTAATGCTATATGAATATATGCAAAAGTGTGTGTATGTTCCTTATCAAATGCAAAGATCAGGCAGGCTACTGATTCAGTTGACCTCCTTAATGCGAATTATGTTAGCGCCATGAGTCCAACATGTATGCAATAGAACCCTAATGATACATATCATTTCTACATGAGTGCACAACCATTCACCCAAATGCAGCATCCACATGACAACACATAAAATTTTCAATAAATAAACACATATATGCAATATGAAGTGACTAAGCCGATCTTAGTGCCTAAAGTGTGTGTAAATGCATTCACGAGCAACCACTAGTAAACACTTGCATCCACAAAACATAACATGCTTCAAACACATGTTTACAACTATAGGATTTCTACCTAAAGACCGAAGATACACTCGAGATGACACACTAAACGATAGAACAAGTACAAACAAAGAGGTAGAAAAAGGAGAAGTTAAGAACATACCCTCAAAATGGAAGGGTACAACACGCGTATCTTATCTTCCGTCTTCCAAGTCGCGTCTCCTTGATCATCTCCCCATTGAACTTTAACCAACTTGACCTCTCGGTTGCGCAACTTCTTGACCTCCGATCCAAGGATGCATGTAGGAGCTCGTCTAATCGTAGCATCTCGCTCCACTTCCACTTCTTTAAGCATGCTCGGCTTTACTACTTCCGCAGTATCATGCAAACACTTCCTCAAATGTGACACGTGAAACACGTCATGCACCCCACTAAGTTTCTCAGGCAACTGTACTCTGTAGGTCATCTGTCCAATTCGCTCTGTAATGGGGAATGACCCTACGAACCTTGGTGCCAATTTCCATACAGCTTCAAAGCGAACTACATTCCTCAATGGTGATACTGTGATAAAGACCATGTCTCCAACATCGAACTCAAGATCGGTCCTTCTCTTATCAGCATATGACTTTTGCCTATACCGTGCCGTCTTCATGCGCCTTCGAATCAAGTCTATCTTTTTCGAAGTTTCTCTAACCATATCAGGCCCAAGCAAAACCATATCCGTGGACTCCCACCAACAAGTAAGTGATCGGCACGGTCGTCCATATAAAGCCTCAAAAGGAGCCATGCCAATACTAGTTTGATAGCTATTGTTGTAAGTGAATTCTACTAATGGAAGATGTTCCTCCCATGTCCCTCCGAAGTCCAAGATACATTACCTCAAAAGGTCTTCTAGAATCTGATTCACTCTCTCGGTTTGGCCGTCCGTCTGAGGGTGATAAGCGGTGCTCAAACACAATTGCGTTCCTACTGCCTCTTGCAAGCTCTTCCAAAGCTCACTAGTGAAAATGGGATCTCGATCACTCACAATACTAGAAGGTATGCCATGCAAACGAACTATCTCTCGGAGATAAACAGATGCTAACTATGCCGCTGTCCTCTTACTTTAACGGGAATGAAATGGGCGCTCTTGGTAAGTCTATCTACTACTACCCAAATTCCCGTATTAACCTTCCTTGACCTTGGCAACCCATCAACAAAATCCATGGAAACACTTTCTCATTTCCACTGTGGAACCTCTAGAGGGTGAAGTAACCCTCCAGGCTTCTTTTGCTCAGTCTTAACTTGTTGGCACACTAAGCATCTAGAAACGAACCCAGCCACATCCTTCTTCATTCCGGCCCAAAAGAAAACTCGCTTCATGTCCCTATACATCTTGTCACCACCGGGATGTATGGTCATCTTAGAACGATGTGCTCTTTAAGAATTGCCTTCCTCAAACTATCATCTCGTGCTACGCAAAGCCTTCCATCCCTACGCAACCAACCTCTCTCATCAATAGTATGCCTACTAAGATGGCTCGAAAACTCCTCTCTTGTGAGCTTTTCTACTATCTCTATCAACTGTGGATCATCTCGTTGTGCCGCCCTTACCTGTCCCACAAGCGTAGGCCGCACCTCTAGTGATGCCAACAAACCGGACACATAATCAATCGAGGGTCTAAAGTCAAAGGTAGAGATGTACTCTAAACTTTGTCGCTTAACAAACAAAGGACTCAAAGTCGACTTCTTTCTACTCAAGGCGTCTGCCACAACATTACCCTTGCCGGGGGTATATGCAATCTCAAAATCGTAGGATGCTAAGAACTCCATCCATCTCTGTTGCCTCAAGTTTAGGTCTTTTTGAGAGAACAAGTACTTAAGTGGCTTATGGTCTATATACAACTCAAACCTCTCTCTAAGCAAATAGTGACGCCAAGACTTGAGCGCAAAAACTATGGCAGCTAACTCTAAGTCGTGGGCAGGGTAATTCTTCTCATGGACCTTTAACTGTCTTCCACCATAGCATATTACCCTCCCCTCTTGCATCAAAACTGCACCAAGCCCTGTCCCGCAAGCATCGGTATACACTGCGAATGGCTTACTCTCATCCGACAAAACTAAAAGTGGAGCTGTTGTCAAAGCCTTCTTCAAACGTTGGAAAGCATCATCACAGTCAACATCCCAAGAAAAGACCAAATTCTTCTTCATCAATCGAGTAAGTGGGGCTGATATCCTAGCAAAGTCTTTAATCAACTTTCTATAATAGCCTGCCAAACCAAGGAAACTTCTTACTTATGTTGCATTCTTAGGAATCTTCCAATCTTGGATTGCCACTATCTTCGCGGGATCCACATCTATCCCTTCCTTAGAGACCACGTGCCCTAAGAACCTCACTTCCTTCCTCCAATAATGACATTTGGAGAACTTAGCTTTGAGTTGATGTGCTCGAAGGGTCTCTAATACTTCCCTAAGATGAAGGGCATGCTCTTCCTCGCTTCTAGAGAATATCAAAATATCACCCACAAATACCATCACGAACTTGTTTAGAAACTCCATAAACACCATACTCATCAAGTCTACGAAATATGCGGGTGCATTTGTCAAACCAAAAGGCATAACAAGCCATTCAAAGAAGTCGTCGGGAGTTCTAAATGCAGTCTTATCTATACTATCCTCAGCTACCCTCAACGGATGAAATCCAGTAGGTAAGTCCAACTGCGAGAAAACCGAAGCACCAACCAACTGATCGAACAAATCATCTATCCTCGGCAATGGGTGTCTATTCTTCTTCGTGAGTTTATTTAGCTTTCTATAGTCCACACTCAATCTAAGTGAACCATCCGCCTTCGTAGCAAAAACAACTGGAGCACCACACTCTGAGATACTTCTTCTTATGAACCCTTTCTCAAGCAACTCTTTCACTTGTTTACTAAGCTCCCTCCTTTCTCTAGGAGCCATGTGGCGCACAGGCAATGCAACTGGCTTTGCATTGTCCACCAAGTATGTACGGAAATCTATCTCACGTTTTGGAGGTAAGCCCCTAACCTCCTCAAAGACATCTGAAAACTCACAGACTACTCGTACAAATTGCAAATCGTCAATAGAAGTGTCAAAACACTACACCATAATGGCCATTCGGTAACACTTATTTTTTTAAGTTGCCAACACTTATTTTTGTTGCAGAGTAGTGACAATAATATGTGTTGGCATAGTAAGAATTTGTCTCCAAAAATACATACTTATAATCTTTTTTATTGGCAACACTTAAATGTGTTGAAATGGCTAGTCGACCCTTATATTTTGAGGGCAAAATGGTAAGTTCTCATCCATAACCTAATTGTTGCCTCAATGCTCTCTCTCTCTGATGCTTATTCCTCTGAAGGCCGCTTCTTAAGGAAATAAAAAAATGGACTCCAAATTGATACCACTGATCCCTCTCTCTAATCGACATCATTATCAGCGATACTAAGGATTTTGGCTTTCTCTAATTGGTGTTAGTCTCTCAAATCCTCTCTTCACCCGTTTCTCAATCATCGAATTCGAATTGGGGCTACGTTTATTTGGTTCACTCACTAGGTCGCTGGCTTCAGAGATTTCTGCTTCGCAAATTAGGGCCAATCGACTTCGTCTTTGTGTGAATCGCGGTTTCAAGGAATCACGACTTCTAGGTATCACGATATTAGGTAAAAAAATTCGATTTTACTTTCATTGTGTTTCGAGTTAACTTGTTGCATCATAATTCTGCAAAGATTGTTTATGTTTTCACAATACATTTGGTATTTCTTGTATCACACTGTTGCGTACAAATGTTTTCAATAATTTTTATTTTGATGAACTCTTTTGATTGAAGCTAAAATAAAAGGATATAGTAAGAGAAATGGGATATAATATTCTAAATGCTGTTAAAATATTTGGATTACAGTTGATTTTTTTGACAGCATCATGTATTTCAGTAGTAGTGTTTTTCATTATGCAAATTAACTGGTAGTTATCTTAGCTTAAATTATAATTCTCATCCATTGCTGTTAGAAATTTCATTGTGTCTTGGAATATTCAGTTTTCATTTCAAATAAAATATAATTTATTTTATATTTGAAGTTCAGCAGCTTCTAGCAATAACTGATATGGTTATCTTTCTAACATATAATGTTTATGATACACACACAACTGCATGCATACATGCACGCAGACCGACCTGCTTGTACCAATGACTACTGTCATGCCTATCATTATAAATTAATTATAGAAAATAGCAACTTCTACAACTGTAAGTTGAGTGAAATTCATGCGAATTATTTCAGGATGTTGAATTAATTTTGTATATTATGTCATTTACTGGTAGGCGGTAGTTATATACTGATAAACTGATCAGTTGAGCGGCAAACCGCGTTTGCAACTCAGTTTTTCTCAAACGCGTGGCAAACTGAGTTGAAATGAAAAAGGGGAAAACTTAAACAAGGAACCAAAAAGTGATTCACTACATAAAAGATGAATTCATGCATATTGGCAGTAACAACTGATATGATTGTCTTTTAGTGCATGATATCTATGTTGTATGTGTACAGATATGATTGTCTTTTAGTGCATGATACCTTCGTGTACGAATGATTTGTGTCATACATATTACTGTAATGCTAAATAATTAAGGGTCAGGCGGAGATAGAAAGAAAAGAGTTGTGTAGAGTTCATTCATGGACGAAACGAGGGAGCGAATTCAAACTCCTAGGTAATATTGTTGAAGGTAGAAGTAAGAACATGGCATGTCCTTATTCAAAGTGTTTAGGCTCTTCTCTCTTGCTGGTGACGGACAATGCCGCTCGTGTAAACTTAGATTCTCACTCCCAAGTAAACAAGTCGAAGTCGTAAATCAAGTGAGTTAACCTTCCCCAATTATAGAAAACTGTTGTAACTATACACTGAGCACTATGCCAGTTATTTCAAAATTTTGAATTAATTTCCTATAATATGTCATTTTGACAAATGAAAGGTTTTGGTATTTTGGGCATTAAAGAGAAACATAATTTTCTATCATCTTTTATATTTTTGTTGAAAAATAACTGTATGTGAATTTGTTATCCGCCGAATCCATATAATCAAGTCTACCATATATTTTTCAACTCTATGCGAGAATAACTGTATGTGAATATAGTATCCGCAGAATTGATATATATTTCATTGGTCAACTCTGCCATGCCTTCTTCAGTTGACAACTACGCCAATACATTTGGTGGATGTTTGAAGTGTTTTATTTGTTTTCTATATTTTTGTTTTTGTTTATCCCGTCCTTTTAACTTAGGAGAGCAACTTTGTTTGCCAAAGCTACACAAAACTATTTCTGTTTGAGTATTTATGCAAAGTATAAGTTAGGTGTGAACAACAACAAAGACTAAAGCTAAACATCATTATTTGTTTTTCATTTTCAGATACCAAATGCTTCACCACATTGAGAAAAATTCCAACTTCTGTCTTTTCATGCCTTTATTTGATGTTCTTGGAGGTACTCTTAATATCCAGTCGTGGTAGCTGCAGAAGGAATTTAGCTCTATTCAAACATGACCTAAAAGTATTAATATTGGAACGAAAACAACAACGAAAAAAAAGTTTAGGCGCTAGTCTATGATAATTAGTAACAATGCAAGACATTTGATTTTTTTACCAAGTGTCTTGGGTTTCATATCCTAGACATACATAATAACCAAGTAAAAAGAAAAAAGTATCATGGATTTCTAACGTTTCTAACAATATTTATGTGTGCCATCACAAGTAATTGTAATTTAATTAGTTTCCATCAAATTTTCCTTGGTATACACAGATTACTACTATTGTTGTGTTGGTACAAATGAGAATTTGCTTTGTGTCTGAGTATCATAAATTTGTTCATGAAAATAGTTGGAATGTATAGAATTTTTGACACCTTTATGGCCTATAAAATATAACCAACCAATCTTTGCTTTCATTTGCATTGATATACTGTCCCAGTTTCATATGCTGTATTCACATGAGTAGACCTAACATCTCTCTAAAGTAGAAGTGAACTTTATTGTTATTATTATTTATTTTACTAATAGTAATATATAATTATCATCATCATCATCATTTTGCATATGCTAGGCAGTATAATGTTTTATAAACCAATGCTAATCCTTTTCTGGTGCAACAAGAAGTTAATTTCCAATTAGCCTTTTATTTTATTTAACGGAGAAACTTTAAGTTTACGATCATCTGACTTACCTAGTTTATTTGCCATGGTAAATTTCCAAAATGTATAACCTCATAAATGAGTTCTTTGATTTGCTTATTTACTTATTGATAATAAGTTTGATCATATCCCCTTGCATTTTCTTGCATATCCCCTTGCATAACCCCTTGCAACATGTTGTTTATTCTTGCATATCCCCTTGCATTATCTTGGCAACAGTGGCGTAGGAGAAAGAAACTACAACAACTTCGTGAACTTGTGCGATCAGAGTATGATCATGCCTGCAATCCCATGTGTTTGATATTTGGAGGTGATGGGAGTTACATGTCTCCTCTTACACTTCATAGTGACAATTTACTTACCTCCCTCATGAGTCAGGTTAGCATCTATTCCAAATATTACATGGACAAAAGGTATTTTCTCATTTTAACTCAATAATATGGAACAGTCAGTACCTCCAACTACGTGGTATCGTCTTGTTGCTGGACTGAATGCACAACTACGTCTAGTGCGCAAGGGCAGGCTTAAAACAACTCTTTTAGCTGTAATGAACAGGCTGAAAACACATGCAAATCTGTTTCTTAGTGCACATGGCGTTTTGGTTAATCTTGCTTGGTTCCAAGCTACTTCTACTGGTTGCTGCTGGCTTGGCCTTGTTTTTTATGCTGCATGTGAGGCTACTATGGTGGTTGATGGTGTATGAGAAGTACGAAATCAGAACTTTCACCAAGGTCTTTTTCTGACATGACACAGTTGTATTAAAGCTATATTTCTGATATGATTGCAGGTCTCAGTATTTCCTTCACTCAACCATTTAAAAAGTAACATCTTGCCTTCTAGTTAAACATATTCTTAGATTCTCTTAATGCCACGTGATTTGCAGTTGGTGGGTTTAGCGTTATCAGATGTCAAACAAACATGTTTCCTCCCAAAGCAAGTCTTGACTTTTGAACATACTTTCCAAGAAGATCCTTTCCAGACACTCTTTTAATGGGTAGTGTGTGTCATCTAAGTTCCTATATTTATGTCACATGATTTGTATACAGAAGAGGTTTACCATTTTTAGAAATTGAAAGGCTTGTTTGGCTTGAAAACAGAATATTGAATTTTGCATTTTCATTGTATTAAAAAAAAGTTTGGAATAGGACGGTGGGGGATGAAGTGGAGGGGCATGAGTAGGGGAAAAAAGAATAGGAAGGGAAACAATGGGTAATGTTGTAATAATAATAAATAAATAAATAAATAAACTTATAACCATTTTCCGGATTGATTGTTTCGGAAATATAATGCATTTATCATAGGGAAAATCCAAAACTGAAATTACAAACCAAGCGGGCCCGAAAATTCTAAAACAATATACAGTAGCATGCTAGTTTAAAATTTCAATTCGTTGTTCGGGGCGATTTTAGGAGCCTCATTGCAGTTCAATGCAAAGCGCTGGATCATGGTAGTCTAATTTAGTTTATCCTTGTAAAAAATTGTAATTATTTTCTGGTGTAACCTTACAAATTATCGTGCAGACTTCCTGTTAATCATGGATTTAGCGAAGGAGAGCATATAAATAACAGGGAGCCTCCAGTGATATGTATTAGGATCAATGGTGGTTTCTCCATAGTTATAATTTATCCAGTTTGAAAGATGCCAAAGATTTGTTCTTCCCGTTTTCACTTATCGTTCATAACACCAAGCCTGCTGGTCACCAGGTTCATCTTTTGATAAAAATTTATTTATTTTACAATAATACAAAGTTATCTATACTCAGTGTATTCTAATTTCACTCTCTGTGTTCTCCCTAGGACCTTGTTGGCTTGCTTATATCAATACTTCTTCTGGGAGATTTCAGTCTAGTATTGCTTACTTTGCTTCAGCTCTATTCATTCTCTTTGGTGGACGTATTATTAGTTTTGTTTGTAGTTCCTCTTGGTGTATTATCGTTGTTCCCTGCTGGAATCAATGCTCTTTTTAGTCATGGACCTAGAAAATCAGCTGGCCTGGCCCGTATTTTTATGCATTATGGAACGTCACATCTTTGATTAATGTTGTAAGTTGCACATTTCTGACATCATTCTTACGTGTTTTGATCAACTTCTTACGTGTTTTGATCAGTACCACTGGTTAGTCTTTATGTGTTTGTAGGAATTTATTGTTGGGTATTGTTGGTTCATTTCCACGGATCTTTTAATTTTATTAGAATCTCGGTGAAAAGCATAGGGTAGTTTTCTAGGATTCTTTTGTATCAGATTTTGATTCATCCACTGCTTTCTTGTTCCTAAACTAGATATCATCATCAAATCATCAACCCAAGGATTAATATATTATGAGATGTCAGCAATAATAGGCTGATATGTCTTTGAAACTATTTATACGTATTTGGGTATTATTAGTTTAGGCTGATATATCACACATATGTATGTAACCTACAAAAATTGAACTGACATCCATTGTTCATATGAAATTGAGAACAAGCTAGAAACTTCTGATCGTTAGGTTGTGGCATTTATGTGCGGGTTTGTACAATACAAGTCGTCGTCTTCACGAAAGCACCAGAGCTTGCAACTCATTTTTGCATCTTATTGAAAAATTATGAATAAGTACATAACTGGTTATCACTTAACAGGTTGATAAAAATGCCTTTCTAACTTCTGACATATTCATTTTTTGGTATGAAGAAGCACCTATTGTATGTATTGACAGTTTCTTTAACGGCATGGAATAATAACTCAAGTGAGATAGTGCAAAGTATTGGGAAATTTGTTTGCATAACAGAAGTTTTAGATTTGGAAGCGCCGATTTACGATGGTCCTCAAAATGAACATTACAAACTTTGTGAATTTTCGGGTGGAGGCTTTGTGATATGGTTCACGTTTCGCCTTCGCAATATCTAAAATTCCATGTATCTTTAGTAAAACTTTGTATTACTTTTTATAATTTGAACGTTATGGTATTCTAAAATTGGAAGAATGTAGCAAATATTTGAATATTATGGGAATGTGATATTATTGAATTTGAAATATGGAATTGTACTAAATCTTATATTGAATTGATATGTTGAAGTATATATGTGATTGGAAATCATAAAGGCATGTTATACTCATTTGTTTTATGATTTATAATATTAATTGTGCATTTATTAGTGTTAGCAATGAATATGTTTGTAACTCTTCTAAGTGCTACCATATTTTATGGTTACAACATTTATAAGTGCTAGCAATGAATATGTTTGTAACTCTTGTAAGTGTTACCATATCTTATGGTTCCAACATTTACAAGTGTTAGCAATGAATATGTTTGTAACACTTATAAGTGTTACAGGAAATTCCTCACGGGCCGTTGGTGACACTTAAAAGTGTTACAGAAATTATTTGTAATACATATACATGTTGGGAATGCACTGTTTTGGTGTAGTGAGAGATTCTATGTAGCTAAGCATCACCGAACCCATAGGTTCGCACGAGATATCAAGAGTATTACCCAAACTAGTCAACAATCTAACTACCCTCCTTTCACAATCAAGAATGACACCGTATCTGGCAAGCCAATCCATTCCTAGAATCAACCCATAGCCCGTGAAACTAAGCACATAGGCGTTGCATTCGAACTCAATGCCATACATAAAAATTCTCAAACCCCGACACAATATAGAAAGATGAGCCGTACCCCTAATAGGATTGGAGACACTAACAGGATCCACTACTATACTAGTATCTAGGTGCGAAGACTCAACAATAGAAGCAGATATGAACGAATGTGAAACGCCAGAATCAAACAAAGTACGAACAGGATGATCATAAAGGAAAATTAAACTTTCAACAAAAATGGTTCTACCTCTCTCTTACGGAAGTGCTTTGTGAGCGTGAACCTGCCCTCCAGAAGTAGATCATGTCCTCTGCCCTTGGCCTTGCCTCCTCGGGCAATCTTTAATCATATGTCCTTCCTCACCACACTGGAAGCAACCCGTCTTCTTCTTCTTCCTATAGTCCATGCTCAAGTGGTCCGGTGTTCCACAATTAAAGCACTTTTTCTTCCCTTGGCCCTTGTTATCCTTACCACCTTTCTTTTGTTGTTGCTATTTATGTGCTTTCTTTGAATCCATCTTCTTATCCTGTGCCTTATTAGCATTAGCACCTTTCTCCTCTTCATGAATTAGCGCCATATCAACTAGATTCTCGAAAGTAGCCCCCATAGGAATGTGGGACATAACCAATTCATGTAATGGTTCATTCAGACTTTTAGCAAATCTCAAGGCCTTCTTGTGTGGTGTATTAACCAATTCCATCCCAAACCTTGCTAACTGGTTAAACTTGTTGACGTACTCCTTCACAGACAAACTTCCTTGCCTCAAAGCCAAGAACCTTTCCATATATAAACTCTCCTCTGCTTGTGAAAGAAATTTCAGCTCGAACCTTTGCTTAAAATCCACCCATGTCTCCACTGCACGTCCCTCATTAGTTACTTCCCACCAAAAAGAAGCTTCATCCTTCATTAACCAAGTAGCTAGCTGAACTTTTCTCCCATCATCTATCACAAAGATACCAAATAGATCTTCCACTTCCTTGAGCCAATTCCGAGCCTCAACAAATGTCTCCGTTCCATTAAATGCTTTTCCGCCCATCGCACGGAAGTCTTTGCATATCTTCGAAAAAGCGTCTACACGAGGAAGGGGAGGAGGAGGAGCGTCTGCTGGGCTTGCGACATTAGCCCTTGCCTCTAGATACCTTCTGAACCAGCCTGGTATTTGTACGCCCTCAGGTATTTCGGGTTGATCAGCCATGCTGAAAGGAAAAAGGGAAATATTCAAAACGGATATTCGAAAGATAGATATATGGCTCTTGGGGAATATGTTTTTCAAATTAAACTTTTCACTTAAAATACTCTTTGTAAGACATGTTTTTGAAAATATTTCTTTCCAAAAATGCTTTTGAAAACAGTTTTCAAATTCTTTTATCTATTCTGGTAACCTTCAGCTCTGATACCACGTGTAACACCCCACGTCCATTAATGTCACTTACTAAGGGAATGCATTAACTTCCACGGAGCATTATAAGTGTATATAGAACAAAAAACTTAACACGACAGATATAAAGTAGTACTTAAAAATTTGAAACTTCATTCATTGCAGCGGAAAACAAAATAAGTTTGGTTACATCATCAAAACCAAATACTAGAATCAAGTACATAAATATCCATCTTGACAAAATCAGAGTACATAAAACAAAAGCATAATCCCACTACTACAAATAACCATAACGGAAAAAAGAAAGATAAAGCCAAGCGTTACTCTAAGCACTCTAAGAGAAAGAAATCCAAGCAAAGCTCCACTAATTCACACCCTGGGGACCTGGGGGGAAAAAGGAAAAAAAGAGGCGAAAACAAACGAGTTCAGACATAAAGTCTGGCGAGTCCAGTAACTTTAACAATATAATAAGTAAAGCAACAGGATAAGGAATAAACTGAATATAAGGAATGACTGTAACATAACAAAGGTGATAGGGTAAATAAGGTAAGTAACATTTAACAACGATTGCGCTCCTAACTACTACAAGATATGCTCTGCACCGCACAAACATACTAAAGGATGATCTCTCTAAACCAACACAAAGATGGTGATAATAATAATGGTAGTCTTGTGTACCCCTAGCTGTTGTCATAGGTGTCGCCTGCTCCTATCTCCACTAAGTGTATCCACTACCCTTACCCATTCGATCGACTCTCTAACTCGTAGATACCCGTGCTGGTCCCACAGTAGGGTGTATCACTCCCTAAAGTGGCAACCAGATACGACTAAAGGCACGGCTTATACCTACACGATGCAACAACATCTTACCTACCAGCCCGGACCCATGCACGCACATGACCCCGTTGGACTTGCACTGTCACCGCTATCTCTTTATTGACCTCTTATAATCAACCCCAGTAAGCATGTCCCGTCCTTGACCTAGTTCGAGCTCACATAGATACTAAATGGGTTACTGGTTGAAAAGGGTCCCCACACTTGACACAAGCTCCCTCCTAAGCTTGGTCCCCGCTAGGAATTCCCACTTAACCCCTCAATATTCCCATGTCAACTACATATCTAGGTTAAGTGTTTGTTAATTCATTATAACCATAATCTTGCAAGTCATCTCACATTAGATACCGTTTGCTGTTACTGGACATGTCGGGCGGTTCCGGACAGGCTTACACCGCAAACCCATCTAACCTCGTGTCTTTGCCCTATTACGCATCTAATTTCTACCTTTGATCTCTCACATTAGATAACGTTTGCGGTTCTTGGACATGTCGGGTGGTTCCGGGCAGGCTTACACCACAAACATTTCTAACCTCGTGTCGTAGGCGTTCATTATCCTAAGTTCATCTCAAATTAGGGATTTTAGTGATTCCCCGTTTACCCGTAAATTCCAACCCAAATTTATGTGAAAAATTCTAATCACTTTATGCCTATAATCTCAAGTTTATAGGTTATGCCAATTTTACACGCAAACCCACTTATGCCAAATTTCACTTTTGCATGTTATATACAATTTTGCCCAAACCATAGCCATCATCAATTTATGCCCAATAACCAATTATCACAATTTAGGCCAAATTACATATTAAAACAATTTCCCAAACTTTTCCCCATCGTTCCCACGTCATTCGTACGCATAATTCAACGAAGTATGATTAGGCTCGACGGTACCCTAATCTCATAAAACTAAAAAGGAAAAGGAGAGGGAAGAGAGTCAAAACAGGCATAAACATGCGAACATAAGCAGGCATATGAACATGAATGACATATGAACATGAATAACATATGGACATGAATAGGCATATGATAGGTTTATGTAAAAGATGACAAACTTGCAAACTTGATGAGATTCATTACAGGCATAATCATATGATCACAATTTACAACTTATCATAATTACTTTAGTTTAGTCATCTTGTGAAAGCTACATGAACTCACAGAGATAGGTTTAAGGATTAGATAACGATTCTAGATTCTCATTTCTGAAGTTGGTTAGCAAATCCGTTGATGTAGGCCTTGATTGTTGTCTTTAACTTGAATTCTATTGATTAGGGTGGAGGCTAGGTCAACTTACAATTTAGCAGCATGGAGGCGCCATGATTTTGATTAATGAATTAGGGTTAGGTCTAGGTGTGTTTATATAGGTGTAGTTGGTGAATTAGGGCCCTTAGATTAGGTTAGATTCCTTCTAAACCCTCCAAATCTGAAATACACATCACTCAGCCAACCAGATGTTGCCACGTAGCCCTAAAAAACAAAAATTTGTCACTGTCCAGGTCAGCTCGTAGGGGTCGACCCCTATGGGGGGGGTCGACACCTATGTCTACACCCGTATACGGGGTCGACACTTGTGTCGACTCCCCTAGGGGGGTCGACACCCTCTGGCGGAAAATTTCCCGCCCAGCCTCCTTTTGCTTTTGAATCCTGAATTTGATTTATTAATTATTAATTTAATTTCTAGTTTACATTGAAATCTTCTACCCTTCATAACTTCTTCATACTGAATCCGTTTTACGCAAACTCAGACTCTATCTCAAGCAGAATTCCAAGACTAACGCAATGGTGCAACCCGTTTTACTTAATTATTCTTCTAAAAGTTAAGGATTCTTTAATTTGTTAACTTTAATGTTATTAAATTATGGGGTGCTACATTAGTAAAAGCAGAGTTCCCAAGCCTCAAGAAAACCCAAGAGAAATTACCTATCCTAAACCTCCATGTAATGTCGGCCCTTCTGTAACAACCCAGACTTTGGAACCAATTAAAATTTTTATTTTTAATTGTTTTAATGGATTTTAAGAATTTATAATGATTTATTTTGAGAATTAACGATTTAAAATTTATTTAATTCGAAGTTAGAACATAAGAATTTAAAATTTAATTAAAACAAACTCGTAATGCATGGTAGTTTGAAAATTTGGTTTTAAATTTCAAATGAATATAAAAAATTCAAAATAAATCGGATTTCAGTAAAATAAGAAACGTTGGAATATTTTGAACTGTAATTTTCTAACGAATGTAAGAAACTTAGATTTCACTTTATAAATTGAAAGTTATGTCTAAATTAAAATTTAGAATAGTCGCTGTAGAATTTATATATATTTTTTATATTATATAAGCCCTTAAAAATAGCCATTTTGCAAACGACCTCCATTTTCGACCAAACTAGTTTTGTTGGATCTAGAACATCAAATTATTGTCAGATTTAGAAATTCATAATTTTTGGAATTAATATGTTAGCGTAGTAAATTTAAACGTGTTTTGAATTTCAGTTTAAATTTAATCGATTATAAAAATGCCATTTTTTAAATGGTCTCCAAAGTCGACAAAACTAATTATTTTAGGACCATATCGTCAAAACATAGCTAGATTTCAAAATTCATAATTTTTGGAGTCAGTATGTGGCTCTGGTAAATTAAAATGTACGTTGGAATTCAATATTGACCGTTATATTAATTTATATTTTAATTCTGACAAAAACGGATCGAAACAGTCGAATTGGCTTACGAAACATATTCCATTATGTCCGAAATAGGGGTATTTGGTTAGGATTGACAGTCGTTGGGTTTGATTTGGAGTTCGGAGCGATAACAAGTAATACTGAAATTAAAATATTATTAAAAATATATATTAACAAAATAAAACCCTAACCCTATTTCTTAATCGTTCACCACCGCCATCTGTTTAATGGTTAAGAACATTCCGAATTGATTTCCTAAAATCTTCTAATCCATTTCGAATTACTTCGAATCTCAAAACAAAAATTGGACAGCCAAGTTTGAGCTTTAAATTGATATGGTTTTGATCGGGTATCAATCATCAGTGGAATGGGTGATCGAACTTCACCCTGATTGGTGCGCAGGCTGAGCTGGTGGTGGGGCTTGTTCTGGCAACGTTGGATCGACATCGGAGCAACCAAGGGGGATTGCGATAGCTAGGGTTTCAAGATGGCGATGGGTTCGGTTTCTAATGTCTGGAAATACATGAGAAGTCGGTGTGTATGACTTAAGCATGATCTATATGGATATAGCGGAAATGTAGATGATATACTAACAAGCTAATATACAATAGTTATGCATATAAATAAGAACTGATATGATATATCACAAGTAGATAAAGGCAGTAGGTAAAGTAAAGTGACACTAGGAATTTTTTACTGGTTCGGACTTCCTGTCCTACGTTCCCGAAGCTCCTCTTTGGAATTCACTATCACGCCCTCTCTTAACCCAGAGGAATAGGTCAGTACACCCGAGCCCCAACAAGGAGCCTCTTGCCTGAGCAACTACACAGGACTTCAACAATTACAAGTGTTTTGACTTCTGCTTTGTGTTCATTGATCAACAAAGATAGTCAACAGTTTAAGTACACCCTTTTTGTAATCTTATACTCAAGCATGTGATTTTAATGCGAAGATTAAAGGAAGATTGTTGCTTGTCAAATCAAGATATACGAAATATTATCAAGGATTCAACAAGTAACTTGAAATTGAGATAGCTTTTGTTTGCAATGAATATAGAAGTGCAAATCAGAAAACGTATAGAATTGAGAAAAATTGGATGTTTGTAAATCATATTTGAAGTGCTTATATAGTAGTAGAAAGGTAGTAATTATTCATGAAGAGTTTTAACTAAAAGAAGTTTCCATTTCCTTTCAGAAATAAAGAGATTTCTCTTCATGAATAGAAGCAACCTTTTAGAAAATATGTGCTGTTTCGAATCAGTTGACTGGTTAAAATTCATTAGTCGATTGGTTGAAAAAGTATGAAATCGTATATATTTAAAATATTCAGAAACTATCTGTTACTGAGACAAAATTGTCTGACCAGTCGACTGGTTGATTTTGAACCAGTCGACTGGTTGATTTTGAACCAGTCGACTGGTTCAGGCATTTTTGCCCAGTCAGACTGTTTCAGGTCATTTGAAATATATATATATATATATATATGCTTTGTTTTGTACATTCGTGTGACATGATTTCCATTGCACCTTCTTGTGTTGGCATTAATCAAAATCTTGTTTTCAACATTCTCCCCCTTTTTGATTGATGACAACATATATGACTTTCTCCCTTGAGTGTTTAGCTCCCCCTGAATTTCTGCAATATTTTGTTAGTTCATAACCTTATAAACTTACCATTTGATTCCTGCAACAAAATGTTAGCACATATATTCCAAATAAATATATTTATTATTTAAGAGCATAGAATATAGATTCAACATGAGATCCATCATAAGAGAAATATTTCTCCCTTTTCTCATCGATTAAAAAGTAATAAAACACAATAAGCGCAAAGTAAGCAAATAACATTTTAGAGATCTTTGACAGATACAATTCCTAGTTCTTGTCGAAGTCTTATGAAAGCATTCTCTAAAAGGGATGTCAGTAATTTGATTTTCTGAGTTTACAAACTCTAACTTAATTGTTTGTTTTTTAACATTGTCTCTTAAGAAGTGATGTCTTATATCAATGTGTTTAGTTCTAGAATGGTTAACCGGATTCTTAGATAAATTTATTGCGCTTGTATTGTCGCAATAAATTGTGGAATTAGACAAGTTTACTTTAAAATCTTTTAGTGTTTGCTGCATATATATTACTTGAGCACAAGCTAGTGCAACAGATATATATTCAGCTTCACATGTTGACAGAGAAACACAATTTTGTTTCTTACTGAACCAAGATATAAGTGATTTACCGATAAAGTGACATGTTCCACTTGTGCTTTTACGATCCTTTCGTGATCCTCCAAAATCGGCATCACTATATGAAACTAATTCGAAAGGAAAAAATTTCAGATAGAAAAGTCCAAAATCTTTGGTACTACTAAGATAGCGTAATATACGTTTTACCGCTCTCAAATGTGATTCATTTGGATTAGCTTGAAAACAAGCACATAAGCAAACACTCATCATAATATCCGGTCTAATAACAGTTAAATATAGAAGTGAATCTATCATACTTCGATATAGTTTTTGATCGACACTTTTACCATTTTCATCTTTGTCTAAATGTTTCATCATACTCGTTGGTGTAGGTTTACTTGAAGCGTTTTCCATTCCAAAACATTTTATTAAATTAGTACAATACTTTTCTTGATTTATGAAAATTCCGTATGATAATTGTTTAATTTGCAAACCCAGAAAGTTAGATAATTCTCCCATGTGCGACATTTCAAATTCATTGGTCATTTTTTAAAAAAAATCTTGACATAATTGATCATTCGTTGATTCAAAGATAATGTCGTCTATATATATTTGTACTATTAGAATATCTTTATTATCTTTCTTGATAAAAAAGTGTTTGATCAACCTTTCCAATTTGAAATCCTGATTCTAATAAATAAGTTTTGAGATGTTCATACCAAGCACGGGGTGCTTGTTTCAAACCATATGAGGCCTTTTTCAGTTTGAAGATATGATCAGGAAATTTTCATGAGTAAATAGTGGAGGTTGTTCAACATATACTCGTTCTTTAATATAACCATTTAAGAAAGCGCTTTTAATGTCCATCTGATAAAGTTTAAAATTATGATGACAAGCGTACGTTAATAAAATTCGTATTGCTTCTAGTTGAGCGACAGGAGCAAAAGTTTCTTCATAATCTATGCCTTCTTCTTGATTGCAACCTTGTGCAACAAGTCTAGCTTTATTTCTAGTAATATAACCCAATTCATCTGCTTTATTTTTGTAAACCTATTTTGTTCCAATAACAGTTTGATCATTTGGACTTGGAACTAATTCCCAGACTTCATTTCGTTCAAACTGATACCAGTTGAAAAGTAGGTGTTTATGAATTAGGTAGGATGTATATGGATATAGCGGAAATGTAGATGAAATACTAACTAGCTAATATACAATACAGTTATGCAAATAAATAAGAACCGATATGATATATCACAAGTAGATAAAGGCAGTAAGTAAAGTAAAGTGACACCAAGAATTTTATACTGGTTCGGACTTCACGTCCTACGTCCAGTCCCGAAGCTCCTCTTCGAAATTCACTATCACACACTCTCTTAACCCGGAGGAATAGGTCAGTACACCCGAGCCCCAACAAGGATCCCTCTCGCCTGAGCAACTACACAGGACTTCAACAATTACAAGTGTTTTGATTTTTTCTTTGTGTTCTTTGATCAACATGGATAGTTAATGGTTTAAGTCCACCCTTCCTATAATCTTATCCTCGAGTATACGGTTTTAATGCGAAGATTGAGGGAAGATTGTTGCTTGTCGAATCAAGATATATGAAATATTATCAAGGATTAAACAAGTAACTTGAAATTGAGAGAGCTTTTGTTTGCAATGAACATAGAAGTGCAAATCAGAAAATAGATAGAATTGAGAAAAAATGGATGTTTGTAAATCATGTTTGAAGTGTTTACATAATAGTAGAAAGGTAGCAATTTTTCATGAAGAGTTTTAACCAAAAGAAGCTTCCATTTCCTTTCAGAAATGAAGAGATTTCTCTTCATGAATAGAAGCAACCTTTCAGAAAATATGTGTTGCTTCGAATCAGTTGACTGGTTAAAATTTATCAGTCGATTGGTTGAAAAAGTATGAAATCGTATATACTTAAAATATTCAGAAACTATCCGTTACTGAGACAAAATTGTCTGACTGGTCGACTGATTGATTTTGAACCAGTCTGCTGGTTTAGGCCTTTTTGCCTAAACAGACTGTTTCAGGTCATTTGAAATATATATATATGCTTTGTTTTGTATATTCATGTTATACTTGAGGATAGATTTTAACATAATTCTAACACGACTCAATGTGTGTGTGTGTGTGTATAACCTTATCTTTATGACATGATTTCCATTGCACCTTCTTTTGTTAGCATTAATCAAAATCTTGTTTTCAACAATACGCACGATGGAAGATAATTAGAAAATGGGTTAAGTGAATTAATTAATTAATTTAATTAATTGTGTATTAAATTGTTTAAAGATTAAAATGCCATAACATATTCCAATAGCAATGGAATCAGACGATTCAAATTGCATTGGAATCGTGTCTTCGAGCTCTACAACATGGAAATGACCAGAACGGAAAGGAGCAAGTGGATATTTTGAGCTAAATTAAACGCCTGTTTTATTTAGTTTAAAAATAACATCCTTCATTAAAGATTGACAGAGTGGAAAATAAAGTGAGAACTCTCTCACTTAAATCATTTTTGTTATGTTACTTATTTTTGGAGCTCAACACACGAACTCTACACAAATCATTTGAAATAGAAGCGATGTATGGATATTAGCGACACTCGCATTTCATACTTCACGGATAGACACATGTGGCACCGTAAATGGCATTTGGTTGTTGAGTATTTATTTATATGGATGGTCTGGTGATTTGTGTATTATGATTATGATGTTGAAATGTGTAACACATTAAAAATAATGTTAATATTATAGTGATAGTTGAAATTAAATTATAAATATCCATTTATAATTTAAACAGTGAAAATTACTTAATTAGAAAAATAATTCGAATCAAATTAGAATTGGTTAAATTTATTAACCAGCGATTAATTTGAATTCATTGTTGTTGGTTGAAACCCCACACGGGTCTGGGGATGATAATTTATTTATATCTCCCTTGGAATTAATTGTTTGTCAACCGATTGATTGACAGGCTGTAATAAGCATTAAATAATTATTTAATGCTTATATAGTTGTAAATTTCACTCTGGATGTGAATTGACTACTTAATAGTTGTTTATCACTATTTTTGAATACATGCAACGTATGGAATCCATATAAATAAAATTATATGGTAATTGATTGATTCTGATTCCAATTCAGAAAATAAACGAATATTCTAAAATAATATTCAGTAAAGGATCATAATATGATTTTGATGTCCGATTTTAGATCGACACAAAAATATTGAAATAATATGAATCCGAGTTAAGTAGGTATTTGCCATTTTAACTTGAACGGAATTTTATGTCGATTTTATTCATTTTATAATGGATATCGAAAAGAATTGATTTCAAAATCTGATATTTTGAAAATATTATCATTTTAATGTTATAATGATATAGAATATTCAATTTTGATTTTAAATTGAAAACGAAGTTATAATCATTTTAAAACGAATTTATAAATATTTTATAAAATATGTTTTAAGTAGAAATCGACGAAATATATATTTATATATAATGATTTGAATAGAACGTGTCGCGTAGCGACTGTTCGCGAATTTCAACCATTGACTTCAAATGAACGTAACGGGAGATCCGACCGTCGGATTCTCCTTAAAAGGGAACCGTTGGGTTCGTATCGAAAAGATCCTTCCGATGAATATAAGGGATTTAAATTTGAACGGTTGGATCTTATATTATGTCCAAATCAATTTCAGAAACGGTCGCTATGGATGCAGTTCGGTGGCCGATATTGGAAACCGACTGTTATGGCCTTAATAAAAATTTTAAAAAATATGGAAAAATTATGTAAAATCATAATAAATGGTTTGGAAAGAATTTATATGAAATATTCCACGTCTGTAAAGGTAAAAGATAGTTTTATCAGAATAGGTTGTTTATTAACTTAGGTAAAGAACTGAAATGAGTTGAAATGGTGTTAAAATAACCAAAGTTTTCCAATTCATAAATTGGAATGGATTTCAAATGGAAATAATCTTTGGAATATTTCGATATTGGATTCCGTGATTATACGGATATTGTTGAGGAATTTGGAAGATACAGATATCGTTATTCCCGATACAATATCCATTGGTTTCAGAATTTGATAGTGAGTATAAGCTGATATTATTTCTATTCAGAGCCTTGTATTTAATATCAAATTGGATTTTGGGATTTGTCGTGAATGGCGTCTTTAATAACACCGTTCTTAAACCCCATTGAAAAAAGAATAAATCTTTTAATTAAGATAAATGAAGTTTTCCAATTTATAATTATAAATTGGAGTTAAACGGAAGATGATTTTGGGTTCGTTGTGAGCGATGTTTTAAATAACATTTGTTCTTAAAACCCAATTAACATTGAACATAAGATTTGGAATTTATAAATCTTTTTATTAAAATTTAATGGAAATTTTCCAAAGTAAAGTTTTCCAATTTAATATATTAAATTGGAATTGAATGAAATTCGATTTGGTAATAATCGAGATGAGCTTCTGTAAAGGAAGACCGTTACTATTTATGGGATTTAAAAGGCTTTGTCGTTGTTCCATTTATATTATTAGTCTGGTACGGAAATTTATATCAATTATATATTGATTTGTTTTCCGTGAAGATTCCATAGTTAATGGAAGATGATTTGGGTTCATCCTGAACTGTGTTTTAAATGACATCGGTTCTTTAACCTGTTTAAAGATAGGATTAATTTTCTAGAAGATTGAGTAATCATCAAGTAATGATTTTTGAGATTAAAACCAAGCCGGAGTTTTTAATGAGTCTTTAATTAGATTGAAATGTGAATGAGGTAATTAAATTTACCCAATTTAAGAAATGTACGAGAATGGAGTACTGCCATTTTTGCTCCATGCGATAGTTAAATCTTTAATTAGATTTGAAACGAGAAATGGTAATTAATTTTACAAATAACACAATGAGTGTAAGATATGGAGTACTACCAGTTTTGCTCCATGGGATGAATAGGTTGGGATTGGGTTAATAAAATAAATGGTTACTTCGGTAAGGCTCGATAATCCCGATTAGTTAATAAAATCTATTGAAATTGATATCCAAAGGAAGATTAAAGAATAAGTTTAAAAGAATTTATCTCTGATAAAATTAATGGGAACCTTTTTCAAAATATATGAATATTTGAATTAAAGAATATTCTAGATTGGAATGAGGTGTATGATGTGTTTTTATAGCTCTTGATTATAAAATACATGAGTTATTCGGAAAGCCCGGGTTTTACCCATAATGAATAATTAATACGATGGCTAAAGTCGATGATTTAAAGACGGTGGTTGAAGACCGATGATCTTCACATCGTGTGGATGATTACTGATGTCTTGATTGGGATGCACACCCAAGACAAGGTAATAAGTGGTGATCGTCCATACGTACTTGGAGATCGACCGGATATGCAAGAGCCTCTCTCCTGTATTGGACATATGGGATGAGGAATAAGGTACCTTCGGTTTCGTTCAGACGCCAAACGGACTTGCAAAAGGATTGGGTGTCTGACAGTGTATTCCTTTATATGGTATTCGTTGATCTTTGCTAAATATATATTTGTTTGGTGGCGGAAAATTTATTCTCTTGCTTAACACCCTTCTCTGAGACGTATGAGCTTAAAGGTTATATATTGGTAGAAATCAGTGGTACGGTATGGATTGACAATGTGGCATGCTAAGATGCAAATGATCAAGGCTTTTGTTGAAAAGCAGGGCCTTGTGGTTGATGATCAAAGCACGGCTTTAAATAGCATAGCTTTGTGTAGCGTTAATTCGCGAGCTTCACACCTCGGTATGAACCAAAAACGAGATGAGGAACGTATGGAAATGGACATATGTTATTTTCTAGCCACGAGTAACGTCTTGGTATGGAGCCCATACATTTTACTCATGTAGATGTTGCATATTATTTGATGGATAGCGAGATACCTCAGATTTGATATCAGGACAGACTAAAAGGTCCTAGATGGTTAACGTGACTGACCATTTTGGAGGTTCGATAGAACCGGCTAAATATTGTTTATGGTATAACTAATCATCGACGGATGACTGGCCATGCGGCTAACCTAGGATTGCCCGTAGGTGTGATCCTGAGGTATTGCTAGTGTGTCTCGAATCGGTAAGGACGATCGCTTGCCTTGGTTTATAGATGGAAACCCAATTTCCAATACGATATTTTACGGTTTTAGTTGTAAACATATATGGCGACATAATATAATGGTACCTACGCCGCCTATGATTGATACATTTATATATGAAGTTGATTTCTTCACTTATAGTAATAATAAAAGATGAAATTTCGGGTATCAAGCATGTTTGGCTATTATAAGGTAAAACTCTATCCTCAGCTACTTTAATATGTGATGGGACCTGAGTATTATAATAGCTTCATTTTTCTCTTTACCATTGCGTTGTTTATTCTTATGCACTGGTATTCATGGGGGATAAACCCGTTCCGTGTTATGCGGAATGTCTCTCGATTTACCTAACTTTAAAATAAAAAGCTAATAACTGGTTTAGTTCTCACACCAGTCTCATAACTAACTCGGAGTTTATTATTTCTACCTAAACTCTGGTTGCCCGTATTTTCCACACGGACATCTAGTAGTTTTGGTTTCCGTAGATATTTCTTTTCATAGGATCCTGGATTACGGCTGGAGCTATATTCGGAAAGCTTTGTATCCGTGTATTTCTTTCAGCTGTGGTAGTTGTTGTTTTCAACTGCACATAATGTATATGTAATGTAATTTAAATCTCTGATATTTTTCTACTGTATATTATTTATTTGAACTCTGATATCTTGTACTCTATTGTAATTGTTGTCATAGCAATGAAATGTTCTATTGTTTGTGTTCTGATGCATCGTGTTCTCAAAGTAATCCGGGCTCCTCCTTCTCCTCGGGGATGAGGGAAGTCTGGGTCGTTTAACCTTCTACTCCTCTCTCCGATAATAAGGAAAATGATAAAGACAAAAGGAAGCTTGGTCCTTATGACCATATTAAACCCCCTCCAGGTTACAAAGCACCTCCATATCCTATCATTAACTCGCCTATAATCGTCTCATCTTCTGGTAGACCGTCAGGAAGTGCTCCAGTTACGAGAAGCAAGAAAATTGAGCTTCTAAAAGGGCTTGACGACGACATGGGCTGAAGTAGTCTGAGCCTTCTCCTTGTTGTCTGCCCTATTTGTCATGTTATTTTGTTGTTTTAATTATGTAATGGTACTGAATGCCATATTTTTTAGCGTGTAGTGTTTAGTGCGGTTTCTTCCGTGTGTGTGGAAGAACCAATAGCTGGTATGTTGACTGCATATCACCTTGAATACTTTATATTTTTTTATTTTGCAATAAATAAAAGAGTGTTACGGTTCATTATAAAAACCGGTTGGCCTTGCCAAAAAAAAGTATTGAGAGTGCAAGGTAACTTGCTGCAAAAATAATTATTGATGTATCAGGGGGAAAGGTTCATTCTATTCCTGAACGACTTCTATGAATGAATGTTATCAATGCATTATTGTTGAAGAGAGATGGACATTCAAAGATGGAAAAGTATATAGTTTGAAAGGTAAACGTAGCATCTAGCATCCTCAACCGATAATGACAAAGCAAGGGCAAAGGTAGCGGGGATATGCAGGTCGCACCAATTAAGGTATAAGCACCACCATTCTAGATTCATTATTGAATCTTTTGTGTATGTTTTGGTGCAGTTGTGGATCACAACTTTGGTGGTGAAATATTCGGTACTATCCAGGAATGGTAGGCCGATCCTATTTCGCCGGGTAGCAAGAAGTTTTTGTGGTCCTCAGGAACATCTTCTAAAGTGTATCAATTTAGGTGGTACCCCAATATCCGGTCATTGTATGAAAACCGAACTCCAATACGATTTTTTTACAGTTTTAGTTGTATACCTATTATGCTGGAATTTAATAAATGTAACAACTTCAGCTAGATAAATAAGTATATGTACTTAGACACTATTATAATATCATAAGATTTTCTATAAAATTGTTTTTGTTATTATAAGGGAAAAACGTGTCATTTTTACGTATGATTGTGTCTTACAAGAGTTTTATTCTTCTAATTTTTTATTAAAAATTAAGCAAGTTATTTGTGATGTGAGTTTTCTCAGTCTGGTATTCAAGATTGATCCCACTGTTTTGGTTTCCCTTAAATATGCTTAGGTCAGACCGAGTTTATTTTCCAGATTTACATTGAATTTGGTTGAAGCTACAAGAGAGGTGCTGAAGTCGAGACGTATCCTCCTATTTTTTGTATTATTCTATTTCCACTACGGTGTTGTATTTATCAACCATTGTACAAGCAGATTGTTATGACTGTATAAATTGATTTATTTGTGTACTTTGATTATCTGTTCATGTATATATGGTTCATCTCTGGTGTAAAGAGTATCGATGTATTATATTTTATTCATTCCACTGTGTGATTCTGATCTGGTCTGATCTAATGGAATAGTATTCTTCTATTCTAACATTTCTTTCTGCTTTCTCACCCTTTAACTTATTTCTTCTAACAACTAGGTTTTTGGTACTTTAATCTAGACACGAGAATACAAATGATGTATTAGTGTTGAAACTCAAGGATTGAATTTGTCCGGCCGTTGCACTAATCGAAAATTTAATTTTATAGGAGATTTTAGAGCAAAGCCTAGTAAATAGGAATAAAAATCCTCCTATGCATCGCAACGGCACTAAGTCCTTCCAATTGCATTGGTAGGAAAGCATAAGTATTATAAATTGCATTTATAAATAATTATAACATTATTTAATCACATTTATAACACTGTTCGTTTTTTTAACTCCAGATGTCGAGTTTACATTTTGAGCTAGCCTACACTCGCTGAGGTTTTTACTTGGGAAGACGCGAATTCTCAAGCGTGATTGTAAGCATTCCTATTTTTTTTCACACTCCACAAATTTTAATCTGAAGAGGGCTACAACATCTCATATACTTGGGCCGACGCGAATTATCAAGCGTGATGTTAAGCATTCTTAATATATTTTTATTTCGCACTCAATAAATCTTAAATTCAATATTTATTGTGTTGTTATAAAATAAAATAGAACAGATAATAAACAAGAAGCCATTAGAGAGAATATGAAAAGATAGGGGAGAGACTTTTAATTCTACTGGTTCAAGTGTGTATAATTTCTGTTACATTGGCTCCTTTATATATAGGCTCTGGAGCTGATGTTAGACTTATTCCCATGACGTGGGACTAAATAGAATATGACAAGAGCATATTCACTCATATATATTACAACACTCCCCCTTGAATATGCGTCTTCAAAATCTTGAATACTCTGCTAACTTGAAGTTTTCCTTTTTAAAACGTATATGATGATTGCTCCCCCTTATAATTATCTTGCTTGCATATATTCGTTCAGTTGATACAACTATTGTCTGTTGCCTTCAAAACTCTATTAGGAAAACCCAATGGGAAAAACCTTGAACGAAAAAAGAGTACAACGTCTGACATTATTAATATCATATTAAAATGATATTCCTTAAAAGAGTTTGATGCTTCAGGATCAAAGCAATGCCTCATTAAAAACCTTTTTTTATGAAAATCCCTATGGGAAAAATCATAAACAAGGAAAAGAGTGCAAATTTATTTCATCTTTAGGCAGCATGTTTTACAATGTTACCGTAAGGGTTGATACTTCAGGATCAAGATAATGCCTCATTAAAAAACTTACTAACAAAAACTTAGTGGGAAAAATATTAGTGAAGGAAAAGAGTACATTACAACATATTTTTATATGTCCCCCCTTATTTATAACTCATTATTCAATTAGTCTATTTATGTAGTCGACGCATGCCAATTCTGTATATCATCTTCTGGAATGTGGATTTGGAAATTACCTTTGAGAACAGATCTACCCGCTTTTCTTGAACTGAAAATGTTTCTCCTCTTTCTTGTTATCCTTTCATTCATGTGTGAAGAGACATTCAGAAGAAATGTGCTTCATCCTATCACCCTTGATATAATTCACTTGAATCTGAGCCATGCAAACTGCCTTGTCTTCTTCATAAATAATAGTTTACTGCGTCAAAAGATGTTTGATACTTCTGGATCAAAATTTTGCCTCGTCAAAACCTTACTAAGAAAACCCATTGGGAAAAATCTTCGTGAAGGAAAAAGAGTACAATATACGATGTCATATTTAATACGTCAAAAGTAGTATGATACTTCTGGATCAATGTAATGCCTCGTTAAAATTTTACTAAGAAAAACCCAGTGGGAAAAATCTTAAATAAGGAAAAAGAGTACATTATAACTTATTTTTGTATGTTACTTTTGGGTTGATACTTCTGGATCATGACCCATGCCACATTAAAGCCTAGCTAAGAAAATCCGGTGGGGAAAAACTTAGTTAAGGAAAAAGAGTGCATTATAACATACTTATGGATGCTCCCCCTGATTTAATAATTTTCTCTAAATTTGTATTCTTCTTTCAATGACTCAAATTGCTTACAGATACTTCTTAATGAAGTTTTTCTTTAAAAACTTCATGTACGTACATTTGCATGCTTCGGGCATGTTTTCTTATTTAAAACGCATTCCTTTTGTGATTTATATGTTACTAATATTCATTTATGAATACAATTCAGGTGTTTATAATTTTGTGTTTTAACCAGGCTTGCATGTTACAATACACATTTGATGAATAAGACAACTTTCATTACAACAACACTAAGCAAGAAGTAATCTACTCATCTTGAAGTATATCAAGATTTTCATTACAACAATACTTAGAAGAATGTTGTAATCTATCGTCCATGTTCTTGGTATTCTTTATAATAACAAACGTTATTTATGTTCTTCAGGAACTTATATATTATAATAAGTTTTGCATATCGCAATTACCACTTCAATGGATATTAAGAGTTTCATTACAATAATTCCTGAAAGCAGGAAGTGATCTACTCATCATGAATTATTTCAAGATTTTCATCGCAACAATACTTAAAAGAATGTTGTAATCTACATTTCTTGCTCTTTATCACTACCAAAGTTATTTAAATTCTTCTTGAATTTATATACTTTCATCATTTATACCTTCTTGGTATAGTAAGCATTTTAAACACTTTTACCACTTCAATCAATTCAATTATCTTTGAAAATACAATGCTCATGGCACTTGACACTCTATGGTGCTTCAGTAACTTCCAAGTGCTTTTGTCATTATATATATATTTCTATTTTTATCTTATGAACTACAGGTTCATATCTTATGGACCACAGGTCCATATATCTTATTTAGGAGAATTTCATGATGGTCAATCATGTTTCTCTCTAATATAGGATTTTTAATCCATTTATAATTATAAGCGCTTTATTATTTATTAATTTATCATCAATGATTATTTCTTGTCAGTTCTACACATGATTTATTGAGATCTCAAAATTATCATGCTTTAGGTACCTAATCCACTTCTAGGGTTATTCTGACAATCATGCCATGAGTTTCTTTCAAAGCACCCTTAAGTGTTTCTTCAGGAACACTCACCTCCTTTATTTTTTCATCTTTATGACTTACTCCAAAAACATTTTGAACTGACTTTTATACCACATTTTTAGTTGTGATTTACACCTTTTGATCCTTCGGGGATTCAAACGTATATTGGATAAAGTCTATTAGGGACATAATTAATAATTCATGCTAATTACTTAATACTTTGCATAATTCTATATGTTAGTAAATATTTAACATCGATGATTCCTTTATCCTCCCCCTCAATGTTGACAAACATTGTCACCTTAAATAATAAACCTTCTTTTGATTCTCATTTTCGATCCATTATCGCATTATAGCTAACAGATACATTAGATGTATTTCAATTGTAGGAGGATAATGCTCTTATTAGTTGATAAGATGCATTCATATTGTATTGCTTATTCCCTTTCATTGGTCTGATGGCTTGGAGGAATTTTCTATCATTTGAATATGCATATAACTTCAGTTCATTCAATATTGATGTCGATCGATTTTTTGAAATATTAAATAATATATGCATAATTTATAATACGAGCTCATAACAACTTCGGGTTGTTAATTAAATATTTGCATATATGTGTATACACGTGCGTCCACGTATTACATATGTAGTTGATTTACATATTCTTTCTCATTCGAGTTATCAATCTTAGAACAAATTGTTTATAAGGTTCCAATCATTAATTTTTTCTTATCAAGCAATGTCAATGCGAATCTTAAAGATCATATCATAATATCCAAAACATCTTATTTGGAACTGCATTGAACTTCTGGTTCAAATGAAATATATGAACAACTTCGATTTGTTAATCTATATTGAACTTCTGGTTCAAATAATATATAAACAATTTCAAGTTTGTTAAACTTTATTGAACTTCTGGTTCAACTGTATTGAACTTCTGGCTCCACTGTATTGAACTTCTGGTTCCACTGTATTGAACTTCTGGTTGAAATAAAATATATAAACAACTTCAAGTTTATTCTTCAATACAATATATAAATATAAATATATAAGCAATATACAACTCATATTAAAAATTGTGTAATCTTTGGATGCATTATCATTGTCGCATATGATGTAACTTCTTTAAGAAGTATAATGTTATCATTTCACAAAGTTTCAATAAAGCTTCAGGCTTTCAAATTATGAAGTATTTCAAGTTCATTGATTAAGGAAGTTCAAGTTCCTATGCATATATATACACATACATATATATATATATATATATATATATATATATATATATATATATATATCAAGTTTATTAATTTATGATGAACTTCTGGTTCTCAACCTTTTAACATACTTTTAATTTAGAATCTTTTACAATCTTGCTAATTGTCAAGGTTTCAAACTGTAAACTTCACCAAAAAAAAAGTTTCCTTTTTCATAACCTAAGACTTCAGGTCTCAAATCTGAGTTATACAACTTTTTCCATTACATTAGATATTAGTTGCCAAATGCATTGACTAATAATACATATGCCTATTCTTATTCCAAACACAAACATACATCATTTAACTTACAATACCCAATGCTTTGAATACATTTATAATAATATGGTAATACAACCATAACGATACATTTAATGCATTTATTATAAAACTAACGCAAATAACATATGGTCTAAATATATGAATCAAATAAATAAATTTTACTTAAATCAACATAACAAAATTTGGATCTAGCTACAGTATTGATCGACATCAAAACTGAAATAAATAACTTATAGTTGTACTGCATTCCCAATAGTCATATTTTCTAAAATACCATATATATGCATAATGTCTAATCGAGAATTGAGTAAAAGTGCATAATTATAGAACCAAAATTTTACATTTTTTAATATGAATAATTCCATAAACTTGCAGATCTATACATAAAATTCACAACATAAAAAATTACATGTTTTAGGTTCAAATTATACATTCCATATAAAAATCTTTTAGATCTTTCTATTCATATCAAAATTATATCTTACCATTATACAAACTGCAAGTTCTAAATTTTCCATTTTTATAACCAAAATTGCTTCTGCATACACTTTAGGTATTTAAGATCAATATTTAAATCTTAGCTTATGATCTTCGAGATGCATATTTTCTTTAGTCATTAAATTTACATCATCATCTTTCTCATTTGCATATGAACTTCAGGTTCTTCATTTGCATGTGAACTTCAGGTTCTTCATTTGCATATGAACTTCAGGTTCTTCATTTGCATATGAACTTCAGGTTCCTCATTTGTTCATTCAGGTTCCTCATTTGCATATGAACTTCAGGTTTCTCATTTGCATATGAACTTCAGGTTCCTCATTTGAAAGAAAAAATAAATTGTATATGAACTTCATGTCATATGAGTTTTTTTCTACAAAATTTTTATCACTTTTAATTATAAAAATCTTTTCTGGAGATATTTTATTATTTTTAAATAAACAGGTCTCTACTAGAGATATTTTATCATTTCCAAATATACAAATATCCTCTAAAGATATTTTGTTATCACCGCTTCTGGGATGAACTTATATTCTCCAGAGATAAATATATACAAACTATTGAAATGTCATATCAATATACAAAAATACATATCAAATCTTAAATGGATTAACAAAATTAGGTGTGTTAAATAAAAATAAGATTCAAGAGAGAGAAAAATCACTACTTCTGGAGTGTATGATATTCCTTCAGGGAACTTATCTTTTATTTATGTAATTGCAATGCAACAAAAAAATTTCTAACATCTCTTCTAGGATGTTGAATTTGCTATGTAAAATTAAATCTCTAAAACATCTCTTCAAGAGATTAATGTGTATACTATTTCTTTAGGATATTCGGTTAATATAAACTGTACATAAAAGATGTCAGTTAGATGAAACCCGTTTAGAGATTTTCTATTGAATCCAATATTATTGTTACATACTATGATGTTTGTGTCTCTTTTAACTTCTTCTGGAAGTATAATATTTTCATGTCACAACATTTAAAAAAGCTTCGCGCTTTATTTATTTTTTTATTCAACATATGAACTTCAGGTTCATATTATTTCAGATTCCAAAGAATTAATGTACTTTATGATTCTTCATTTGTTTATTTTTCATAATTCACTTTTGGTGATAGATCAATGTTAGATCTGAAATTAATACGATCTTCTAGATATGTATTATATTTACATTTGTTTCTCTAAGAAACAATACAACATTTCTTCCGGAAATATGAATTATGTAACAAAATCAAATTAAATTCAATGAATTTATCGTAATAGAGAAGAACAAAAATTTGTCGAATCCAAAAAAAATCACTACAATCAACATCTCATTTCTAAATCATGTAGGGATCTCAAATGTATATAATTTGAGATCAGCAGTATGATTATATCAAAAAAAGAATCAGATCTATAATAGAGTGAGATATGAAATATGATTAACAAAATAAGTATCAGATCTCAAAGTGTAGATCTATATGAGTTCTATAATTATAAAGAAAAAAAAAATCTAGAAGATAACACAATAGATTTAGATCTAGAATGAGATGAGATCTAACAAAATTGGAGATTTGAAAAATCAAATCAGAAAAATAACCTATCGTTTTGAGATCTATAATTAGATCGGTTAGAACATCGTGCTGATAACGTGTTATAAAATAAAATAGAACAAACAATAAACAAGAAGCCATTAGAGAGAATAGGAAAAGATAGGGGAGTGACTTTTATTTCTATTGCTTCAAGTGTGTATAATTTCTATTACATTGGCTCCTTTATATATAATCTCTGGAGCTGATGTTAGCCTTATTCTCATGATGTGGGACTAAATAGAATATGACAAGAGCATATTCACTCATATATATATTACAACATGTGTAAATTTGTTGTTCGTCATCACAAAAATGATACAAGGTAGAAGACCCTTGAGTGCACAGTCCATGTGAAGCTAGCTGACCTTAGACGAGTGCAATCATATTTAGAATGCTATATGTGGTCCTCATACTCAGAATAGGCGTTATGCCTACGATAATCAGAAGGTAAAGTGTTTCATTAACTTAATTATAAATTATATTAAATTATGTATCCTAAATCAAAAGTCACAATAAAAATTATTAAAGGCGCCGACGACTCAGAACGTTTATAGGAGATTCCAACAGTCAGAGATAGCTTTGCTCCTTTCGAAGATGACCTAGTTTTATGACTGACGGAAGAGCGGATTGACCTCCATATTGGTGAGCAGATTACCCTCATAATAGGATGCTTGAAAACCGGGATGGATCAAGGGATGGGGAGATATGCAGTTAAATTTCCGCTAAAGGCACACAATATCATCGCTATAGTCCATAGTACTCTCCAATCGCTATGCTATTTCAATTTAACTCTGGTGAACAATAGATCCACTTTTAGCCTCACTATTTTCCAATGCATCCGCCAAATCAAGACTTTTTAGCATTTGCTTTAGCATTATTAATAAACAGAGCTCGATTTGATTAGTTCATCTTATTTAAAAAATTCAGTAAATTCAGCGTAGATGGCTAAATTTAAAGCATAAGTGCCCAATATATGGTAATAAATCAATTATAATCATCAAATTTAGCATGGATAATTATGATATGCCTTGATTTTGTTATATGATATTAATTAATATTAGTTTCTTGCACATATATAATGTGAGAAAGATGATTAATTAATTTTCAAATATTTACTAATGAACTTTTTGCTCCTCCGCTGTATCCTTGCAATTTCTCTTCTTTATCTCCGCCACACATTTTTGCAACTCCACCGCTATAGTACCGTTGAGTGTTTTAACAGCACAGATGAGGAGGACAATGGCGATGAGGATGGCGACAACTATGTACTTCTCATTATTATCGTTTGGTTTGTTAATATCATAGTTTATTAAAATATTGGCATACGAATTTTTTTTGGTAGATACAAGTTGTTGTATGTGTTTATGTTTGATATGTGAATGTTGTATGTTAGGTTTTTGTGGTACAAATGTTTGATTTTTGAGATTTATATGGATGTGTGATATGGAATTGATGATATGCATGTTGCGGAATTTTTGGATATCAAAATGTGTCCTGGAATGAAGTATATATGTAGTATATATGTAGTGTGGGATGACTGGATATGAGAATGACGAGAAATGTGTGGTTGGAAGACAAGATTGAAACTAGAAAAAAAATGTTTTAGTTTAACGATAGTTAGCATAGGCTTGCGGTGGCTTACGATGGCTAGTGACATATTGTGCTTCTAGGATTGCATTGGTTAGCTACGGCTAGTGAAACCTCGGGTTTTCAATATTGTATTGGTTATCGACTGCTACTAATAAGTATTCAACCTCTGACCACATGCCACGTGTCTCACTTAATCGACACAAGCCGTTGCTAATACGGCTACAACACACTATTTTGTTTGTGTGAGTATAATTGCGACCGTTTTTAGTATCGACTAGCGAAGACGGACAATGGTTAACGTTGGTTAATAGCCATTACTATCAGTCGCTTCTTTTGAAGTGCATTCGTCATATAGATCTTTAAATTTTGTCATGATGTCAGTCTTCAATCCTGCCCGCAAGCCATTAAAATCTTTTGGGAGCAGTTTCTGAACATACAAGCAGAAGTTTACTCCTACAAAAAGATAAAACCTAAACTAGTATTTTTCAAGTTTATAAATACCAAAGATTCAAGTTTTCAAGAACCAATTAATTGCTTAGCAATATACTGCTTTTGCATTATCTTTTATGAAATCCTGTTTTCATGAGACAGCATCAAAAGACATACCTAATTTTATCTGTCATCATTCCTACTGAATATTTTCCTTTAGCAAATAAGCAGTCGGCAACATATTGTGAAAGCAAACAAAAGATGGCAAGGCATTGATAACAAAAAGCTGAAAACAGAAAATCTAAAAGAATTCTCTCATGACAGACAAAATGCATCATCTGATGTTGATAATTCGTTGTTTGGCAACAAAGAAAATTTAACAGAACTTTAACTAGTATTTTGTCAAGGTGAAGAATCTACTATAATATTCAACATTTGGATTCTTATCAAAAGCTTCTGAAATAACAAAAAGTCCTAATTATGCAACCACACAACTGAATTCTAGATTCCAACTTCTTCGGATACCATTCAACTTCCTTCAAGAGTTAAGAGATCTAATTGAACATTCTTCTTCTTTTCGAGGCACTGCTGGTAGATTCCACATTCTCATCTATATGAGCTGATGCTTGGGTTCGAGTCGAAGAACCAGTTTGAACAGATGGGCCCATTTGATTTGCCAATCTTATTTGAGCTGATGAACCCACTTGAAGTGCTGATCTCATTTGAGTCGATGAATCCATTCCACTTGCTGATCCCATTTGAACCGATGAACCCGTTTGAAATGGTAAACCTGTACGAACTACTGATCTTGTTTGAATTGGTGACCTTGGTTGAACTGAAGAGCCCGTTTGAATTCTTGGTCTCATTTGATCAGCCATTTCAATAATTTGAGCCAACGCCACAGGCGGCAATTGTTGAACTAATGAAACCATTTCACTTGCTGGTCCCATTTGAACCGATGAATCCGTTTGAAATGGTGAACCTTTTCGAACTACTGATCTTGTTTGAATTGGTGACCTTGATTGAACTGAAGAGCCCGTTTGAATTCCTAGTCTCATTTGAGCCATTTCAAGAATTTGAGCTAATGCCACAGGCGGCAATTGTTGAACTGAGGAAACCATTTCACTTGCTGGTCCCATTTGAACCGATGAACCCGTTTGAAATGGTGAACCTGTTTGAACTAACGATCTTGTTTGAATCTGTGACCTTGTCTGAACTGATGAACCCGTTTGAATTGCTAGTCTCATCTGAGATGATGAACCCGTTTGAGCCGACCAACCCGTTTGAACCAATGAAGCTGTTTGGACTGACGACCTTGTTTGCATTGGTGACCTTGTTCGAGTCGACGAACCCGGTTGGGCCGACGAACCCGCTTGAGCCGACGAACCCGCTTGAGCAGGCGGCTGTGGTTGAACTGAAGATCCAGTTATTCTCTCTACCTGCATAACAAATTCAATTCTGCATATTATTAATCAATAACACTCACCTAGTTAATCAATAACACATATTATTAATTCTGCATATGCGATGCATTTCATTGCATACCTTGCAACCAAGAGAGCAGAACAATTTTCCAGTATCAACTCTTAATAAAGCATGACAAATAATGCATTTATTCCGATAATTTTTCTGGTACACCTTTTCGTAGGTTTGCGGGTGGAGCTGTACACTTTGGACCCAACCATCTGGTTCATGGACCTGCATTTGTAGTACGCGGGTTTTAGGTATATTTCTATAATGGCTTATTTTATTCAAAAGCCGTATATATGATAATGCATTCATGAAATGGTGATTTTGATTGACATGTCTTATTATGATTATTTGGTTTTATCCACATTTTAACTATGGATTATGTTACTATTAAGTCATATGTTATGATAGTAGCGTCCCACTATTTCATTAGACACAGTTTGACCTATATTTTTTCCAAATACTCAGGTCAGGCCAAGACTCTACAGACACAATCATACAAGGACTAGCTAAATTGTGGATTTTGTGATAGCACTAAAGTAGGCTGATTTGACTGTTTTAGTTTACTCTATTATTGTACATGTGCATACAATTAGGATGATGAGTAATGTATATTATTTAGCAGTTGGATTGTACTTTTATGATGTTTGGATGTGGTGTGTGTGTATATGTTTGTGTGGGTCTAGTACTGATGTTTTGTAGGCTATATGAAAGAATCATAGCCAAATTAAATGCTTGGACCAGTAGACTTTTGAGTCAAGAAGGTATAATTACTTTGATAAAACCTCGTATAATCTCCATGAAACTATATTAGGCAAGAATTTTATATTACCAGCATTCATGAGATTCCTATGAAATGAGAGTACTGTGGGAAATTATATGTCTCCTACAGCATTCAAAAAGATTGAAAAGCCTGTTTTGTGTGACATCTTGAGAATGACATTATTGATAAAGACAATATTTGGGTGCAATGGTCAAAAATAAACGTGATGAAAGGAAGGAACTTCTGTTCTATGCAATGTCCTCTAAAAGTTATCTATACGTTGAGGAGTATTTTCAAATTGAGACAAATCGTGTTACCTCTCATTTAATGCAAAATAAGTAATACTTCTGCTGCAAAAATTTTGGGGGTTCCCTTGGCTAGATAGAGGGTTGATTCTTAAAAGGAACTTAACTCGCCTTGAAATGGAAAAAACTGGCATTAATATCAATGCTTATGTACATGACATCTTTCAGTATGGTGCCATTTCCCTTCTTAATTCCTCAAACCAAAGAACTAAAAAGCTATGGAAACTTTTGTCTAAAGTTAAGATCGGTGAGGAAGGAGACAAAAACATCTAGTGGGGCAGTACAGGTAAAGAATTCACTTAGGCAAAACATACTATCACATAGCTAATTTTGAAGAGCTTATCAGCTTTAAATGTCATAGAATGTGCAAAGATAACAGTGCCAAAGAAACTGCGGTTAAACAGCAATCATAAATTTATCATTTCAGAATCAAGGAACTGCGGTTTTTCTCATCTGTAAGTTAGCATGCGATCATATACAATCTTATATCAAGCATTTCGAAATCAAGAAAATCATATTTCCTAAACAAGAATCTAAGAAGAAAAGGCAATTAAAAAAAAAAAGGAAAATTAACCTGAACATCGGAGATATCAAGCAAATCAAATCGTTCAACAACTTCAGTGCTCAAAAGCCATCTATAACGGTTGCATCGGACTGTAATTTTATCATGGGAACCATGTTCAGAACCCTTGCCAAGGCAATAGCGACACAAACACAATTTGCAGGTGACGCAGTAAGTGTTAACATTACAGTATTTGGATTCAAACACTCCGTGTTGTTTGCACCGTTCAAAAAATCGTATCTTTAGCAAATCTTGAAGCAATTGGGAGACGCTCATTTTGCTGCAGTTTGAGTTCTTGAAATAAAAGGGATGAAATTGGATGATTTTTGAAGAGAGATGATCGAAGCAATGGAAGAAAGAGGAGGAGGTACTCTAGTTATCAAGAACAAGATTGTTTTCTTCACTTACAGTGGTTAATGATGGTATTAGAGGGATTTTATCTATAAGTGTTCGTTTAAGGTCCTTTTTATGGTGGGTACCATTTGCTAAAAAGAAACCAAACCAATGACTAGGCAAGTATCCCCACATTTGTTTATCATGCCACGATGGCCAGCAATTGCGTCCGAGCAATTGTGTCAGGCACTAACAACTGTTATATAGTTCATTTTATAATTAATATGCCATATGAAATACTTAAATTTGTAAAGGTAATTATTTAATGGAATAATGAAAATTAATTCTTATAAACCGAGTTTATAGAAATTAAATTAATACAAAGCATAATATGTTGGTATCGTAAAATTTTGTTATAAACAGTACTATTTCTGTTTAATGGAAATGACAACAATGAACAACCGTCTTCGAGTGCCAAACAATTTTTATAAAAATATCAGAAACTTTCAAACTATTATAGACGAAATATTATTTCACACTATAAGTATAATAAATTCATTTCTATGTTTTGCATTTGTTGGCACTAATTTATAGATCAATATCGATTTTAATTCAATTAGTGTAATGGTTCTTCCTTTTGATCATTAAAAGTCATCATTAATACACTATCAACGTTCACGTAACGAACATTCCAGTATCAAAAGACGTATTGTTGGGAGGAAAAAAAGATAAAACATAATCTCACAACAAGACGAATGATCTACTATATAAATGTGTTCTTTATGAAAAAGATATATATATATATATATATATATATATATATATATATATATATATTTATAATAATAGGAATACCCAAGGATGGTGAAGCTTTTTTGGATTTCCAGAACATCCCTTCATCCATCAATAACTTAAATGCATCAACCGGTTCAGATTCATGGCAGCCATGTCATTTACCGTCCGACTACCCCCATTACTCAGTCCGTTTTGTTCAACACGTTTAATAATTTTATTATTTTCTTCTCACTGCCTTTTTTCCTCTCCTTTATCCCATTTCTTCAGCCTTTCGTCATTTGTCAACTTCGTCCCAACCCTAAAAATTCCACCAAATTTTCGTCTTTTTCACATTGTACTTCCTTCTGCCTTTACTTCCTCTTCGTACGTCCTACCGTCTTCCTTTCCTCCAACCTGCCATGCTGATTTCCTTCTTCACCCTCCATCTGCCCGAAGCATGCTCAAGACGAGCTTCTGCTTTCCATGTCCCGCCAGATCTACAACTCCTCTTCACTTCTGCAACTGGATCGGCCCTTATTCCTCCACGGCGACGACATCTCAGGTAAGATTTTTTGGCCAATTTTTAATCAGATAAAAAACATATTTTTACTGCAAACAGCGGCAGAATAAAGAAACTTCATGAAATTACAGAAACATATGGCAAGTTCAGACTGGCAATAAACATACATACCATCAAAATTTTAAAATATATGTTATAGATGTCAAATACTAGCACATGAAATCCTTTCAATTTGGGTAAACGTTGAGTTTTAACTGCTGGCATTTTTGTTCTACAAGAAATGTAATAGATATATTGGAAATACCTTGCGTAAGTGTAAAACTTGGAAATGCAATCCTGGGTAAGTTGGAATTTTACAGTAAAAGTCATCGAATAATTTTCCCTAGTAGCATCTTTTCTACGTTCCTAAAGACGGGGAAAAATTTCATACATCATTTTTTAGTTCGGAAGATTTATTCAATTTTTTTTATTTGTGCTTCTGGTTAAATGCTTATAAAACTTTGACGCTACTAGATTTAGCTGTCATAGCAAAAGGAAAGGACGGAGATGCTTTTTGGTTGTTGTATAATTGGGAACTACCCAAAGACTAGGCAGATGATTGAACGTTGTTTAAAGGTATGATTTTTATTGTACTGACCGTGTAAAACAGCCTTCCGCCCTCTACTGATTAATGTTCTTCATATTCATATATCTTTAAAATCATGTTTATGTTCTGTTGTTGTTTGTGTCAAAATCATACAACACAATTACCGACTCTGATAACATGTAGCAGTTTCATACAAATTTTGAGAGCACTAATCTTCAAATTACATTACTACAAGTGTGAAAAAATATAATTGCTTTTGCAGTAAGGTTATATGGAGCAATTTGCATTATCTTCCACTGATCATGTGAGTTTCATTAGGTTTGAATGTTTTAGGGATTAGATTATCATGGTATTAGAACTAAAGATTTTTAGGTTGAGCTATTTCCAATAATGAATCGGTTATTTTCATGATCTATAGTTGAATGAGGGGTATGGCTTGGCTTTATAACTTCGTATTGGATTTGCAAGTTGTCCTTCCACCATTAGTTTTTTTTTTTAAATTGTCGAGGACTGAAAGCTATTCTCACTTAAAATGCTTCTTCAGCATCATTTTTCTTTATTTATTCCTCACATGCCTACTGACCATGATACCAGATTCTCACTTTTGTTGTATTCTTGGTTGGCTTTTATGTGCTCATTTGCCAATGCTAATGAAATTTTCAAATAACGTGCTGCTTTTTACAAACTATTTTTTCATGTTATCAATGACAAAAATAATTTTCTAGCATAACATTGCATGTTAATTTTAATAATAATTTCCACATTTACTATTGCATGAAGTCAAAAAAAAAATATTTTGTTTCTTTAATATTGTTTGTAGTGGAATTATAGTTATGAGCACAAAAAAAAAATTAAGCTTTCTAACTGTATTTTTTAACACTTATAAACTTTACTATTTAATATATGTTCATGCTTCAAGTTTATTTTTAAACAGTGTAAGGGTAAATGCAACCATCAGTACATGCAACCTTTTTATTGGCGATTCTAACTAATTCTCATATTCATATATTATGCAGCTTCACAAAATGATTTAACGGGCATCAGCCTGAGCTAAGGATGAAGAGTGTAACGACCCAAGGATTTTCGACCCCGAAAAACGACATAAAATCACCATGTCGACTATTCAAGCATCGAAAACACAGGATTGTCAATACAAAGAAATTAGAGGGTGAGGAAAGAAAGAAAGAATATTAGAATAGAAGAAAGAAGAAGAACACCACATCAGAATCTCACAGCGGAACGAATAAAATGTAATATAACAAATCCTTTATACAAAGAAACTGTATATACATACCGATCATCAGGGTACAACATCAGTCACAGCGGAAAATAACTTTATATAACTAGCGGCGAAGCCTCCTATTTCCAGCTCCTGAACTCCGAGCGAATATAACCTGTAAAGGCACTCGGTCTGACCCAAGCACATTTGAAGCAAAGCAAAATACACCGGTTCAGTCTGGAATATTATCAGTGATAAATTCATAGAACACAAACAACTTGTTTAACTTTGGAAAATCCTTTATGAAATCAAAAGGTAATAGTAAGACCAGCCCACACATAAACACGGACGGTTTTTACCTTACTATAACCCAAACCCTTTTCGAAATCATAGCTTATTCTGATATTATCATAATGCCTAAATACAAATAAATATCAATCTAGTGGAACGCTTGCATCTCACGCTCCACATATATAGTATACAAATCAAAACCGCAGGCGCTTATTGGAAATTGGATTCCGACTTTGATAAGGTATGAGACCACCTTCCGAATGTGTATCTCTAGAGGCGAATACACTGGGTTCAACAAGAACGTCTTGCAACCCGGCCCACACATGACCGACCACTCATTTCGCTTGAGTGTATCGAATGTATATCACCGACGGTTGGGATCAGCAACCGCCTCCCGAAAAGGGACAACATCAAATATATATTAAAGAAACAAATAGAATTTCTCTAGATAGGTGATTATACACCCTAATGGGAGCAGTCCACATAGCCATGCTGCCTGCCCGATGAGGCTTGAGGCTAGAATTCTATCTTTAAAATTTCTGGTCACCATTCACTTTGAATGTCACATCGTCAGATCCGCCAGATATCACTAATTGATGTCCATAAAAAATACTTTGCGGTCAGCTAAGAGAAGGTGTACGACCTTCTCCGCCATCAACAGAAATATGTTTGAAGAAATCAACGTACGTAACCCCTTTGGAAATACTCTGTCAGACACTCGTCCATACAAGTCATCCAGGAACAGGATGAACCGAAGGCACCCTCCTACCGCATCTCATATAGGAATCACCCCATGGATCTGTAGCGAGAAGTCCTTGCAACCTGTAGATTCCAACCACGACAGAACAAAACTTATCTCTGGGAACTAACCAAAGATTATTAGCGGTCCTTCCGCTTAATGAAGATCCATGGTCTTCAATGCTCCATCTCGATCATCTTCAAATATTGTTGGTCAGAATGGTTTTCGAATATAAATTCGATCCTGGTCTTTCCGTACCAACAATTGTATTGGTCAGGTTTGATAGTCAGTGATTTAACTATCAAATAACAATAGTGTGAATGAACTGGGTTTGCTGATTCAGTACTCGGCACTGCTTGGCCTCTTTAAAATATATTTAACGAAATAGTTAATCAACCTTTGAATCTTCCAATATATTGAAAACTTTATATTTATTCTTATTTATAACAAAATTTATTTTAAACATTTTCGAGCATGTATATATGTATATCCCTAGCTTTCCATCCCTTTTTGAAACATCGATATATTCCTTTAAAACCCTTTCCCTTTTTCTTTACATTCAATCATCTCGACATATACATACATATATATACTTTAATGGTATGAAACCATTTACCAATTCTAATTTGGTTAAAGTAAATGTCAATTATATAATTTAAAACCACTTTTCCATTTCCTTAAATCCTGGCATCATGATATATATATATATATATATATATATATATACACGCACACACATAATACTTAATGGAATAAACCAAATTACCAATTTGATATGACAAATCAAATGTCAAATTTATATAACTTAAAGTCAAATATTCTTATTTATCTTGTAACCAACATTTTTATTCGAAACCTTGTACTCAGTTCAATATTTCTCGTATGGAATAATTAACCGATTCCAACACTTTGCACTCACCACCAAACGAATATCATTCCTTGATAATAGTGAAGCCGTTTAAGTTGGGGTATTTTATTTACCTCTCACACCTTGATCGACAACGTTCTTACCTTAGAATAATATTGGTTTGTCACTTAACCATTAACATCTCATTTTTCCCTTTTGATTTCAAATCTGGTTTTATAAACCTTTTCTTACTTTTGAAATCTTTGTTCGATGATCGCTTTACTTAATTCCTTTAAAGTATCATTCCATTTGAATTCGCCTTACTTAATTTGAAACATTAAGTAAAACTTTACTTGAATTCCCGCATTCACTTAAAAATCTTATTTACAAACCTCATTTGAACTTTTCAATTTTAAATCTCTCATAAAACTCTTATCGCCTTTTAGATTAAACTTCATCGCTACCTAAACCCTTTCTTAGTTGAATTCCAACTAAAAACCACCATTTTAATTATTGTTAATTAAGATATTGATTAACTTTATTATTTACTATATTAGATATAATAAACTTTGCTATTAACAAAGAATAGGATCATTATCACTTTCAAAAGCTTATTGAATAATAATTAACTATATTAACCCTAACCAATTCAATAATTTCTTTAATTTATAGTTAATGGAAGATTAACTAATATTATACACTATTCGTTAATTTAACGACTATCCAGAAAATCAAATTAATTCAATTATCAGTTTAATTACAAACGGTTGATTTTTGTCAACCGTACCTATCAGTTAACTACTAACTGATTTAATCGTCATTTCCCCTTTTTAATTAATTAAATAACTCAATAAATTTTAAAACACTATTTAATTGTATTTAAAATACAATTATTCTACCTTTCCAACCCGTATGTAAATCTTTGGGTTTCTGCTACCTTTGCATAAGCCATTTCCGTAATTTCTCTTATAAACTCGATTAAACTGTTTATTTAAAAAATTTTACTTTAATTATTTAAATAAAATGACTGAAAGCTTCAGTTCAATTATAAAATAATTTATAACTTTAAAACTGCGTCGATTCACCGAACGGTAAGACCGACGTCTAAACACACGTTTTAGGCCATTCACTGCCAATTACCCAATCAACACTGTCGGTTGATTTTAAACACAACACATGTGAATATTTATTTAACCATTACGCTCAAACAGGTTTTTCTACCATATGGGGTTCAATCAGTTCAAATATCAGCAATATAAAACAAACAAACAACATATATAATGCTTGAGGAATCCGGTCGGATCCCTCCGACCTGTTCTTCCCTGCACCATAACTCGTTATACATTTGATAATAATATATGAAATAAATTTCATATGATCTACTAATTTAAAACGGTAGAATATAAATGACAGCAACCAATCAAACATTAAACAACCAATAACAACCAAGCAACCAATTCATATTTTTAAATGGTAAATTATATTTTAATATGAATTTACCACATCACAGGAGTCCATAAGGTGTCAAAATTAACTCACCAGTTTATTCTGTTGACGGTGGACGCGTTTGTTCCTTTTAATTTGAATCGAAAGTTCAGAATTCGCTGAAATTTCAACTGCGTCAGATCAGTGCCTAGTCAACGCCATCGCCTAGGCCTCGTCCCTGCGATTCCAACGGATCCAGTTTCGTTAAATTTCGTTAATGTATGGTTGAGATATGCTAGTTTAAAGATTCACATATATATGCTTTTTAATTAATTAATAATTATTTAATTAAATTCTTAAATAATTACCTTTAATATCCGTCGCCACGTCATCATTAATTTAGTCAAACACGTTTTCTACTTCTGTTCCCTCTGAAACCCGACGACGCCTCTTCAAATTGACCTTCCCCAAGAACACGAACGGAAGCCTCCCACTCCTGCCACCATCGTTGAACCTGAGCCCCACCTGACCCTTGCCTCCGATGCGCCGTTCCCCCAGACCCAATCGCCAGCAACACCAACACCTATCGCCTCCCCTGCCACCTGGAAACCACCCCCGAATTTGTTCCGATTTAGCCCAATTTCCGGCGTCCCCTGACCATGGCAGATGGCCGCACCACCTTGGTTCTGACCGCCGTCCAACCACCTTCGATTACCTTCAGACACTCCGACCCCTCGTTAACCACCGTCGCCGGAATTGGCAGATTTCTGATCGTGCTATGAAATAAAAAACCAAAATCAAAGCCTTCGTTCATCTACCTTCCACGACCACCACACACCATTTCAGACCCTCCGACCAATGCCAAACGAAAGCCGTACCTCTCCTCTTTCATTCCCCCTAAGGTCCCGTCTTCTCAAATCAACCCAAACTCTTCAATTTTGAAGAAAAACGAAAATGATTTTCGCTTGTTTATGGCGACTTCCAACCACCACACTACACCGTTCCCCCCCAACTTTTTACAGCATGTGGATCTCGACCCGACCTACGACTTTACTTCAGGTTGCCCTCACAAATTCTTCACGGATTGGAAGATAAAATTGTTTTGCGAACGAGGGCTTTATTGCAAAATGTATGAACAATTTCAGAAATTGAGAAAATAGGGTTCTGAATTGGGGTATATATAGTGTGAAAATAATATTATTTAAGTTGATTTGATGAACGATGTTGACTAACGATTTTTATTTCGTACCTATCGCTATTTTAAACATCGTTTATTCGGTGCTGCGCTCACATACAAACCCCATTCGAGATGCGAATGGACGACATAGCATAATTTGGCGATACGGTCCTAACAAAACTTTTTTCGTCGAATTTCGTTCGCTCGAACGGCGCTCGTTCATGCTCAAATGGTCGTTTTATTTTGCATTTTATTTTGCCACGCTGACAAATTAACCCCGATTGACGCGCCACTTGAAACCTAACAATAATTTGCCGTTGCGGTCCCAATAAAATTTATTTCGTCGAAAACGAAGGTCGTTTGAGTCAAGGCCCTTTTATAACTGCCCAATTCAAATAAAATAAACCAATTTTAAAATACCTTAATATAATATTATTAAAATATTGGAATTGGCCATACATGACCAAAATATCGTATATTACCAAGATAAAATATCCCGGGTTGAATTTCAAGCCAAATCGTTATTATAAAAATTAAAAAACCCTTTATTTTAATATAAATAACGTTAAAATTTATAAAGGAATTCCACAGGGACCTTTTCAAAATTTGATTTGGACATAAAATAAAATCTACAACACGAAAACTCGATTTTCTCTTTCATTAGAAAAATATTATCCAACAGATTCGAAGATTTCTTGTTTCGAGAAAATCCGACTTATTTTGGGCCCTGTACAGCCGTTTAAAATTCAAAACACCAATTTACGAACTACCGCGCCGCTGTAGCTCGTTTTATAATTAAATTATAAATAAATCGTTCGAACGTTTTATAAACGAAATCGCCACTAAAATTTCAATACGAACGATATTAAACCATTTTAAATCGCCCGTTCACGTTATACAGCAAAATCAGCATTTTTCCCAAAATATGCCGAAAATAAAATATTATTATAATATTAACATAATTTAAATATTCAAATTAAAATGGTTAAATCGACTATTTAACTCAAATCAATATTTTAAATAAAATATTTCAATAAAATGGCCAGAAAATACGGGATATTACAAAGAGAGAGCTTGAGTATCGCATGAAATATGTGCACTAGAGTGCCGTGAGGAAAAAGCGGGAGACCATACTACTTTTGAGGCAGCATAAGCCTGGGCAGTAAAATGAGCAACTAGACAGCGGCTTAAGTAGGCGCGGCAACTTAAACCCCAGGCGCGGCAACTTAAACCCCGCTTCCTAAAACTATTAATTAATGGTGTCGATTCTTTTTTAGCTTTTTTCAGTCGGCAGTTCGCTTTATTCTACATATTTTTTTTTTTAATTATACAAGAAGTATACATTTTAGATTTTCAAAGCAGGGTCCACAAATTTCTTTCACAAAGAAACATGGATAAGGATTCATTCATGTAATAACTCGTATTTCGATAACATGTTAAGACGAGAATCAAGGAAGAATTTAATTTTAAATTCTGAATCAAGTAAAACGGGCTATGCCATTGCGTTCGTCTCGGAAAAATACGCGAAATAGAGTCTGAGTTTTCGAGAATCGGAGTCCGTATGACCAATTTATGGTCCGACGAAGTTTTCAGAAAATTCAAGTTCAAAAACGAGTTCTAATTTCGAAAATTTAGCCTAGAAGGCTAGGTGGGAAAATTCCCGCCAGCCACCCCAAGTCGACAAGGCTATCGACTTGGGAGTCGACATGGCATGACCCAAGTCGACAACCCTGTCGACTTGGGTGTCGACTTATGGTAGCCGGGCAGTTTTGCCTGGTGCACCTGTTTTCTGTTTTGGCTAGGTTTTTGGGCCTGGTTCGAAATCTGATGGTTCAGGTTGATCCTATGCTTAATCTAAGGGTCCTAACTAATCCTAATCTCTATAAATAAGCCCCTAACCCTCTCCTAAAATCCTCATTATTCATTCATGCAACTAAACTATGCCAAAATTGCTCCTCTCATGGCCTCCACTCAAAACCCTAGCCTCCATCCTCTTGCCCAAAGTTTCTATCTTCATTTCTATGAGAGGTTTCATGATCATGTGAGTGTTAGAGAGTCTCTATGTCAGTATGAGAGCTTCTCAAGTTGATTTCAAGGCTAAAGCTTTGATCTTTGTTCATCAAGATGGTGTTTTTATTGATTTGGAGCTTTCATCTTTGGGTTTTTGGATGATGGCATGCATAGGCTTTGTCTCAATCTTTAATTTAATCGATTTGTGCCTTCATAGCAATGTAAGCCCTTTCCCTACTCTTAGATATTAACTATGAAGTTAAATGTTCATGTTGCAAGTTTGGGTTTGATCATTAAGTATGATACATGCTATCATGTCATGCAAGTTTATGAAGTCATTATCTTGATCTTGTGGGCTAAAAGCTACAACCTTTATGTTGAAATGTTGCATTATGCAACATGAGAACCCTCATAACCTTTATGTCAACTTGCATATGAAGTCATAACCCTTATATGATGATATATGCGAGTTACTAGTCATCATTCCATGTCTTTTGTCACCATGATTCGCTTATGTGCCAAGTTTGGGTTTATGCATGTTTTTGAGGCTTAAGATGTAACATGCAAGTTAATGAACACATTTGTGCCTCATTTGCCACCATGATTAACTTGTGGCTTAATATCCATTTTTTGTCATGCCTTTGCCAAGTCTCTTCTTTTAATCCATTACGTTGTTGCGAACGTATATGCGAGTTTAAAAGCGTTGGGTTATGTTATGAGTAATTTCTAATGACATGAAAATATAACTTAAAAACATGACTTGAAATATAACATGGAAGTTGACATGTAAGTATGCTTGAAAATATGAAATTGGGAATTTACCTATTAAGTTAGGTCTACCCATACTATGGAATTGGGAATTTACCTATTAAGTTAGGTCTACCCAAATTCTTGAAAACTTGTAATATGTGTTGGAAACATAATGGACCTGACACTTAGATAATATAAGTGTGGCCAACTCGAGGTTGGGTTGAGTTTGTAGCGGAAATCTACCCGGAACCAACCGGCTTAACTAGTTGCTACAAACAATAGGACCCAATGTGAGAAGTTGGTCATGTTGTACCTTGAACCCGAGGTTAGACCAAGTTGTGGTGGAAATCTACCCGGAACCAACCGGCTTAACTAGTAACTGCAACAAAGTCTAATGTGAGAGGTTAAGGTACATTGAATTAATTAATGCCAAATAATCGGGTTAAGTTAATTTGATTAATGACTCTTAACCAAATATGACATGGACAAATGGGTTAAGTAATTTGATTAGGCTAACGATACTTAACAAAACATGACAAGGTTGGGTAGGTTAAGTAACTTGATTTGCCTAATGACACTTAACCATTTTTATACGACTAGTGGACAGGGTTAAGTTAACCAACACTTAACCAAACCAACACGTGAATTTGATACGGTTAATTAAGCTTTCCTAATTACACTTAACCGTATAATACAGTTAGGGGATGTGGTTAAGTTAACCTAGACTTAACCCATCCAATTCAGTGATTTTGAAGTGGTTAAGTTAACCAACACTTAACCAATCTAACTCGGTAATTTTGAAGTGATTAAGTAACCTATACTTAAACACTCCAACTCGGTTATTTGATAAGGTTAAGTTAACCAATACTTAACCAATCTAACGTGATAACATGATAAGGCTAAGTCACGAATCGTTTGAATACACTTGACCAATTTGACTCAGTAATTTGATAGGGTCAAGTTAATACATACTTAACCAACCTGAACATGGTTTGTAGGGTTAAGTCTTGGACTTGGTTACTTAGCCAATTTTGACATGATTTGTAGACGGGATTAAGTCATGAACTTAAGTGACACTTAATCCATTATATAAACCCTAGTTCAGAGAATTAGGTGGATAACCGTAATTAACAAGAATAACGGGAATAAGCTAAGGGGTAAACCTTAGTTGGAGAATAACTAAGTAATAATTCTTAGTCAAGGAATTTTGGACCAGTTCATAGACTGGATGAGTAACCCGATACGGTAGGTCATCGTTTAAGCACATGAGTAGGAGCAAGTTATCCGATTTAGATAAAGGCTCCAGCGAACTGGGTAACGAAGCAGCGGCTTCGGGGAACGTGAGGATATTCTTGGTATCCCTCTGTGAGCTGCCAGGTGATCATACTAGGCTCATGAGAGGTTAAGGTCTGCGTTAGAAGAACCAAGAGTATGCCTTGGTTGCTATACGAGCGACCTAAAGACGGGGATGGATATGGGATAGTCGACGATACACGGTCGTGCCCTAGATAGCATTTCGTCAGGCTACCTACCATCTTTGGTCAAGCGTGTACGTACGGAAAGGCAGAGAACACCCAAAAGGCCATAATTGCTATCTAATTATGGTTGCGGTAAGGCTAGGATTGTGGATTGGCCAGTAGTGTGTTCTCATACAGGATTTATCCAGTATTGTCTTTCACTAGTTGAGGGAGTGGTCTCGTGGGACCATAGCCACGTATAGGAAAAACAGACCTTAGCATCTGCATCGGCAGATAAATCGAAAGCTCCCGACCGAGTCCTGTATTTCCTGATCTGCCCTATGACAGGACTCGGATGGCACGATGTGATACATGTGCATACAGTCATGGAAAAACGATTCACGATGAATGCGTGGGAAAAAGGGCGCGGTTGATGGTTAGCGTAATTCCTAGTGGCCCTGGGTGGTTGAACCCAAACCGAAATACGAAAACGTGCAATAGGTAAGCATGATCACTAGTGGTCCTAGGTGGCATAAGTCCTAGTTGCACAAACGATGATTCATGTTGGGAAAGCCTAGCTAGGTCTAGGGTAACAGTCCAAACGAGCTTAAGGATCATGGAATTACATTGGAGTAGTATAGAACCTCATGGGAAAGCCCGTACGGTCTACGGCAAGGAACTGGACATTTACATGGAAAGAAACATACGAGTTGAGTAACCTATAAATGCGATATATTAGGTTGACATGAACCATTACACGACTTTTGAGTAAGGGTCATTCATGGTTAACACATGATACGGTGGGGTACTAGTATGGTAGGTGCAGAGCTAAAATACAGGATAGATACCATGGGACGTTATACGTGATAGATATCTTGGGGATATTATACTTGATAGGAACCGGACGATGGGATACCTTGTTTTATCTTGACATCGTAATTTATCATGACACCTTAGTTTATCTGAGTTCAGTAGTTCATCCTGTTATTTTGATTTAGCTTATCTATCTTATCATCATGCTTATGTTCATCTCAGTTTCTCATGTCAGTTAACTTTACTAGTTTTTATGCTGATAGTAGATAGGGCTTACTCAGTCTTTTTGACTGACCCGTTTTGTTTCGCTTCTTGTCTTCTGTTTCCCCCCCAGGTTACAGGGAGGAAATACTGTTGTTTAATTCGGACTTCTTCTGCTTGAAGGTCATCATGGATGGCTTGGACTTTTCTTGGCTATGGCTACTTTACTGTTTTACTTGGGGAATAATTTTCGAAAATGTCTTTATGCTTCTTTACTATTGCAAGACAGGTTTTGATGTACTCTGATGTAAAAGGCTTTAGACCTTATTTATTCATGTTATGAAAGTTTGATTTTACTTCCGCTATTTTATATGTTCTGTCTTGTGATATTTCTGTGCATGTTTACCAATAATGCCCCTCTAAAGCTAGTGCATTCCTTTGCGAGTGACCCTAGTGGAGGCGGGGTGTTACACGTGGTATCAGAGCAGGAGGTTACCAGACTGGGCAAAAAGTTTTTAAAGACCTTCTGAAAACTATTTGAAAATCGTTTACAAAGAAGCATTTTTCAAGAAAATTTTCTTTTAAAAGAAAAAGGCTATTCCCCAAAGGCCATTATCACTATCCTTGTTTCCTTAATTGAATCTCTTTTCCTTTCTTTCCTCCATCTGTAGTCACAGTGGTTTTAACTGCGACTAGTCTTTTCTATCTACGAAAGTGCTTTCCATATGATGGAGGTGGTTCTCGAGAGACCAGTGGCCGCGTTATAAGAAAGGATAGTGAGAAAGAGAATAAAGGATACGAGCTTAAGGATGAGCAACTTGTTGGTATGGCTTAGTCCTCAAAGGAGGGAGAAAGATGAACAATGAAACCCATGACGAGAGAGTACCTTTGGCATGGTAAAACGGGGCGGATAGTTAAGTATTATGGGACAAGGACAAGATCATCGGGAGGGCAATAGTATGCTCTCATTTCTAGGGTACCTCGGAAGGAGGGTAACGATCTTGTTAAAAGTTTAGCTTTTCTTCTCTATCATCCCGTTAGGACTTCGTTTTTCGTATCATTTAAGTCTGCTTCGATAGTTGAGTCTCTGCACCTTAAGTACTAGCGTAATAGAGAATCCCATTTTTGTCTCAAAGTCCTATTGGAGAATCAGTCCATTTATACATGACTTGTTTGGATTTGAGAATGTCTATGCCAAGTGTTGAGTTTGGAAATAATGCTTATGTTTATAAGCTATGGATGGATTCTAGGGATGAAGTGGTTATCCAGTAGGGGGTGCCACTCTCGGTTTTGATAGGAGGGTAGTTAGACCTTTTGACTAGCCTTGGTAATACCCTCGAAGTATCGTGTAACCTTTTTGAGGTTCTGTCATGACTAGTTACTTAGAATCCCTTGATGCCTTTATTGGAAATTTGAAGCCCGATCGAGTGGTGTTCGCCAATAAGACGGATGGTTTACTTCATTTATGCATGGGTTATAGAGATCACCCTAGTAAGTGCGCTCGATAACCTGGTTGACATCTGTTTACTTTCAAGAGAAAGTTCTTCTACATGGAATACCTTATAGTATATAAACGAGATCCAAGATTCACTAGTGAATTTTGGAAAGCTTCATGAGATCATGAGTACGCAGTTATGTTTGCGCCAAGTATTCTAGAAAAAGGATAAGTGCAAGTGGAACGAGAGGCGAGGAAGAAATGAGTTCCTGCTCATGTTATGGAAACAGGAAATAAGAAGCTACGAAATCGCGAAGTTAAAAGACGGTCAAGGCACAATGGAATTAAGCTCAAGGAAATACGACTTTGATGGTCAAAGACTAGATACGCGCAAGATATCTCTTTTTGGGAGTATATCCTTGATCCCTGTTTTCTGTAGAGCTTACTTGTAGGCTATCTTTTGTGGGCATCCTCTCGGTCCTATTTTCTGTTACAAACCCCGTAAGGAGTTTGTCTTGTTTATCTTCTCGACCCTGTTCCAGGGAATCCTAGGTAGAACCCTATGGATGTAAACATGTATTTGAAACATGTTATGATTGATATGGTTGCAAGTGGTTGCTCGTGGATGCGCGAATACACATTAGATACTAGCTCGACTCAGTCACATTTCATATTGCATATGCACGAGTATTTATACTTGTTTATGGATGAAATCGAATGTATTATCATGCGGTTGTTGCATATGAATGAATGATTGTGCACGCATATAGTATCTATATGGCTAGGACTATTTGCATACATGTTGGATTCATGGCACTATACATATTTTGCATTAGAAAGATTATTCAGGCCTGATCATTAGCATTAGCTAAGGAACATGTACACACACGTTTTGCATATATCCATACAGCATTAGAAATCATCTAAGGACAATAGTTGCTTGTGGATGATGTTTTGAGTAGATGAATGATGGATGGTAGGATATGTTCTTCCTAACTTGGAGATTTCGGGGACGAAATCCTAAAAGGTGGGGAGAATGTAACAACCCGTATTTCGATAACATGTTAAGACGAGAATCAAGGCAGAATTTAATTTTAAATTCTGAATCAAGTAAAATGGGCTATGCCATTGCGTTCGTCTCGGAAAAATACGCGAAATAGAGTCTGAGTTTTCGAGAATCGGAGTCCGTATGACCAAGTTATGGTCCGACGAAGTTTTCAGAAAATTCAAGTTCAAAAACGAGTTCTAATTTCGAAAATTTGGCTTAGAAGGGTAGGTGGGAAAATTCCCGCCAGCCACCCCAAGTCGACAGGGCTGTCGACTTGGGAGTCGACATGGCATGACCCAAGTCGACAGCCCTGTCGACTTGGGTGTCGACTTATGGTAGCCGGGCAGTTTTGCCTGGTGCACCTGTTTTCTGTTTTGGCTAGGTTTTTGGGCCTGGTTCGAAATCTGATGGTTCAGGTTGATCCTATGGTTAATCTAAGGGTCCTAACTAATCCTAATCTCTATAAATAAGCCCCTAACCCTCTCCTAAAATCCTCATTATTCATTCATGCAACTAAACTATGCCAAAATTGCTCCTCTCATGGCCTCCACTCAAAACCCTAGCCTCCATCCTCTTGCCCAAAGTTTCTATCTTCATTTCTATGAGAGGTTTCATGATCATGTGAGTGTTAGAGAGTCTCTATGTTAGTATGAGAGCTTCTCAAGTTGATTTCAAGGCTAAAGCTTTGATCTTTGTTCATCAAGATGGGGTTTTTATTGATTTGGTGCTTTCATCTTTGGGTTTTTGGATGATGGCATGCATAGGCTTTGTCTCAATCTTTAATTTAATCAATTTGTGCCTTCATAGCAATGTAAGCCCTTTCCCTACTCTTAGATATTAACTATGAAGTTAAATGTTCATGTTGCAAGTTTGGGTTTGATCATTAAGTATGATACATGCTATCTTGTCATGCAAGTTTATGAAGTCATTATCTTGATCTTGTGGGCTAAAAGCTACAACCTTTATGTTGAAATGTTGCATTATGCAACATGAGAACCCTCATAACCTTTATGTCAACTTGCATATGAAGTCATAACCCTTATATGATGATATATGCGAGTTACTAGTCATCATTCCATGTCTTTTGTCACCATGATTCGCTTATGTGCCAAGTTTGGGTTTATGCATGTTTTTGAGGCTTAAGAATGTAACATGCAAGTTAATGAACACATTTGTGCCTCATTTGCCACCATGATTAACTTGTGGCTTAATATCCATTTTTTTGTCATGCCTTTGCCAAGTCTCTTCTTTTAATCCATTACGTTGTTGCGAAAGTATATGCGAGTTTAAAAGCGTTGGGTTATGTTATGAGTAATTTCTAATGACATGAAAATATAACTTAAAAACATGACTTGAAATATAACATGGAAGTTGACATGTAAGTATGCTTGAAAATATGAAATTGGGAATTTACCTATTAAGTTAGGTCTACCCATACTATGGAATTGAGAATTTACCTATTAAGTTAGGTCTACCCAAATTCTTGAAAACTTGTAATATGTGTTGGAAACATAATGGACCTGACACTTAGATAATATAAGTGTGGCCAACTCGAGGTTGGGTTGAGTTTGTAGCGGAAATCTACCCGGAACCAATCGGCTTAACTAGTTGCTACAAACAATAGGACCCAATGTGAGAAGTTGGTCATGTTGTACCTTGAACCCGAGGCTAGACCAAGTTGTGGTGGAAATCTACCCGGAACCAACCGGCTTAACTCGTAACCGCAACAAAGTCTAATGTGAGAGGTTAAGGTACATTGAATTAATTAATGCCAAATAATAGGGTTAAGTTAATTTGATTAATGACTCTTAACCAAATATGACATGGACAAATGGGTTAAGTAATTTGATTAGCCTAACGATACTTAACAAAACATGACAAGGTTGGGTAGGTTAAGTAACTTGATTTGCCTAATGACACTTAACCATTTTTATACGACTAGTGGACAGGGTTAAGTTAACCAACACTTAACCAAACCAACACGTGAATTTGATACGGTTAATTAAGCTTTCCTAATTACACTTAACTGTATAATACAGTTAGGTGATGTGGTTAAGTTAACCTAGACTTAACCCATCCAATTCAGTGATTTTGAAGTGGTTAAGTTAACCAACACTTAACCAATCTAACTCGGTAATTTTGAAGCGATTAAGTAACCTATACTTAAACACTCCAACTCGGTTATTTGATAAGGTTAAGTTAACCAATACTTAACCAATCTAACGTGATAACATGATAAGGCTAAGTCACGAATCGTTTGAATACACTTGACCAATTTGACTCAGTAATTTGATAGGGTCAAGTTAATACATACTTAACCAACCTGAACATGGTTTGTAGGGTTAAGTCTTGGACTTGGATACTTAGCCAATTTTGACATGATTTGTAGACGGGATTAAGTCATGAACTTAAGTGACACTTAATCCATTATATAAACCCTAGTTCAGAGAATTAGGTGGATAATCGTAATTAACAAGAATAACGGGAATAAGCTAAGGGGTAAACCTTAGTTGGAGAATAGCTAAGTAATAATTCTTAGTCAAGGAATTTTGGACCAGTTCATAGATTGGATGAGTAACCCGATACGGTAGGTCATCGTTTAAGCACACGAGTAGGAGCAAGTTATCTGATTTAGATAAAGGCTCCAGCGAACTAGGTAACGAAGCAGCGGCTTCGGGGAACGTGAGGATATTCTTGGTATCCCTCTGTGAGCTGCCAGGTGATCATACTAGGCTCATGAGAGGTTAAGGTCTGCGTTAGAAGAACCAAGAGTATGTCTTGGTTGCTATACGAGCGACCTAAAGACGGGGATGGATAGGGGATAGTCGACGATACACGGTCGTGCCCTAGATAGCATTTCGTCAGGCTACCTACCATCTTTGGTCAAGCGTGTACGTACGGAAAGGCAGAGAACACCCAAAAGGCCATAATTGCTATCTAATTATGGTTGCGGTAAGGCTAGGATTGTGGGTTGGCCAGTAGTGTGTTCTCATACAGGATTTATCCAGTATTGTCTTTCACTAGTTGAGGGAGTGGTCTCGTGGGACCATAGCCACGTATAGGAAAAACAGACCTTAGCATCTGCATCGGCAGATAAATCGAAAGCTCCCGACCGAGTCCTGTATTTCCTGATCTGCCCTGTGACAGGACTCGGATGGCACGATGTGATACATGTGCATACAGTCATGGAAAAACGATTCACGATGAATGCGTGGGAAAAAGGGCGCGGTTGACGGTTAGCGTAATTCCTAGTGGCCCTGGGTGGTTGAACCCAAACCGAAATACGAAAACGTGCAATAGGTAAGCATGATCACTAGTGGTCCTAGGTGGCATAAGTCCTAGTTGCACAAACGATGATTCATGTTGGGAAAGCCTAGCTAGGTCTAGGGTAACAGTCCAAACGAGCTTAAGGATCATGGAATTACATTGGAGTAGTATAGAACCTCATGGGAAAGCCCGTACGGTCTACGGCAAGGAACTGAACATTTACATGGAAAGAAACATACGAGTTGAGTAACCTATAAATGCGATATATTAGGTTGACATGAACCATTACACGACTTTTGAGTAAGGGCCATTCATGGTTAACACATGATACAGTGGGGATACTAGTATGGTAGGTGCAGAGCTAAAATACAGGATAGATACCATGGGACGTTATACGTGATAGATATCTTGGGGATATTATACTTGATAGGAACCGGACGATGGGATACCTTGTTTTATCTTGACATCGTAATTTATCATGACACCTTAGTTTATCTGAGTTCAGTAGTTCATCCTGTTATTTTGATTTAGCTTATCTATCTTGTCATCATGCTTATGTTCATCTCAGTTTCTCATGTCAGTTAACTTTACTAGTTTTTATGCTGATAGTAGATAGGGCTTACTCAGTCTTTTTGACTGACCCGTTTTGTTTCGCTTCTTGTCTTCTGTTTCCCCCCAGGTTACAGGGAGGAAATACTGTTGTTTAATTCGGACTTCTTCTGCTTGAAGGTCATCATGGATGGCTTGGACTTTTCTTGGCTATGGCTACTTTACTGTTTTACTTGGGGAATAATTTTCGAAAATGTCTTTATGCTTCTTTACTATTGCAAGACAGGTTTTGATGTACTCTGATGTAAAAGGCTTTAGACCTTATTTATTCATGTTATGAAAGTTTGATTTTACTTCCGCTATTTTATATGTTCTGTCTTGTGATATTTCTGTGCATGTTTACCAATAATGCCTCTCTAAAGCTAGTGCATTCCTTTGCGAGTGACCCTAGTGGAGGCGGGGTGTTACAATTCATGTCCATGTTCTGACTTCGAAAAAGGTACGAATGCTATGAGTTCTTTTGTGTAAAGATTTTTCAATGATATGTACTTTTCTATGATTAATGATCTATATTTGAATGAGGGGTATGGCTTTGCTTTACAATTCTAAAATTTTCAATTTACAAGATCGTCAGGGACTAAAACACAACTGGAATCCGTATTGGATTTGCAAGTTGTCCCTCCACCATTTAAAAAAAAGTCTAAGACTAAAAGCTATTATCAGATAAAATGCTTCTTCAGCAGCATATTTTTTTATTTATTTCTTGCATACCCACTGACCATGATACCAGATTCTAACTTTTGTTTATTTTACAGAGTTAACTTCTCAAAATTTGTTTTGCAAGACTTGGATGCCAGAACCATTAGCCAGTTGAACTTCTCTTTGTTTTATTGTATGTGATATCAGTTTCTATTATCATTGTTCTTTTTCTTATTCTTTTAACCTCTTCAGCTCAAAACTACACTGCTGCAGCTAATTTATGATACATAAACAGAAACCCATTTTTTTGAATTGTGACAATGATTACTGCTGATGATCTTAAGGTAATTGCTCAACATTTCAATGGATATGTAAGTGTGTTCTCTTTAATTTTGTGTTCTACTTTAGCATGGGTTCAAAAACTTTTGGAACCTGGCCATTAATAATCACAAAGCTCAATTTCTTGCACTACACACATTATTCAATACAAAAAATTTAATGGAGAACTCAGTTACAAGCCCAAGTGCCCGGTGTGTTGGTTGTTTTCAACTTCACGCTTGGTTAGACTTTAATCCATGCACACTAACATAATTTTCTCAATAAATATATATTTCTGCTATAACAGATGTTCCTAAATTAACTTATTCACAACCCGACAGTCCAACAATGCATATAATGGTGTATCCTTTACAATTGCCTCACATAGCATTAGTTCCAACCCCCATTTCAAACATGATGTAAATGTTAATATAAGGTGAAAATGCAACAGGTGCTCCAAGGAAGAGCGCTGAGAGTCAACTCAGGACCAACTCCTCCAAAAGAGAATCAACATATAATTTAGCATGCTGTATTCAAAAAAAAAAAAAAAAAGGTTACAAACGACATATGTGCTTGAGTCAAGCATTCTATACAAAAGGAAATTATAGACAACATGATTATTAGCTTTGTTTAATGTTATGTGTATTTGTAACATATTGATCTGATTTTTAGAAAAAAAGTGTCAACATGTTTTTTTTTATTGTTACGTGCATTTGTAAGCATCAGATTTGATTTTTATAAATTTTGGTGAAGTTAAAAATGACCAGCTGTCTGCATTTTTTAAACGTGCTCCAGATGCTGCATATTTTGCACCACACTATACTTTTTGTTGTCACGTAACATGTACAAATGTCCTTCTGTAGGATATCTCTAATTTAATCATTGGTACTTTAGAGGTTTAACTGATATTAACAGTTCATCATAAGCGAGGTTCATTTTTGTTTATGTGTTTTTGCTAGCCGGTGCAAATATATGTTATTTTCTGTATATGTTATTTCTAAGGGGAATTTGATTTTCATATACCATGTCACCCTACCTTTTTTTACTAAGGTTTTCAAATTTATTCTCTCACCTTTATCGTCCTTAACTCTCTATTTTTGTATTTTTCTGCTTCGACTTCTTTCTTCTTTACCATACAGGGAGAGAATTGCTCATCACTATAAGGAAAAAATTGATGGAAAACAGATTGTTGGGTTTACTCCCCTTGCTGGAAACATTGCTCACACAATCTGCAGGTACAAATGTCCATTTTTGAAAATAATTTTTTATATGATTGCTTTATCACTAAAATTTATTGCTTGACTTCATGATGAACCCTTTACTGACATTGTGATCCATTTTTCCATTTATCTCTTCTACATAAAAGATTAACTACTTGATTTTCTTATGCATACTGTCACATGCATTTATATTTTTTCCATGATTTCGAATGCTGAAACGGTATGATACATTTATTTATATTAAATGACATTAACTTTTGTGCAACCTTTAATTGCCACATACGATGCATCCAGCTAATCTCTTACATATAAAATCTCATTTTTTTTTGCAAACAAAGTTGTATTCACTATAACATATTTTTTAAAATTGACTAAACTCCACACTAGTTTCAATCACTATATCTCTTTACATATTTATTCACTTATTTGCTGATTGGTATTTACCAAAACTTCGGGAACTTTTTACAAATATGTCTTTTAAAGGACTATTTTATCAAACAGAATGATTACTTGATTTTTTTATGGGCCCTTTGTGAACCAATTTTTAATTTATAACTAAAACAGTATGATACATATATTTGTGTTACATGAATTTTTTTTTTTCTGCCTAGTTTTCTGTTGCCAAATATATATACATACAGTTTAATGGCAAACTCTTGCATATAAAATTTTATTTTTTCGCAACAACCAACGTATATATGCCAGTTAACAGGCCTTCCAATAACCACCATACCAAAAATTTAATACCTCACTTTTTTGCGTGGGATTATAATTATATATTTAAATATGTTTCCATTTTTGCTTTTACTGTTGATATAATAAATTTCCTTCCATACTAATTTATAACAAGGCTTTACTACTTATAGTACTTTTTATTTTCCAAACATCGAACAATAACGTAATATTTACCAAGTTTCCATTTCTTACTCATTTATTTGTAGAATATAACTTTTTTTTCATTAATATAGTAGGGACAGTACATAAACTCTTATGATGGTATGTGTTATGAATTTGGGGAGGGGAGGGGGGGGGGGGGGGGGGGGGTTCTATATGTACTACAAGTTCTTCTGTCTTCCAAATACTTTCCATTTTATTATCAGTTACAGTTCCTACCACCGTTCAGACTAAATACGTTGCTTCTCTCTACTATCGGATTATATGCTTATTCATTTCTCATGTTATTTTATCATCTGCTTTTCAGGAATGCTGCATTTCTATGTCAATCGGATGCTAGACATTGTAGATATATGGCATGGTCTGTATTTACGGAGCATGGTGAGGTCAGTTCTTTACAACTGCTGCATGTTTTGTATACATTTTGCACCACTCCTTCATCTATCCATTTTCTTGCCATTATACGCATATCCATTTGTTTTTAGTTTTATCATTGTTATACAAATCATATCATTTTATTTTCTTTCCTCCTATGCAATTATGTTGTCTCCCTCAGTGTTAAATGTCATATTTCCATCTTATTCAGCAGTATGCACTTATTGCATAATTTGGTCAAAACTATATTTAAATTCCCATCTATTCACTGTACTTTATTATGTTTCTCAAAACTTCACAATTTTCAGATCTGTGACCTTTTTTAGCACAAACACAGAAATCACGTATACCATGTAACTTTTAGACTGGGCATGCTGTAAAATTAGCATCTGACTTGTATCAAAATAGAAATACTTTTGATTCTGTTTTTCCAAGTTTAAAACTTGTTGCCTTCGAACTGTTGATTCTATATTTTATGACAAAAACTAAGCAGTCCAACCTTTATTTATTTCTAAAAATCAACATAACATTTTTTAACTTAGAATTTGACTAGATGAAAGGGTTTAATATAAAAAACAGTAGAATACCACTACGTGTCTCCTGTCCACCACCACACTATTTCACCAACTCAAACACACACACTTCTCCCTCCACTAACAGTTTGATTAGCATCTCCACTATATCTACTGACACTATTACGGAGAACAATGAAGATATTAACGAGGTTGAATTCTTCTGTTCCCCTGAATTGGTTTGTTATCATCTTCTATAACTCCCCTTACTTTCGTCACAGTTTTACGATGACTGCCCTTTTTTTTTTTGCAGCTTGCAGATGTTGAGAGGATGGAGAGAGAGTACATGGCTGGACAATCAAACAAATAGTCAAGCACCTTCCACAATTTACGTGCAATTCCATTCTTCCTTTAGTTTTTTTTTTTTTGCTTTTGTCTTCTACAATAATAACGATGTTGTATTTTTTTCCCCTGTGTTCTAAAATAATAATTCTGTCTTTCGCCTTTTTTCCCCTAATTAACTGCTGACTACCACTCACACGCTGTTTCTACTGCATTTTCAACATTGTATGTTTGTATTTGTGGACAATTTCAATTTTTACTGCTTCAGTTTCCGTGTACTACTGTTACTGCATGTGTTGTGTTTACTGCAAACAATGCCTGGTGCTCTAACAATAAGAAACAAAGACTGCTTTCCAATTTTTAAACAACTATTTTCTGCTTATATTTTTCCGTCCATTTCGGATCTCAACCAGCTTTATATAAAACAAATTATAGTTACTAACCTACAAATTAGCCTTAACAATTATAACAGTTTGCCTTTTCACTTGTAATAAACACAACATAAACAATTCCGCGGAAAAATGATAGAAGTACACCAGCACGTTCGGAGCATCTAATTCATCTCTGATAAAGCTCTGAATCTTCCAAAACTAGATCCGTAAATAAGTCGGGCCTGACACTAGCATTATAATAAAATAATATCCGACTCAATCTCGTAATTCAACATGAGAAAACACATCCTAATTGGATTTTAATGTTACAATTTTTTTAAATAAAAGGTAGTTGTGATGTTTGTGAGTGCAAATCACAGCAACACTATTTATGTAATAAAGAATCAATTAGGCATGTTCAATAATTGTGTAGGATTTATATGGTGAGTCCTTGGTACTTCGAGAATGGTCATTGTTAACGCTATTTTCGCCAATACCGGAATAAGAAAATAAGGGTATGGACCTAATGATATTTGGGGATTATTTCGTTTTTACAAACTTGAGTTAATTCACTGTTTCCTAGACATCAAGGTCTTAAGCCCGAAGAATAGTTACTCTTCCTTCAAGAGGTGAGTATCACGCTTACGAGACTTAAGGACCAACAATTACTATGGGTTAAGGGTTTCATAAGCTCGTCGCAAGTGCAAAGTTAACGGTGTAGGAAGGGTTATTCTGGTAATACAGAAGTATAACAGAACACATTCAGAAGCATAATAAAGTACATTGTAATATGCGAAATATTAGGAATACAACGATTTATTGTGGTTCGGTCGGATTGAACCTACGTCTACTTTAAGGGGCTTGGATGATTTCATTCATGGAGGAGATTACATACAAAATCCCCAAATTGATTTACAAATTATGGTTAGCTCTCCTAGAAATGAGAATAAGATTGTGGAATGAGGAAATGTCCTCCAAAATGATACCTCTGGTGTCTTATTTATAGGCAAATTGGGTCCCCTTTTGTCATTACATTAGCAGAAGCCTCTTTCGGATGTGACAACAGGCTTTCGGACGCTTTGCACCTTTCGGTTCATGTAATTGTGTTTCGACCGCTTTTCTTTCTTCTTGGAGTTGTTATCGTGTTTATCTTGCTTTCAGCCGGTCTCGGCTTTTAGGATATATTGCTTTCGGTCTTCAACGATAGGCTTTCGGCTTCGGAACCATTGGGTCCGATTTGCTTCCGTACTTGTTGGTTTCGGTGCCGAAGCATTGTATGTGCATGCCGGTTTAGCTTCCTTCTCTTGCTCTTGGCTTTCGCTGCTGAACCGAGATGGCTTCGGTGTCGGTGTATGTTCGGTGTTGCTTTAATCGCCATCATTCCTACATGTATATGTCTTTACCTTCAATCACTATTGTTTTCTCCCAATTGATTCTTCCTTCGATGCTTGTTCTAGCAAGTGTAGGTCTTGCCTATTTATACAGGTATCAGAGACACTGATACTGATAGCTCTTTTTTTACCCTGTTTCGTTTGCTTCCAGCCATTTATATTCTATAATGAATATGGTTTCAGATTCGTTCCTTCCTCTCCAACATTCAGTGTCGGTATCGATGCCAAGCATATGGGTATCGATAGTCCTTTGCTTCTTCTAATCTTGGCCTTATGCCTCCCTCTCGTGGTTTTGGGTTTCAAGCCACATGCTCATGGTTATAGTTGACTTTGTAGCTTAGTGTCGGTTTCGTGCTTCTGAATCATTCTTCTTCAATTGGTTACGTTCTGACATCCCTTCATCGATAACCAATTTCAGTGTTGAATATGGTTGTAGCACTATCGGCTCATATAGTTGCTTTATTTGTTTTTGCTATCACCAAACTAGGAATCCATTGTATGTTGGTGTTGACACTGTTCTTATCCCTTTTCCCTCTTTCTGTTGCTCTAGCATTATCACTGTTGCTCCTTAATCTTCTGTTGTCGGTGTCGGGCTGACACCCTTTGTGCTTTGCTATCGAACTCGGGGACCTTCCCTAGCAATACTTGACGCTGATGCTTGGCCGCAACTCAAACCTCTCTGCTATTGGTGTTGGATCAATACTCCTAAGCTTCGAGTATCAGTCTTGAATACCTAACCTTTCACTATCAGTACCAACTCTTTGATTTCTTTCCATCAGTGGTGGTTCCGCAACTTTCGGGGCTTGCTTTCGGAGCTCTTCCCACTTGGTTCCGGCTTCACTTCTCGAAATCTCTTTTCTTGTTCTTTTGCTTCTTTATATTTGGCTAGTGCGAATTTTGTTGTTAACATTTAGCCTCCTCCCCTAGTATAAAGAATCTTTTGTTCTTTAGGACAAAATCCTGCAATTCCTGTACTATTTTTTTGCCATACAAGAATTATTAGAAATGTTCCGACAGTATTCTCGTATAACCGAAAATAGTGACATAAGGGGAAGCATAAACATTTTGTACGAATTGGTCTTGCATTCAAACTCTAAACTATGAACTTTCATAAACATAATTATGTATATTGTGCAAACTTAAACATGAATCCATGTGGAATTATAAGGTTTTGCAGCCTAGCACCCTCCTATCATCATTAAATGGGAAGCCCGATATTCTTATTTAGCCATTTAGCTATCAAAAATCTATCCTTGGAAATATGAGGTAACAAACCCAAAATCTATATTTGGATATTTGTAAATAGAAAATTTGAAGTTCACTTTTGACAAACATAATGTGCCAATAGATGTAATATGACTTGCGTAGTGTTTGACGCTTTACATATAATGTGTTAAACATTACTTTGACCAAAATTCATAGTACAAATGTTAGGTACAAATATGTCATGAGTTTAAAACACCTCCCGTATATGGTATTGTGAGGTCATACTCCTTGTTGGAAGGCTTCAAATGGGGGGTACGTGCTATCTACCTGTGCATTAACTTAAGCACCTTTTCGTTGGAACAATTGCGGTATATTCGAACTCCATATATGACAATAGAAATTTAAACATACTCTTTTTAGAAATGAGCATAGAAAATCCTTAACTAAACTTTATTGTGAGAGTAATGCAGATCTAAGGATTTATCTTCTGAAAATATTCGTAAGTTTAAAAGTACTCCTTTGGAAACAACAGAGAAAACAGTTCAAGGCTCTGACCTCCACTTATTCCATATGCATCCGGAAAGTTAAATATAATAAGAATCCCGAGATTCACACTCGGATAAAAATAGAAATCAAAAATTCATATGGAAATTTCAAGACTCATGCTAGGTTAAATAGAAATTGGATATCTGAGACTCATGCTCGGTTAATTAGAAATTGGAAATCCGAGACTAATGCTCAGTTAAATAGAAATTGGAAATCCGAGATCATGCTCGGTTAAATAGAAATCATATAGAAATCGTATAGAAAACCCCAAGACTCACGCTCGGGTAAGTGAAAATTAGAATTATATCGAAACCTGGAGACTCACACTCGAGTAAGTAGAAATAAGAAATCATATTGAACCCCCAAGACTCACACTCGGGTAAATAAAAATCAGAAATCATATTGAAACCACGAAACTGACACTCGAGTAAGTAAAAATCAGAATCATATAAAAACCCAAAGACTCACATTTGGGTAAGTAAAAATCAGTAATTGTATTGTGACCCCGAGACTCACACTCGAGTAAGTAAAAATTAGAAATCATACTAAAACCTTGAGACTCACACTCAGGTAAATAAAAATCAGAAATACATCAAAACCTCAAGACTCACAACCGGGTAAGTAAAAATCAGAAATCATATATGCATCATGTCTCAATTGGAAACTAGTGAAAAATGCCATAAGCAGAATGTCTCAACAAAAGAAAAAAGAACTATCGAAAGTTTACTCAAAAATCATTTAATGAAAGCATCAAAAACCATCCAAGGATTATCCATGCAAGTGAAGTTAAACATCTCATACATCATTGAGAGCAACCAATCAACCTTAAATTATTTTGGGTTCCTCGGAAGTTCGCTCAGAGAAAGCACACGAGAAAATAAGTTATAAATATACCAAGTAATAATTTCTTGGATGCATATGTAGAGAACTGCTTTCGATAACCAAATAGTCATTAAGTAGTAGTTCCGTTTAGTTTTCAAACAAGTTGACCCTTCATCAGTAGTTCCATTCAATTGTTTCTTCATCTAACCAATCAGTAGGTAGTTCCATTCAATTGACCAATTTTTCAATTGATCGGTCCTTCAACAGGTAGTTTCGTTTGGTTATTTGAATCCGCAATCGTTCAACGAGAAGTTCTGTTAAGTCATTTGACAATCAACCATTCACCGAAAAGTTCCATTTGATTATCTGGTCATTGGATATCCAACATCTAGTCTTATCCCTAGCCCCCAAGATATGCAATTGAATGAATACTCTCTAAGAGAGTGACACTGGTCCCTTTATGGGTGGAAGCATAACTAGCCCCACTAAAAAGGGGGTGACTCCACCAGCCGGGGATGTAAGCATTTAGCCCGACTTAGGTGGCCACTCCATTTTCGGAGATGTTGCTTCTCTTCTTAGAAGCTCTGTTTTTTGCTCCTCTTCTAGAGGCTTTACTTGATGTGGCTTCTCTCTCTGGTAGCTTTTTGTTTGTTGGTGCTTCTCCCTCTGGAAGCTTTTGTTTGATGTGGCTTCTCACTTTGGAAGCTTTTTGTTTGCTGTTGATTTTCTCTCTGGAAACATTTGTTTGATGTGTCTTCACTCTCTGGAAGCTTTGTTTGTCGCCCCTCTTCTGGTAGGTTTTGTTTATTGTTGCTTCTCTGTTTAGAAGCATTTGTTTGATGCTCCCTTCCCCCCAAAGCTTTTGTTGATTGTATGTTTCACACCTTTCATAGAAGCACTCGTGCATGTCAGTATAACATGTTTGGTAAAGATAATTTTTGAAATTTTAAGATAAAGGAGAAAAGGATATGAGTAATCACATTCAAGCTAGGCAATGATTCGTGTTCGATTGTTTCTTCGTTGCATATTTCTTTGGGCAGTTTCCATCAAAGCTTACCAGTGATTGATAAATTTGTTATGCATTTAGTCATGCATTGTGTTCTTTAATTGCCCCCATTTGATCTTTTATTCCCTCCGTTGGGATGAGACATAAACATGAATTGGACAAGTTCCAAGTACCCTCCTTGAGCTTTTGTTGCATGCACAAGCTTGAACAGTTTTTGGTTTTTACCTGTAATGACACTTGAGCTTATACTAATATTTGTTTGACTACAAACAAGATACAAAGTGAAATAAATAATGAAAGTAAGTATTTTAAATAGGAAATTTATTGTTAGATTCCAATCCCATGCTGCGGTGTCTTTAACCATTTCTTCCATTTGTCGTCGTCCAACCTTCTTAAACAGGTTTCCTTTTACTTTAGCCTGGTGTATTTTTATATAATCCCAACATTGACTGGTTTGGTGTCCTTCTGTCTAATGATAGGAACAATAATATTTTCCCTTATTTGAACCCAAAGCACCCTCTACAAAAGAATCGAAACTGATCTCTCCTGTCTCCTGACCCTGCTGCAATCTTTTCTTGCTGTTAAGAATTTTTTCCATGTGAATGAATCTTTCAGCTCTTCAATAAAAATCATTCAAGATTTCACATTCGTTTAGGATAAGTTCCTTTCAGAAAGGTGTTGGTGCCAGTAGCATTGAATGAACAGTAATTAGCTTCTCTCTCTCTGTTGCTCCTTTTACTTTAAGCGACACGGTATGAAATCTCTTCAAATAGCTATTAAGCAATTCTTCTGATTCCTGTATAATTCTAACTAGGTCATAAATGCTGACTGTTGGATCTTTCCCCACATATAATTCTGTGCTAAACGCAATAGATATTTATTTCCAAGTGGTGATGACTAGGCCATGGTAATGTTTGTAGCATTTGATAGCTTCTCCGCAGAGTGTTGTTAGGAAGATCTTGCAATGAAGTGTACCAGGAGTGTTATATAAACCCATGTAGCTCTCAAAGATGTAAAGGTGATTTTCAGGGACTGTAGTTCCATCATACAGAAGTTGTGGCATTTTCATGTAAATGAAGCTTTAGCTTCCTTTATCTCATTGAAGAAGGTGTTTCCTCGTAGGTTCATATTTGCTGACGGCACTAGGCTCTCACTCCTTTCCGGACTGTCCGCTTCCTTTAATAATTGATTGCTTCCTTGCATAACAGGACTGTCCCGTATGCTTGGATTGGTCCTAATATGGTTATTAAGCTCTTGTGGTTCTATTATTCTTGATTCTGCTTTATAAGGTTCTGCTTCTGAAGACCTTTTGACTATATCTTTGTCAATAAATCTTCTTGCTGTATCGAGTTGTGAAGCGACATGAAATACCTCCAACTTATTACTTGCTCCTTTCATTAAGCTTGAAGGTTTCTTTGACGACCGCCCATAACCTCTACACTAAACAAGAGGAATAATTCCCTAAAGGGTGTGCCAGGCAGCTATGGTCGATCATCAGAGTAGGTGAATACAAGTGAAACCTATCATATAACGCATAGCTCAAGGATAAAATATAGTAGAACATACACAACAGGTAGGAACAGTGGAGCATAATATATCAAACTTTCATAGAGCAACAACGGAAATAGAAATACTAGATGGTAATAAAACTGGTACGTAAGCCTCCAGCTCGCCATCAATCAACATCACCCTCTTCACTAAGGTATTACCCGCCACCTGCTACTCAATTTGCCCATCCATAACTGGATGAACAACCCAAGGGAATAAGAGGAAAACATAAAATATTGAGTCATATAACAGTCTTAGTTAGCAATAAAACAACTATCAAACACCATCAATAAAGTATATGAGAATAGGTAGATTGGCCAACCACTACCCAATACCAAAGAAGAACCCACACCTACCTTCCTCACACTTGACAGTGATAGCCTTTACAATCTAACACTCAAGAAACAACAGTTCAACCATGGCAACCAGAAGTAACCAAATAATGTCAAACAACTATCACTCAATAACAAACATCGCAACTAGTTACATCTCACGTAAACCATCCTAATCGAGCTTAATATCCCTCAGGCACATGCCCCAGAGGCCTAAACCAATATCAGACAAGCACCCAAGAAACATCTCCTTCGACTTCAGACAATCTACATGAGATGGTACAAACAAACAACCAAACATCAAAGACCTGGCTATCAGTGCCCTTCATTTCTTCGAAACCATTGTTAATCGTATGACGACTAACCATGCCATACGTCAAGGGATAATAGTAACCCTAGTTCTAGCAAAAACTCCATACGCCTTTCAACGATACGTTTATTTGTCCAACATTGAAAATAGGCCCTTTACGACTGCCCGAGCTACTCGACCAGCAACCTTCCGGTCTTTTAGGTGCCCCCATTGTACCCTTGCTTCGAGTCCGCTAGAACCTACGACAACCATAATCTCTCGGCCTTCACATCTCTAGCCACTAACTCCGTTGGTCATTCACAAGCTCAAATCCCCCTCGAGCAACCATTATCCACAACTCATCACACTTGAGTTGTCTCTATATTTGTTGCTCTACACCGATCAACAAACACATCACATCACTTCGAACATTCCCACCTGGATATATATATCGAAGTCACAACATCACTGAACCAAACAACATAAATATAAGGTCCTAGAAAATCCATAGAGTTTCATCCATTTACTACGGAAACAAACCACAGTTATATTTATGCCATCAACCATAGCGTTTCAAAGCGCTGCCATAATCCTTAGTATATGTCGATCCGCAATGGATCGGACATGACGACCCATCATGGGTCGGTCATCCGATCCATCCAACCTGCCACTAAAAAGAAGTAAACCGATCCATCACCAAGAAGAAGTAGACCATTCGATAACCCTTCACCTTGACCGACCCATGGCTTCTGAACTCCGCTCGACCCATCTAAGCCTTATCCATGGTCTAGACCGTCCCATCTTCTGAAATTACAAATGATCCATCACTCCATGACCGATCCATTCCCTATACTCCATGACCGATCCATGACTTATACTCATGACCTATCCATGGCCTGTGTTGGTCTCCAAATCACACTACGCCTGATCCATCAAAACCAACACATGTCGAACCATGCTTTTCTCTGATTTGATCCATCCGTGGTAGTGCACACATCAATCAATTCACACACAAATTCGACTCGATCCCATACTCGAGAACTAATTGGATTCATGCTCGTGTAATTTAGAACAACAAAATCGCACTATCATCCATAATACATGAAATTCACCAAAATATCATGATAAATGATTAAATGATCAAAACAATGGATCTAACTTGTATAAACATATGAAACTATATGGAAATTACTGGTTTAAGTTTCTAGATTAGATCTTATAGCAATCCATATGAAATTATGATCATCCTACTCATATATACTTAATTGAATTTGTCCGAGAGATACATATCACTCACCAATTCTCTAAAACAACACAAAAACGATGAATCTCGATTAAGAACAACAAAGAATGTTCTTTAAATCTTTCAATTTGATGAAATCAATCTCCACTCGACGTAGATCTAACTTCAAATGATGTTGATCTTCGATTCTCGTATGTAGATCTAAAAATTATAATGGTGGAAAAGTATATTTGGTTGAGAAAAGGAAATCACAAGCTCAATCAAAAGAGGGAACGAAGGATGTACACCCTGCTCCATGTCTCTAACCCCTTATTTATAGCTTCCCACCAGCCCACTATTGGGCCTCTCCATATCAGCCTGTTATAGCTTACTAAACTTGGATGACAAACTATGAAATACTAAAATAACGAGTCCTCCCAAACCACTAAGCCAAATCTTTAATGAGATCACTCTACGGAAAGGGAAACATCATTTCCTTTCCAATGGAACAAGTCTCAGCACCTAATTCAATTTCAGTCAAAAGTATGCCTTGTACAATATTAACAGGGGAAAAATGGTCATAAATAAAATTAGTAAAAATTATGGACATGTCTCTCATCCCCATAACCAACTTATTAAAATATGAGAATGATCCAACCCTCAGAGAATAAGATAATTTTTTTTTATGATCCTCCAATATGTAAAATGCGGGTTGTTAATTCTCTCTTCTTTAGGAATTTCGTCTCGAAATCCCAAGCAAACACAAACAACCAAAACAATTCTGTATGCCTATCGTCCATGAGCAGCCAATTCTGTCACCGAAACTAGCAGCCATCAAGCCATGCATCCATAGCCTTATCCTAGCACGTAGAATTCTAACAACAATAATCGTAATAAAAGTTACAATGATGTAATGATGACAGGATATCAATGGGTCATGCCGATGAAGAGTTTTGGATGGGTCGCCTTCATGCTCTCTTCCGTCTCCCATGTACACTTGTCTTCATTCTCACTCCATTGTATCTTGACTATCGTAACCGTTTTCCACCTAAGCTATTTCGTGTCATTCCCCACAACTCAAAGTGGCTTACGAGGTCTCGTAACTACGGTCCCTACTTATAGGTCTTCATACTGCTCTGGAGATACCACTACATTTGAATCATGCACACACTTCAATAGAAACGACACGTGGAAAACATTGTGCACACTTGACATTTTCTCCAGTAACTCCATCTTATACTCGAGCTTTCTGATCCGCTCGATTGTTGGAAACGGTTCGACGAATCTTAGGGCCAACTTTCCTTTGCTTCCAAACCGAACTACATGTTTCAATCGCGAAATCATCATGAATGCCATATCGCAAACATAGAATTCCAAATCTTTTTGATGCTTATTATCATAACTCTTTTGACAATCTTGAACTGCCTTCATCCGTTGCTGAACTATCTCGATAAAATCTGAGGTTTCTTTTATTATCTCAGGCCCAAGTGTCAACTTATCTCAAGTTTCTAACCAACATGTCGGACAATTACATGGTCTACCATACAACTCCTTATATGGTGCCATCCCAATGCTTGATTGATAGCTATTATTATATGCAAACTCAACCAGGTAGATGGTCCTCCCATGATCCTCCAAAATGTAATACACAAGCCCTTAGGAGATCTTCCCAAACTCGGTTAACCCTCTCGATTTGACCATCAATTTGGGGATGATAAGCCATACTCAAACACAACTCGGTTCCCAAAGCTTCATGCAAACTTTTCCAAAATCCACTCGTGAACAACGGATCACAGTCACTTACTATCCTCTTCGGGATACCATGGAATCCAACTATCCATGTTATATAAAGATCAGCCAACTTCGATGGTTTCCTAGTCAGCTTGATAGGAACAAATCTTGAATTTTTGATCAAATGATCCATGATGACCCAATTTCCTTCGTTTCCTTCCCTAGTTCTAGGTAGTCCATCAATAAAATCCATAAATATTTGCTACCACTTCCACGTAGGAACTTCCAGTGATTGAAGCAAATCACTCTGTTTCTTCTGTTCACCTTTCACCAGTTGACAGTTCATACACATGGTAATGAACTATCAAATATCCCTTTTCATCCCTTACCAGTAGTAGACTCACTTCATATCCTAATACATCTTATTACCACCAGGATGTATCATCAACTTCGATTGACGACATTCCCTCAGAACCTCATCTATCAATCTCTCGATATCAAGAACAATAGGTCGTCCTTGGTTTCGAAGCCAACCTTCTTGATCGACCTCGAACTCTTTATCCTCTGGTTCCAACTTATGGATAAACACGACAAGCTTTGCATCTTGCTTTTCGCTTTTGCCAATCATTTTGAGAGAGTAGGTCTTATCGATAAGCTTGCCAACATTTTAGGTTCCAACTCACACCGTAATCTGAAATCAAATCATTCCAAATACTCAAGACTTTCCATTCCAAAAACATCTCTCTCAAACTTGTGTGTCTTCAACTTAACGCATATGCAACTGGATCACCTTTACCAAGATTATAGGATATACCAAAATCATACGATGCCAGAAACTCTAACCACCATTGCTGTCGAAGATTTAAATTCTTTTAGGAGAAAAGATACTTCAGCGACTTGTGATCCATATACAACTCAAATCGAAATCCCAACAGGTAATGTCTCCATATCTTCAGAGCAAACCCAATCATTGCCAACTCCAAATCATGAGTTGGATACTTACTTTCGTACGGCTTCAGCTGTCGACTCGTGTAGGCCACAACTCTATCATTTTGCATCAGCACTGCTCCAAGTCCGGTGTCACGTGCATCGGTGTATACCACCATCTCTTCATTCCAATTCGGAATGGTCAAAACAAGAGAACTCGTCAGTCTCTCTATCAGTATTCTAAAAGCTTGCTCACACTTTTCATACCCTGTGAACACTTGGCTCTTCTTCATTGAACCTATTAATGGTGCAGCTATCTAAGAGAAATCCTTAATAAACCATCGGTAATAACTAGCCAACCCAAGGAAACTTCTCACGTCTGTCGCATTCATAGGTCTATCCTAGTCCTGGATTGCTGCCACTTTAGCAGGGTCAACCGATATTCCATTATCGGGAAAATAATCGCCAAAGAACTTCACTTCACTCTTCTAGACGTGACACTTCAAAAACTTAGGTTTCGGCTGATGCTTTCCGAAGATTTTCAAAACAATCCTCAAGTGTGTCTTGTGCTCTTCCTCACTCCGAGAGTAAACCGGAATATTATTCAAGAACACCAGTATGAACTTGTTCAATTGATCTCTGAAAACCCGGTTCATAAGATCCACAAAATACACTGATGCGTTTGTCAACCCGAATGGAATCACTAACCATTCGAAGAAACTGGTTGGTGTCCTAAAAGTAATCTTTGGCATACTATCCTTTGCCACCCTCAACTGGTGAAATCCGTTTCCAAATCCATATGAGAAAACACTTTGGCCTCATGAAGATGATCGAACAAGCCATCAATTCTCAGCAACGGATAGTTCTTCTTCTTGGTCATATTTTTCAACTCACGATAATCCACACAATATTAAAGAGCCATCGGCCTTGGTTGCAAACACAACTGGTGCACCTCATTCGGATACACTTCTCCGAATGAATCCTTTTCCTAAATGGTCACGAACTTGCACCTCTAATTCTCGTTGTCCCTTAGGCGTTGTCCGCCTAGAGGTATAATAATTGGTCTAGCATCCTCGACCAAATCGATCCTAAACTCGATCTCACGATGTGACGGCAAACATTTGACCTCGTCAAAGACATCTTCAAACTCATTTGCAATCAACCCTGATGACAAGTCTTCCTGTGGAATCCAAAACAAATACAGATAGCTCACGAAGTCACCGTCTTCGAGCTTACATCGAATCAAAACTGTTCGCCCTTCCATATCCCTGACCCACACCTCTAGCTTCTCACAACTGACTCTTGCCACATACCTCTTGATCCAATCCAAGCCTAATATGATTCCAAACCTAGCGAAGTTCAATATAAAGCAATCACACACAAAAGAGCAGCCATGAATCGATAACACTAGACCACGACAAAGCATACACAAACTGGACGAACTCCTAAGTGGATTAATCATGATCAATGGTCTATTACACATCTAGAGTTCTATACCAAATTGGCACACAAGCTCATTGCAGATGAAAGAATGTGATGCTCCAGTATTGAACACATGAACTGAAACACCATTAACTGAAAGAGTACCTTAAAAAATGACACCCTTTCCTTTCTCAGCTGACGACTGCCATTTGGCCACTCCAAGTCGGTATTTAAACCAACTCGAAGCGTTCACAAAGACAGATTGTTATTTGGCTCATAGGGTTTAAACAGAATTAAACATAAAAGCACAGAGTACAATAATTTGCAATGGAATAAAATTTCATATAAATATCAAATTTTACAAAACATTTTGCACAGTGGAATAAAAATATATACATGAATTTTAAAATGAAGTTTTAAAGTTTTTAGTCGGGCTTTGCGCACGCATATGCATCTTCATGTGCCTTTATAATTCTGCAAGTGGAACATCTAAAATCTGAAATACTTGGGAAAAAAATGGATTTGGGGGAATGTTCAGTTTCGGCTGATAAATATACAAAGAAAGGGAAAAGATAAAAGAAAATGGAATGGGAGCGTGGAGTTATCTGCTGGATCAAGGCTTTTACTTGGTAGAAATTCAAGTAGAAGGAACAAGTGGCAAAGATTCAACAAAATCTAAATTAGAAGAGTAGTATGTCTATCATTGAATACCCAAACTATACATACCACTTAAAATATTAAGTACATACACACAAAACGGGTATTTATACATTTTAAATTCAAATTTAAATTATATCATTAAACATCCAATTTCAAATCTAAAATAAATTTATAAATAAATCTCAGGCTTAAATGTTAAAAATCAAAATTTCCACTTCTCAAACAATATATATATATATATATATATCAGTTTGTTTCAAAATATTAACATTGTTTAATTTAACAAACAACTCAAATTCAAATCTAAATATATATATATATATAAACTTATATATACAAAATTAATTGAAAATATAATTTGAATACACTAGATTCGAATTATAAACCAATATAAATTTCTTAAATACCAATTCAAGCTTAGTTTCATATTTTAAAACGTAAAAATCTTTGTTCGTTACATCTCCTTTACGGTAGGAGCCCTTGAAGAAGACGACACTACTTCCAAAGCATAAGCCTTCACAACCTGCTTCCCCTTAGCTGATTATGGACAGTCTTTCTTCTTATGCCCTGGTTTTCCACACATGAAGCACTTCTTCTGAGCCTTTGGATTCTTGCACTCATTAGAAAAATGATTCTTCCGTTGGAAGTTAAACTAAACTACCTCACTCTTAGGATTTTTTTGGCCATCCTTTCCCTTTTGTTGTTGCTGCTTCCTCCTCTTGTTATTGTAACCACCTTGTTATAGTTTCTGTGCTTCCTTGGTTGCAGCAGCAATAGTTTCTTCCTTTAGGAAAAAGCTTTTATGCCTCACGGCTTTTTCCAAAATCTTTTCATACAGATCGTCAAGATGATCCACTAATGGCCTTCTGATATAGGTATAGAAACCCATCACAAACTTATCGTTCTTCTAATAATGAGAATCAATATACGAACGAGCGTAGTTGGACAAGGCCTTAGAATCAAAAATATACTCTAGCACTGGTCGGCCATTCTACTTGAGCACCACAAACTTCTTGAACATAGCCAATTTCTGAGCAGTAGAAATAAACTTGGTCTCAAGATTGACTTGGAACTGCACTCATGTGATCTTTTATTTCGGAGTCTCAAGTGTGACTCAATTTCACTAGTCCGTGGCTCTACTTTGTAGTTGCCTTGATGCAAGCTTCCTCTTCATTGCATTGTTTATACCCAAGTCACCAAAGATCCTTATGCAAGTATCCATCGATCTTTGAACCTCATCTTTTGGCTCAGTTCCTTTAAACTGTTTTCCTCCTAGAGATGTGATGTCTTTGCACAGCTTCGCGAAATCCACAACCCTAGGAACTTGCACACCTACATCTACCGTGGCTGCCACTGGAGAGGGTTAGAATGATTAATCACGTACAAGAAAAACTGCTAATGGAGTTCAAACGCTACTATACTATTGTTTTAATCAAAAAATGATCAAACACCAAATACGATGCTCTAAAGAGTGCGTCGCCCGTTCAGTGGCAAGGTGCTAAGAAAGCACGTTTCCAAATTAGGGGAGAGACACTATAAAAAGCATGTAAGAAGTAATGTGAAGCCATAATCACAAAAGTAAAAATGCAAAATAAAGACAAGAGAATTTTTATAGTGGTTCGATTCGAAATGAATCTACATCCACTTTCCAAGCATTTTCATTACGAGATTCCATTTACAATATTTGCTCCTTTGTACATTCATAAGAGAGCTTTTGAAATGCATCCATCTCCATGCTTATTTGAGAATGATAGAAATCTTAAAGTGATTATGCCGATCCTTCCATGAAAATTATGCTCCATATGCTCCAATGCTCCATAGATTTATGATGAATGATGGAGAAGAAATGTAGAAATGCTTGAAGAAGCTCCAAAAAGCAATTTGATAGCACGTCCTCGTAGCTCCCTCCAAAAATCCCCCCTCTTTTCATGTGAATTATGAGGGGTATTTATAGTTGGAGTTGAAGGGTAGTGGCAAACTTGTAATTTAGAGTGTAAAGTTGGCGCTAGGTTGGCAATTGGTTGGCGCATAGTTGGCATTGTCATATTTACAAAACTGCCACTCCTTTTTTACATTTTGGCCAGTACACTCGTTTTTATCCGGCCATACACTCGTTTTTATGCTGCTGGTCGGTTTTACATTCCTTTTAGGCTGCTGGTCGGTTTTACACTCCCTTTTTATGCTGCTGGTCGGTTTTACACTCGTTTTAGGCTGCTGATCGGTTTTACACTCCTTTTTTATGCTGGTGATCGGTTTTACACTCCTTTTAGGCTGCTGGTCGGTTTTACACTCCTTTTAGGCTGCTGGTCGGTTTTACACTACTTTTTTATGCTGCTGGTCGGTTTTACACTCCTTTTAGGCTGCTGGTCGGTTTTACACTACTTTTTTATGCTGCTGGTCGGTTTTACACTCCTTTTAGGCTGCTGGTCGGTTTTACACTCCTTTTAGGCTGCTTGTCAGTTTTACACTCCTTTTTTATGCTGGTGGTCGGTTTTACCCTACTTTTAGGTTTCTGGTCGGTTTTACACTCCTTTTTTATGCTGCTGGTCGGTTTTACACTCCTTTTTTATGCTGGTGGTCGGTTTTACACTCCTTTTAGGCTGCTGGTCGGTTTTACACTCCTTTTTTATGCTGCTGGTCCGTTTTACACTCCTTTTTTATGCTGGTCGATACACTCTTTATGGAGTATGGACCAACCAGAGACTAAAGGGACGAGCAGGAGGCTTCAGCAATGGGAGGATCGACCAGGAATCTTCCAATATTAAGACGGAGTGGGCTTCCAAAAAGCGGGACCGATCAAATATGTTGAGGTGCCGGAACCGACCAGACGCTCTGATGTGAGAAAGAACAATCCGAAACTGATGAGATCGACCATCCGCTGATGCCATTCCGAACCGATCAGGCTTAAATGAACAGGATGCTCGACCCCGTTCGCTTGCTCGACCAAATCTGTAATGAACGACCGCGTTGAAGTGGCGGAGTACGACCTAGGCTTCTGGGAAGCTATGCACGACCCCTGCTTGCGTGTGCTTGATGGAACGACCGACCAGATTAGCTTCAGCTTGGACCGACCAGATGGTGATGCTGGTAACCGATCAGTTGTGAGCGACCGGAGTTTGCTGTTTTTCAACTGGTTAACATTTGCCCCTCGAAGCTTGTATTTTTCGCTTGCGAGAAATGCGGGCTTCGAAATGATCATTGCTGTCATGGTCTTCGTTGGAATCCAGTCGTAGCCTTTTACTTGCTATGGCAAATCTTGCTTTGACTCATTGATTCCATACGCTCCAAGTTATGAACTTGTTGATTGGATTTATATGTTCTATAGCACCTGTTCTGTAATGAAAACAAGCACTTGCACGGTTTTGGACTTATACGTTGTTATTGATCGTCCACATCAATAACAGATTAGTTAATCATTGATGAATGATGTATAATAAATTGAATGTCATATCTATGCAGAAGTGCTTTACTTAACAGTTATGATTTGTTAAGCGTTATTTGCATAAACATGGTATTCGATTTTGAATTTAATTGATAAATTTGGGACTTCTACTTGGAGAAGCCATTGTATCTTTGATCTCTGCTTTGGAGAGATAACTTTTTCTATGGAAAGGATTTGTAGATTGTCGCATTGTTTCGTATTGCGAATTTGAGCGACATTTAAGTGAGGGTTGCATTGCTCCGCGCTACAAACTCCCACACTTCGTCTCGCCTTAGCAAGCTCCCGTGCTTCGTTCTGCGCGTACGGATTCCCGCAAACCATTGGGTGAAGGTTATATTGATTCACGGAGCGGGCATCAGTCATCGGCTGCATTCACTTATCGTCATAAGTGCTCGCATCCCGACTGAAGGAGCCTGGACCTCCGTGAGATTTTATGGTAAAGGTATTGATCCATGGAGCGGGCATCAGTCATCGGCTAAAGTCACTTATCGTCATAAGTGCTCACATCCCGACTGAAGGAGCCTGGACCTCCATGAACCCTTGAAGGTTGGGGTTTTTATTTTGCCTCTGTTATTGGAGGTCTTTGACCCTTGCTATGGAGGGACTTTGTCTCGCCTCACTATGGGAGGACTTTGTTTATTTGTCCCCGGAGAGGTCTTGGGTTTAGTGCCCCCGGAGAGGTCTTGGGTTTAGTGCCCCCGGAGAGGTCTTGGGTTTAGTGCCCCCAGAGAGGTGTTGGGTTTTGTGCCCCCGGAGAGGTCTTGGGTTTAGTGCCCCCGGAGAGGTCTTGGGTTTTGTGCCCTCGGAGAGGTCTTGGGTTTTGTGCCCTCGGAGAGGTCTTGGGTTTAGTGCCCCCGGAGAGGTCTTGGGTTTTGTGCCCCCGGAGAGGTCTTGGGTTTAGTGCCCCCGGAGAGGTCTTGGGTTTAGTGCCCCCGGAGAGGTCTTGGGTTTAGTGCCCCCGAAGAGGTCTTGGGTTTTGTGCCCTCAGAGAGGTCTTGGGTTTAGTGCCCCCGGAGAGGTCTTGGGTTTAGTGCCCCCGGAGAGGTCTTGGGTTTTGTGCCCGCGGAGAGGTCTTGGGTTTAGTGCCCCCGGAGAGGTCTTGGGTTTTCCACTCATTGTTATGAGTGTTTCGCATCCCGACTGAAGGAGCCTGGACCTCCATGAGGTTACACTTTGTATTTGTTGAATTTTTTCCATCTGACTTTTGGCAGTTTCCCTTGCTCATGTTCCATGATGTGCCCTTCATCGTTGCGCTGATATTTTTGCACTATGAAATTTGGAATCATTGGGGGTCGCCATATTTCATCAGATTGTTGAGGAAATCAAGCATTTATTGGATGACCTGTAATGAGAAATCATTCCTTAGCAAAGTTCGGACTTTGAATTATTCATAACATTGTAAGCAAGGAATTCGACTAAGCATATATGCTTTTGGTTACAGGACTATAGTTCAATGCTTTACTTAGCAATTATTACAAACTGTTTACATGAAATTTCAAATGTAACAGAAGGTGAAAGTAAAGCAATAAAATGGTAAGTAAAAGGAGAGCGATGATGATCGCTTACTCTTGGCCCATTAAGAATGACAGTGGTTGTCAGTTGATTATTGGCCTTGAATCATTTTGAGCAGCTCCCTGCCCTTGAGATGTTGTAGCTTGAGGGCTTTTTATGTACTGTTGCAGATGACCTTTCTTGATTAGTTCTTCAAATAACAACTTTAGTTGTCTACAATCATTGGTGTCGTGGCCAGACTGCTTGTGGTAAATACAGTACTTCCCAGATTTGAGCAAATGGTCATTCATCTTTATCGGGCGAGGTTCTGGATAATCTTCGGTATCCTTAGTGGCCAAGTAGATGTTTACAATAAAGTCATTCAAAGGAGTCAATTCGGGAAGATCGGGGAGGCGAGATTTCTTGTTAGCTTTGTTCCCATTCCCATCATTGAATCGTTTTTGCCACTGAGGTTTGTGGGCATTATCACTCCTTTTATCCTCTGTAGTATTACTTGGGCCAACTGAAGGATCTTTGTCTATCCTCATGTATTCTTCCGCTTTATTGTAAAATTTATCAAGCGTGGTTGGCTCTTTCATTTTAATCCATTTGCCGAATTCGCTATCTGCATCTATTGCGCTGAGAAGTGACATGAGGATTATGCGAGGCTCCGCATTTCGTACTTCGGAAAGAGCAACATTAAAGCGACTAAGAAATGCTTTGACTGTTTCGCCGGGATTTTGTTTCATCGATGAGAGAGTTATAGCATCCTTAGACTTAACAGCATATAAGAGAAATTGCTCCTTAAACTTTTTGGTTAGATCTGAAAACTGATCAATGGATTCTGGTGGCAGCTTGGTGAACCATAGTGAGGCAGCTCCTTCCAAATAAAGGGGAAAGTAAGTGCATCTCATCCCGTCGGTAGCTTTAGCTGCGGTCATGCCCCACTCATACTTGAACAAGAAATAATTGGGATCAGTAAGACCATTGTATGGAGGTAAAGTGGGAGGAGTGAACTTCTTTGGACAGTCCGCTTGCAGGACCCTCTCGGTGAATGGAGTTCAACTTGGAGAGAAGTCCCAGTCCCTTTCGTCATCCTTGCAAGCTTGGTTCTTTTTCATAGCCTGCTCAATCATTCCTGCAATATACTCTTCATTGTTGCGTTGTTCCGCGGTACCAACTTCGATCCCTTTACCGGATCTTTGCCTTAGCAAGTCAACACGGTTCAAGGATGTAGGAAGTGCCCTTGTGGGACTAACAACATTTCGAGTACATCGGGCAGAATGATTGTTAGCACGTGGATTGGCGTCCACAACCTTGGCTCCATTATTGTCATGTTCTCGTCCTTCAACATCCTCCATGTCATTGTTAAGATTTTGGTCGGAAGCGGAAGAACCTTCCTTCTCATCGAGATTGACTTGAGCCCTTTGAAGAGTAGGATTAGGGCGAACACCGAGGATGGCATCCAATTTCTCCATCATAGCATTGGAAGCGGCATCAATGCGTTGATTTATGTTGGCAACCACAACATCTAGCTCGCCTTTTGTGACACCAGCTCCGCTTATAGAATTTTGGCCAACCTCCAGAAGATTAGTTTGAGGTGTAGCTTCGTTGTTGGCGATACCTTCGGCTCCTCCACGGATTTGCTATTCGCCTTTTTGGATTTCGCCATCATTTCGGTTATAGATCCGAACTTCGAAGAGAGCTTCTCCAGGGATTCCAACTCCGGACGGGTGATTGAGATTGAAGATGTGATCACGGCCCCACGGTGGGCGCCTAATGTTTTAATCAAAAAATGATCAAACACCAAATACGATGCTCTAAAGAGTGTGTCGCCCGTTCAGTGGCAAGGTGCTAAGAAAGCACGTTTCCAAATTAGGGGAGAGACACTATAAAAAGCATGTAAGAAGTAATGTGAAGCCGTAATCACAAAAGTAAAAATGCAAAATAAAGACAAGAGAATTTTTATAGTGGTTCGATTCGAAATGAATCTACATCCACTTTCCAAGCATTTTCATTACGAGATTCCATTTACAATATTTGCTCCTTTGTACATTCATAAGAGAGCTTTTGAAATGCATCCATCTCCATGTTTATTTGAGAATGATAGAAATCTTAAAGTGATTATGCCGATCCTTCCATGAAAATTATGCTCCATATGCTCCAATGCTCCATAGATTTATGATGAATGATGGAGAAGAAATGTAGAAATGCTTGAAGAAGCTCCAAAAAGCAATTTAATAGCACCTCCTCGTAGCTCCCTCCAAAACTCCCCCCTCTTTTCATGTGAATTATGAGGGGTATTTATAGTTGGAGTTGAAGGGTAGTGGCAAACTTGTAATTTAGAGTGTAAAGTTGGCGCTAGGTTGGCAATTGGTTGGCATTGTCATATTTACAAAACTGCCACTCCTTTTTTACATTTTGGCCAGTACACTCGTTTTTATCCGGCCATACACTCGTTTTTATGCTGCTGGTCGGTTTTACACTCCTTTTAGGCTACTGGTCGGTTTTACACTCCTTTTAGGCTGCTGATCGGTTTTACACTCCTTTTAGGCTGCTGGTCGGTTTTACACTCCTTTTTTTATGCTGGTGGTCGGTTTTACACTCCTTTTAGGCTGCTGGTCGGTTTTACACTGCTTTTTGATGCTGGTGGTCAGTTTTACACTCATTTTAGGCTGCTGGTCGGTTTTACACTCCTTTATTATGATGCTAGTCGGTTTTACACTCCTTTAGGCTGCTGATCGGTTTTACACTCCTTTTTTATGCTGGTGGTCGGTTTTACACTCCTTTTAGGCTGCTGGTCAGTTTTAAACTCCTTTTTTATGCTGGTGGTCGGTTTTACACTCCTTTTAGGCTGCTGGTCGGTTTTACACTCCTTTTTTATGCTGGTGGTCGGTTTTACACTCCTTTTAGGCTGCTGGTCGGTTTTACACTCCTTTTTTATGCTACTGGTCGGTTTTACACTCCTTTTTTATGCTGGTCGATACACTCTTTACGGAGTATGGACCAACCAGAGACTAAAGGGACGACCAGGAGGCTTCAGCAATGGGAGGATCGACCAGGAATCTTCCAATATTAAGACGGAGCGGGCTTCCGGAAAGCGGGACCGATCAAATATGTTGGGGTGCCGGAACCGACCAGACGCTCTGATGTGAGAAAGAACGATCCGAAACTGATGAGATCGACCATCCGCTGATGCCATTCCGAACCGATCAGGCTTAAATGAACAGGATGCTCGACCCCGTTCGCTTGCTCGACCAAATCTGTAATGAACGACCGCGTTGTAGAGGCGGAGTATATAACGACCCGTATTTTCAATAATCTGTTATAACGTAAATCGAGGTAGAATTTTATTTATAAATCTGAATCAAGGGAAACGGGCTATTCCATTGCGTTCGTCTTGGAAAAATACGCGAAATAGAGTCCGAGTTTTCGAAAATCGGAGTCCGTATGACCCGATTAAGGCCCAACGAAGTTTTCAAAAAATTTCAAATTCAAGTTTGAATTTGGAAATTAGGGTTAGATTGGGCCAGGCGGGAAAACTCCCGCCAGAGTACCCAAGTCGACAGCCCTGTCGACTTGGGAGTCGACTTGGTTGGACCCAAGTCGACAGCCCTGTCGACTTGGCTGTCGACTTGGTCCAGCCGGGCAGTTTTGCCTGGTGCACCATTTTGGGTTTGTGTTGAGTTTGGGGGCCAGATTCGGTTTTAAGGGCTGAGATTGGAACTAGGGTTTAATCCTAAGGCTAGAACTAGTCCTAATCTCTATAAATAAGCCCCTAACCTAACCCTAAATCATCATTATTCATTCAAGTAATTAAACTATGGCAAAATCATTCCTCTCATGGCCTCAACTCTCTTCATAAATTCCTAAATAAATTTCTATGAGATTTTCCATGCATACAAGTGTTTTCAAGCTTGTATGAGCATCATTAGCTTGCATTCAAGTCAAGTTTCTATATTTGCATCATAAAGCAAGGGTTTTGATCATTTTGGCTTAAGGGTTTTTCTATTGAAGCTTGCATTTTGGGTTTAATTGGTTGCATAAGGGCTTTGTCATATTTTTGTGTCTTCATAAGCATTGTAAGCCCTATTCTACTTTCATATTTAAACTCTAAAGTTAAATGAATGATGCAAGTTTGGTTGGCCATGATGATATGCAAGTTTATCATGTTAAGTTATGCAAGTATGCCATGTTATGATATGCAAGTTTACCATGTTATGCTATGCAAGTTTGCCATGTTATGATATGCAAGTTTATCATGTTATGCTATGCAAGTTTGCTATGTTATGATATGCAAGTTTATCATGTTATGTTATGCAAGTTTGCCATGTTATGATATGCAAGTTTATCATGTTATGTTATGCAAGTTTGATATGCAAGTTCGTCATATGATATGCAAGTATGTTATGCAAGTTTGGGATGACCATTTTGTTCATGTTATCATGTTATGCAAGCTTATCTTGAGTATATGAACATAAAGCTTCAAGCTTTATGCTAAAGGTTGCATTTTGGCAACATGTAAGTTATCATATCTCTTATGATAACTTGCATGTGAGGCTAAATGCGAGCTTATGGCCATTTCTACATGTCATTTATCACCATGTATCACCAATATGCTAAGTTTGGTTTTATGCATGCTTTTGAGGCCTAAAAATGTATTATGCAAGTATATGAACATATGTACATTCCATATGCCACCATGTTAAACTTGTGGCTTCAACACCTTTATGTCACGATTATGCCAAGTTCCCTCTTTCTATCCTTTATGCGCTATTGCGATATGTAAGCGATGGGATAGCGTTTGGGGTTGGGTAAACTTAAAAGACATAAAAACATAAGATTGAGAATTTACCTATTAAGTTAGGTCTACCCATTGGGAATTTACCTATTAAGTTAGGTCTACCCAATTGCTTGAAAATTTGTAATGTGTTTTGGAAACACGATGGACATGACACTTAGAAAATATAAGTGTGACCAACTCGAGGTTGGGTTGAGTTTGTAGCGTAAACCTACCCGGAACCGATCGGCCTAACTAGTTGCTACAAACAATAGGACCCAATGTGAGAAGTTGGTCATGTTGTACCTTGAACCCGAGGTTAGACCAAGTTGTGGTGTAAAGCTACCCGGACCCGCCCGGCTTAACTAGTAACCACAACAAGGTCTAATGTGAGAGGTTAAGGCGCATTAAATTAATTAATGCCTCGTGATTAGGGTTAAGTCATGGTCCGCTTAATACTTAACCAATTTGGGCTTGGTAGATTAATCAGGGTTAAGTCGTGAACTCATCGTTACACTTAACCAAGTTAATCCATGATTAGTAAAAGGGTTAAACCGTACTTAACCCACTAGAAAAGCCTAGCAATGGGGGTCCACTCCAGCAGTAATCCCAAGTTCGTATCATTATGGCCCTAGGGTCTAGGCTAGGGTGGGGGCACAATTACTGGACTTGAGGTAAGAGACCAAAAACAACGGCAGAAGGGTACGCCGGTGTAGTTCCGGGCGGACTATGGTCGTGCACATAGTCCGAAGCCGGGGAAAACATGCACGGGTACCTGTAGATTGAGACTGTGCACTTATGTTTATGGTGTCCAGGGGTTGACACCCTAGGGCTTGATACACCCAACGGGAGACCCTGCACAGTCTGACTACAATTATGTTTGGGCCGTATTGACACCAACACGTAACGAGTTAGGCTTATAGGGAGCCGATCGACTAGACCGTTTGGTTGGACCGCGTATTAGGGTCACTTCATGTTATTGGGCCAAAGCTTGGGCCAAGGGATCAATACTTGTTTATTCAAGTCATGTTAGTTTGCTAGTACACCTGTGGTGCAAAACCTTAATCCTGATTATGCGATGACACCTTTATCTACCTTGTTAGTTAATCATCGTGCTAGTATGTTGTTATCCTTATGTTCATCCCTGCTTCTCATGCCAGTTAACTTTATCAGTTTACATTGATTGTAGTAGGGCTTACTCAGTCTTTTTGACTGACCTGTTTTCCTTTCGCCTCTTTTCTTCCGTTTCCCCCCAGGTTCTCAGGGTGGGAATATTGGAGCTTTGCTTGGATTTCTGATCGCTTGCTTGTGGGATTTTAGCTCATGTACGGTCTTGACATGAAGCTAGCTATGGTTATCACTTATTTTGGGGATAGTACTTATGTATTTCAGTTTTTCAGTAATGTTGTTTTTATCTAGACTTGTGTATTTGGAAAGTTGACATTATGTTGTACCAGACTTGTTTTGAATTGGTTTGAAATCTTCCGCTGTCTATGTTATTTACTCTGTTTATATATATATATATATATATATACATATGCTCTTGTTCTGCCTTGATATATCATTATGCATGTTTACCTGATTCAAACGCCCTTCCAAAGTCAGAGTGCTTGCAAGAGCCACCCTGGCGGAGGTGGGGTGTTACATTTGGTATCAGAGCATATGGTTTACGAGAAGGGACAAAAAGGTTTTTTTTATACTTTTGGAAAACTATTTTCAAAACCAAGTATAAAGTATTTTCCAAAGAAAAGTCTAGTTTATTTTAAAGGCTATTCCCCAAAAAGCCATTAGCAAAATTCCTTCGTTTTTCTCCATTCTGAATCTATCTTTTTCTTCGTTTTCAGTATGGCCGATAACTTTGCTATTCCGGAGGGAGTACACGTACCTGTTTGGTATAGGAGACTTTTGGAGGCTAGGGCGACCGAAGCCGGCCCCGCCGATGTTCCTCCTCCTCCTCCTCCGGTAGTCAATGTTCCCCTTCCTCCTGTCGCTGATGTTCCTCCTCCCCCTCAGCATCCACAAGAGGATTTCGTAGAGATTTGCAAAGACTTTAAGGCGATGGGTTGCAAGAATTTCTTTGGAACCGAGACTTATGTAGAGGCAAGGAATTGGTTGAAAGAAACCGAAGATCTTTTTGCCTTCTTTGATATAGATGACCGCAGGAAGGTTTTATTAGCAGTGTGGTTGCTAAAGGAAGAAGCTGCACGTTGGTGGGTGGTCACCACCGCTACTAGGCCAACTGAGACTTGGGATGACTTTCGGGGAAAGTTTGGACTAAGGTTCCTATCACTGAAACAAGGGGACATGACTATTAGGGAATACATAGATAAGTTTAATCAACTGGCTCGGTTCGGTTTGGACCTGGTTAACACAGCTCAGAAGAAGGCCCTATACTTTGCTCTAGGATTAAACGAGCCATTACATGGTTTGGCCATATCTCATATACCCTTGGGGGCAACTTTCGAGAGTTTGGTGAATATGGCCCAACTCAATGAAGAGAATAGGAGTGACAAGAAGGAGATCAAGATGAATGATACTCAAGCCAAGAAGACTGATTCCCAGTGGAAAGGAAATCAGGGTAATCCAAGCGGTCAGAGCAGTCAAGGCAACAAGAACAAGAGTCAAGGCAACAAGGGGAAGTGCCATTATTGCGGTTCAGTTGGGCATCTTATTAAGGATTGTAAGAAGAGGAAAAGGAAGAGTGGTGAATGCTATCATTGTGGTGAGTTTGGACATTCCAGCAAAAATTGCCCGAAGAAGCAAGGGCAAGGTCAGACTCAGTGTGCAAGACCGTCTGACGGGCGAGTTCACCCCCTCAACATCGTTCTTCCAGCTCATGATCGAGGTAGTGTTTCTGTTAAAAGTCTTGTCTACATTTCTGATTTTCCTGATCGTACCTTGTTTGATTTTGGTGCATCGCATAGTTTATTTCATCTGATCTAGTTGAAAGTTTGCACCTAAGTACTAGTCTAGTTAATGATCCTATGTGTGTTTCAAATCCAATTGGGGTTTCCGCCCATTTGTCTATTATCTACGTGGATTTGAAAATCTCTATCTTTAGTGTAGAGTTCTCGTGTGATGCTTATATTCTCGGTTTCATGGGGTATGGGTTGATTTTTGGGCATGGATGGGCTGTCCAGTTTTGGAGCCATCCTTGATTTTTGAGCATAGGGTTGTGAGGCTCATGACTCGCCTCGGTAATACCCTAAAATTTTTTTGTAACCCTATGGGTCCCGTCATGTTGTGTTATCTTGAATCCCTCAACTCGTCTATCGATAGTTTGCAATCGGTGAGGGTGGTCCGAGAATATCCTGATATCTTGGGTGAAGTGAAGGGGGTTACCCCTAAACGGGAGATGGATTTCCGCATTTATCTGGTTGATAATGCCAAGATAGTTTCGTGGCCGGTTAGGCACGTGGCCCCGCAAGATGAGAGTTAAGAAAGCAAGTCAAGGAGTTGCTTGAGAAGAACTTCATTAGACGAAGTATATCTGAATGGGGAGCGCCTGTAGTATTTACTACCAAGGCAGATGGTTCTCTTCGACTTTGTGTTGATTATCGTGAGTAGAACAAGAAAAATAGACAACCATTACCAAAGATCGATGATTTGTTTGATCAGCTTGTAGGAACATCTGTTCTCTCTTGATCTTGCTACAGGATTCCATCAGCTCAGGGCAGCTGAAGGTAGTATAGACAAGACTGCGTTCAGAACTCCAGATGTATTCTTAGAATGGCGTGTCATGCCATTCGGTTTGACTAATGCACCCGCCTACTTCGTTGACTTGATGAGCATGGTGTCTAGGGAGTTCCTGAACGAGTTTGTGGTAGTCTTTGTAGACGATATCCTGACTTTCTTAAAGAACGAGGAAGAACATGCTAGGCATCTCAAGGAGGTGATGGATACGCTTAGAGCGCATCAGTTGAAAGCTAAGTCCTCCAAATGTCATTTTGGAGAAAAAGGAGTTAGATTTCTTGGGCACATAGTTTCTAAGCATGGCTTAATGGTGGATCCTGTTAAAGTGGTCGCGTTTCAAAACTGAAAAGCTCCGACGAGGACAATTGAAGTAAGAAGCTTTCTCAGTTTAATTAGTCAGTTAGCGTCCCTTGAGTTTAGACCTACCCTTCTGGATCAAGTAGGGACTTCACAGAAGGAAGACCCGCAGATAGCCGAGATCATGGACAAGTTGATTCGAGACGAGATGGCAAGTCACCTCGCTATAGATGACAAGGGATGGCTAAGACGCAATGAGAAAAAGAAGGTTCTTGAAGATGCACATCACCCGAGGAGGTGGCCGAGTTTGTCCCAAGGTGCATGTTGTGCCAACAGGTTAAAGGCCGAGTCATAGAAGCCCGGTGGGCTATTACATCCATTGGAGGTCCCCGCAATGGAAGTAGGAAAAACGTCATGAAGGATTTCATGGATGGACTGCCTAGACCAAGAAAAGGGAATAAGAGCATGTGGGTCATAGTAGGTAGACTCACGAAGAGTACTCATTTCACTCCGGTAAAGAGCGAAAGGACTGCATCATAACTAGCGACAGTTTACTTTCAAGAAATAAAGCGGTTGCACGGGGTTCCCTAAAGGATAGTTAGTAACCATGAATCAATTTTCACTAGCCAGTTTTGGAATAGTCTACGGGAAGTCATGGGCAAGCGACTGAATTTAAGTACGGCCTATCATTCACAGGCAGATGGTTCATTTTGTTCAAGCATGAGTTATAGAAAATCACGTTAGTAAGAGCAATTGGCAACGTGGATTGGTATTTTCAAGAAAAGTTCTGCTGCGTGGAATACTTTATAGTAAGTAAACGAGATCCAGGATTCACTAGTGAATTTTGGAGAGCTTGCATGAAACCATGAGGTCATAGTTATGTTTAAGCCAAGAATGATAGAAGGGTAAGTGAAAAAGGAAGACGAGAGGCGATAATGAAATGGGTTCCAACTCATTTTGGGAAATAGGAGTTAAGAAGCCAAGAAATCATGAGGTAAAAGACGGTCAAAGCACAGTGGAGTTAAGCTCAAGGAAACGTGACTTAGAAGACTGAAGGCTAGATAGGCGCATCATACCTCTTTTTAAGAGCATATCCTTGATCCTTGTTTTCCTGTGGAACTTACTCGCATGTTATCTTTTTATGTATATCCTCTCAGTCCCATTTTCGGTCCTATTTCTGTCGGGAGGTATGACTTATTGGCTAGTAATACATGTCAGGGTTTGGAGGGGTCCGTTAGGTTGACTAAACCTTTTGGGCTTTTATAGAATATGGGTTGGGTTAGGAAGGGATTTCTTGTAATCCGAAAGGAGTATATCCTTCTTATCTTCCCGATCTCTTTGTAGCATATCTTTTGCTATCCATGTTTGTCTTGATTATCTAGTTTATTATGTTAATCTTGTCATGAGAACCTTAGGTAGAAGCCCTTTGGATTAAACATGTGTTTGAAACATGTTATGCTTGATGGTTGCACGTGGTTGCAAGTGTTTGCAAGTGGTTACTCGTGGATGTATTATACACATTAGGCACTAGATCGGCTCACACACTCCTCATATTGCATATGCATGAGTGTTTACGCTTATTCATGGATGAAAATTTTTGTGTTATCACGTGGATGTTGCATATGGATGTATGTTATGTGCACACATATAGATGTTATACATTATGTTAGGAATTGCATACATATGGATTCATTTCACTAACATAATTTGCATTGATGATATTTGCATTAGATAAGTACATATACACACACCTTTGCATATGTTCATGCAACATTTAGAATCTTGTAAGGACAATGATTGCTCGTGGATGATGTTTTGAGTAGATGGATGTTGGATGGTAGGATACGTTCTTCCTAACTTGAAGATTTCAGGGACGAAATCCTTTAAGGAGGGGAGAATGTAACAACCCGTATTTTCAATAACCTATTATAACGTAAATCGAGGCAGAATTTAATTTATAAATATGAATCAAGGGAAACAGGCTATGCCATTGCGTTCGTCTCGAAAAAATACGCGAAATAGAGTCCGAGTTTTCGAAAATCGGAGTCCGTATGACCCTATTAAGGCCCAACAAAGTTTTCAGAAAATTTCAAGTTCAAAACAGATTTCAAATTCAAGTTTGAATTTGGAAATTAGGGTTAGATTGGGCCAGGCAAGAAAATTCCCGCCAGAGTACCCAAGTCGACAGCCCTGTCGACTTGGGAGTCGACTTGGTTGGACCCAAGTCGACAGCAATGTCGACTTGGCTGTCGACTTGGTCCAGCCGGGCAGTTTTGCCTGGTGCACCATTTTGGGTTTGTGTCGAGTTTGGGGGCCAGATTCGGTTTTAAGGGCTGAGATTGGAACTAGGGTTTAATCCTAAGGCTAGAACTAGTCCTAATCTCTATAAATAAGCCCCTAACCTAACCCTAAATCATCATTATTCATTCAAGTAACTAAACTATGGCAAAATCATTCCTCTCATGGCCTCCACTCTCTTCATAAAATCCTAAATAAATTTCTATGAGATTTTCCATGCATACAAGTGTTTTCAAGCTTGTATGAGCATCATTAGCTTGCATTCAAGTCAAGTTTCTATATTTGCATCATAAAGCAAGGGTTTTGATCATTTTGGCTTAAGGGTTTTTCTATTGAAGCTTGCGTTTTGGGTTTAATTGGTTGCATAAGGGCTTTGTCATATTTTTGTGTCTTCATAAGCATTGTAAGCCCTATTCTACTTTCATATTTAAATTCTAAAGTTAAATGAATGATGCAAGTTTGGTTGGCCATTATGATATGCAAGTTTATCATGTTAAGTTATGCAAGTATGCCATGTTATGATATGCAAGTTTACCATGTTATGCTATGCAAGTTTGCCATGTTATGATATGCAAGTTTATCATGTTATGCTATGCAAGTTTGCCATGTTATGATATGCAAGTTTATCATGTTATGTTATGCAAGTTTGCCATGTTATGATATGCAAGTTTATCATGTTATGTTATGCAAGTTTGGTATGCAAGTTCGTCATATGATATGCAAGTATGTTATGCAAGTTTGGGATGATCATTTTGTTCATGTTATCATGTTATGCAAGCTTATCTTGAGTATACGAACATAAAGCTTCAAGCTTTATGCTAAAGGTTGCATTTTGGCAACATGTAAGTTATCATATCCCTTATGATAACTTGCATGTGAGGCTAAATGCGAGCTTATGGCCATTTCTACATGTCATTTATCACCATGTATCACCAATATGCTAAGTTTGGTTTTATGCATGCTTTTGAGGCCTAAAAATGTAATATGCAAGTATATGAACATATGTATATTTCATATGCCACCATGTTAAACTTGTGGCTTCAACACCTTTATGTCATGATTATGCCAAGTTCCCTCTTTCTATCCTTTATGCGCTATTGCGATATGTAAGCGATGGGATTGCGTTTGGGGTTGGGTAAACTTAAAAGACATAAAAACATAAGATTGGGAATTTACCTATTAAGTTAGGTCTACCCATTGGGAATTTACCTATTAAGTTAGGTCTACCCAATTGCTTGAAAATTTGTAATGTGTTTTGGAAACACGATGGACATGACACTTAGAAAATATACGTGTGACCAACTCGAGGTTGGGTTGAGTTTGTAGCGTAAACCTACCCGGAACCGACTGGCCTAACTAGTTGCTACAAACAATAGGACCCAATGTGAGAAGTTGGTCATGTTGTACCTTGAACCCGAGGTTAGACCAAGTTGTGGTGTAAAGCTACCCGGACCCGCCCGGCTTAACTAGTAACCACAACAAGGTCTAATGTGAGAGGTTAAGGCGCATTAAATTAATTAATGCCTCGTGATTAGGGTTAAGTCATGGTCCACTTAATACTTAACCAATTTGGGCTTGGTAGATTAATCAGGGTTAAGTCGTGAACTCATCGTTACACTTAACCAAGTTAATCCATGATTAGTAAAAGGGTTAAACCGTACTTAACCCACTAGAAAAGCCTAGCAATGGGGGTCCACTCCAGCAGTAATCCCAAGTTCGTATCATTATGGCCCTAGGGTCTAGGCTAGGGTGGGGGCACAATTACTGGATTTGAGGTAAGAGACCAAAAACGACGGCAGAAGGGTACGCCGGTGTAGTTCCGGGCGGACTATGGTCGTGCACATAGTCCGAAGCCGGGGAAAACATGCACGGGTACCAGTAGATCGAGACTGTGCACTTATGTTTATGGTGTCCATGGGTTGACACCCTAGGGCTTGATACACCCGACGGGAGACCCTGCACAGTCTGACTACAATTATGTTTGGGCCGTATTGACACCAACACGTGACGAGTTAGGCTTACAGGGAGCCGATCGACTAGACCGTTTGGTTGGACCGCGTATTAGGGTCACTTCATGTTTTTGGGCCAAAGCTTGGGCCAAGGGATTAATACTTGTTTATTCAAGTCATGTTAGTTTGCTAGTACACCTGTGGTGCAAAACCTTAATCCTGATTATGCGATGACAACTTTATCTACCTTGTTAGTTAATCATCATGCTAGTATGTTGTTATCCTTATGTTCATCCCTGCTTCTCATGCCAGTTAACTTTATCAGTTTACATTGATTGTAGTAGGGCTTACTCAGTCTTTTTGACTGACCTGTTTTCCTTTCGCCTCTTTTCTTCCGTTTCCCCCCCAGGTTCTCAGGGTGGGAATATTGGAGCTTAGCTTGGATTTCTGATCGCTTGCTTGTGAGATTTTAGCTCATGTACGGTCTTGACATGAAGCTAGCTATGGTTATCACTTATTTTGGGGATAGTACTTATGTATTTCAGTTTTTCAGTAATGTTGTTTTTATCTAGACTTGTGTATTTGGAAAGTTGACATTATGTTGTACCAGACTTGTTTTGAAATGGTTTGAAATCTTCCGCTGTCTATGTTATTTACTCTGTTTATATATATATACATATGCTCTTGTTCTGCCTTGATATATCATTATGCATGTTTACCTGATTCAAACGCCCCTCCAAAGTCAGAGTGCTTGCAAGAGCCACCCTGGCGGAGGTGGGGTGTTACAGAGTACGACCTGGGCTTCTGGGAAGCTATGCACGACCCCTGCTTGCGTGTGCTTGATGGAACGACCGACCAGATTAGCTTCAGCTTGGACCGACCAGATGGTGATGCTGGTAACCGATCAGTTGTGAGCGACCGGAGTTTGCTGTTTTTCAGCTGGTTAACAACTATATACTACAATATAGTATTCATCCATCAAAATCTACAAATACGTCTCTCATATGTAATTACGTCGTAGAACTTTGGCTAAAGTCGCTAACAAGAGCTCTTATATCAAATGCGATGACCGCCCATAACCCCTTCACTAAATAAGAGGTATAATACGTTGAAGGGTATGCCAAGCAGCTATGATCGATCATCAGAATAGGTAAATACAAGCGAACCAGTCACATAACTCACAATGCATGGATAACATATAATAGAACATATACAACATGTAGTAATAGTGGAGCATCGTATATCAAACTTCCAAAATTTCACAACATCCTGAAAGATTATCCATACGTCATAGGAAACATCAAAGTCTGTACATAAAGCCTCACTACGACACTCATAGAGCGACAGCAGAATAGAAATACTAGATAGTAATAAAACTGCTTCGTTAGCCTCTAGCTCACCGTCGATCAGCATCATCGTCCTCACTAAGCTATAACCTGCCACGTGTGTAACAACCCGTATTTTCAATAACCTGTAATAACATAAATCGAGGCAGAATTTAATTCTAAAATGGGAATCAAGGGAAACGGGCTATGCCATTGCGTTCGTCTCGGAAAAATACGCGAAATAGAGTCCGAGTTTTCGAAAATCGGAGTCCGTATGACCAAGATATGGCCTCGCGAAGTTTCACGAAAATTCCCAAATTAAAGTATACTTAATTAAGTGAAATGGGTTGTGTAGATATATATATATATATATATATTGATATATATATATATATATATATAATTGAAAATTTAATAAATAAATATGCAAAAATGCTCAAAACAGCGAATTGGGAGAGGGGAATAACCGAACCGGCCGATTTTTGAAGTCGACCCGAGCCCGCTGGGTCGACTAGGGGTTAATCCAGGGTGTTTGGCTGTCAACCCGTGGGCCGATTCGCTCAAGTGCAGATTTTGCATTTGAATGGTTCTCATGGTCCATCTTTAATCTAAAGGCCCTAGATGGTTCCTACACTTGACTTCTTCCCCAAGACATGCTTTGATGGCTTGGATTGAATCTAGGGTTAATCCTATGGCCTAAAACACTTGCCTAATCTATAAATAAGACCCTAACCTACCCTAATTCATTCATAATTAAACCTAGTGACTAAACTATGGCAAAATGCTAGCTCTCATGGCCTCCACTAATTTTATGAAGAGGGTTGCATACTAATCACTCTCTAATCAACTTCTAATCCCTTCTTAGCATCTTAATCTTCTTCATTTGGTGTTCAAAGTTGCTAGTTGTGAGTTTCTATCACTTTGATGATCTTTTGGTAAACTAATTAGATGAGATGTGATGAGATTTATGGTTTTGTATGTGGGTTAATGAGCTTTGAATCATATGATATGATGTTAGCATTAATCTTATGTTTATGCATGTTGAGTATGTAAGCTTATGCAAGTTTAATATGATGTATGTTATGTTTGCATGATGCTAAATATGCAAGTTGTGGGCTATGTAATCATATGCATGTTATGCAAGTTCATGGTAATATGCTATGCAAGTTACATGCATGTAAATATGCAAGTTACATGTTTGTTAATATGCAAGTTACATGTATGTAAATATGCAAGTTACATGTTTGTTAATATGCAAGTTACATGTTTGTTAATATGCAAGTTACATGTATGTAAATATGCAAGTTACATGTTTCTTTATATGCAAGTTACATGTTTGTTAATATGCAAGTTACATGTATGTAAATATGCAAGTTACATGTTTATTAATATGCAAGTTCATGATGACACATTATGCAAGTCTATAAGCTAATATGCAAGTTTGTTATGCAAAATGAATATGTAAGTTATGTGACATATTATATGCAAGTTATGTGACATGTTATGCAAGTTCATATGCAAGTTATGTGTTTGTTAATATGCAAGATGGCACCTTTGAAACATGTTCATTCATATGCAAGTTGACACCTTTTATATGTGTTATATCATGAACGAAATTACGTGGGAACGATGGGGTAATTAAATGCATAAGTTAATAAGATTGTGTGAAATTAATATAATTATGCATAACACAAAATAAATAAACATAGTATGGGAATTTGCCTATTTGGTTAGGTGTACCCATACTATGTGTTGGGAATTTACCTATTGAGTTAGGTCTACCCCATGGGAATTTACCTATTAAGTTAGGTCTACCCATGTTAAGAAAACTTGATTAATTAGGGATAATTAATATAAAATTATGAGGGTGATTAATTAGGTGTAATTAATTGACTAAGACACGAGGTTGGACTCAGTTGTAGCGTAAAACTGCCCGGACCCAACCGGCTTAACCAGTTGCTACAAATGTTAGCCCAATGTGAGAGGTCTTAGGCACAAACTAAATACGTAATTAATGTAAAGACACGAGGTTAGACTCTGTTATGACATAAGGCTGCCCGGACCCAACCGGCTTAACCAGCGGTCATAAAAGACAGTCTAATGTGAGAGGTCTTTACAAAGGTTATGTTCTTAATTAATTAATTAAGAAACACTTAACCACATTAGCATGTAGAGGGACATGAGGGGTTAAGTGGGTGCCTCGGGTGGCATGAGAAAATCTAGTGGTTGCCTTGGGTGGCAATAGAAAATACGATTAGAATACTTAACCAAAATGGAACATGTAATTAAAACATGATTAAAGGGTTAAGTGGGATATACTAGAAAAAGGGACAAGCTTAGGTGGGTAGCTTGTGGAGGCCCATTTCAACCAGTAACCCATACGTATCTTTGTGGGCTCGACCCATGTCGAGGACGGGACACGCATACTGGGCTTGACTGTAAGAGGCAAACGGGTTAGCGGTGGCAACGCAAGTCCAACGGGCTTCATATGCGTGAGTGGGCCCGGGCTGGTAGGTAAGCCGTTGTTGCATCGAGTAGATATAAGCCGTGCACCTTTAGTTCCATCAGGTTGCCACATTGGGGAATGATACATCCCACGGTGGGGCCAGCACGGGTATCTACGTTAGGGAGCCGATCGAATGGGAAGTAGTGTGTACACCTAGTGGATTGTAGGGCCCCGTGGCGCCTACTTGGTCACCTAGGGGTACGCAGGTACTAATTAGTAAATTTTATAAGTCCTTGGGTGGGATCAACCTTTAAGTTAGGAACGACTGGTGTGGTGCAGTTTAGTAATTTACCTTAGGGAGGGTAGATGCGTCTTTATCCTTTATCTTCGTTTAGTTGACTGCTTAGGGTAGCCATTCATCCCTATATGTTACCGTATATCAGTTTATGTCTTCTCTGGTTACTTTAACGATTGTATTGTTAAAGTTATAGGACTCGCTCAGACTTATGTCTGACCCCGTTGTTTTTATCTTTTTCCCAACCCTCAGGTCCTACGGTGGATCCTAGCAGTAGTGGAGCTTGACCGGATTGCTGTTCCAGTCTTTAGGAGCTTGGACAGATGTAAAGCTCCAGTTATCCAGTTATCTTTTCTTTTGTTTGGCTATTGTATGAGAGTGGGATTATGTACTTCTTTATTTTGATGGATATTGTACTTGACCTTTATTGTGGTTTTATGATGTAACCAGACATGTTTTACTTCCGCTGTTATGAGATGATGTTTTAAAATTTCAAGTACTATTTATATCTGTCTTGTTGTAATTTTTCTGTTCTATATTCACTAAAATACTCCACCGATGCTATGGCATTCCCTTAGTGAGTGATCATAGCGGGAGTGGGGTGTTACACGTGGTATCAGAGCTTAAGGTTACCAGAACAGATAAAATTTTTGAGAAAAACTACTTTCTAAGAGTATTTTCGAAGAAAGTATTTTTAAAAGCATGTCTTCTAAGAGAAAAAGTTTTTGAAAAAGAAAAGCATAATCCCCAATAGCCATATCTTTATCTTTCGGAATCTCCTTTTTGAATCTTTCCTCTTTCGTTTCAGCATGGCTGAAGATCTTAACATCCCGGAGGGTTTAGTTATACCACTATGGTATAGGAGGTTGCAAGAGGCTAGGGCCGCGGCTGCGGGTCCGGCCAATGCTACTACACCAGAGACAACCGCTCCTCCTCCTCAGCCTAGAGTGGATAATTTTGCTAAGGTTTGCAAGGAGTTCAAGGCTATAGGAGGAAAACCTTTTCTTGGTTCAGAGACTTTCGTAGAGGCTAGAGATTGGCTTAAGGAAGTGGAAGAGTTGCTAGATATCTTTGAAGTGGAAGAGGGAAAGAAAGTCAAGTTGGCGGCTTGGTTAATGAAGGGAGAGGCCTCATTCTGGTGGGAGGTCACTAATGGAGAACGCCCTGTTGACTCTTGGGCAGATTTTAAGCAAAGGTTTGGGGCTAAGTTTCTCTCAAGGGCGGAAGAGAATCTGTTTATGGAGAAGTTCTTGAATTTGAAGCAAGGGAATCTCACGGTGAAAGAATATGTCAACAAATTCAATCAATTAGCAAGGTTTGGCATAGAGTTGGTGAATACACCGGAGAAGAAGGCTTTGAGGTTCGTTAGAGGCTTGAACGAACCATTGCAAGGAATAGCTATGACTCACATTCCTATGGGGGCCACTTTTGAGAAGCTTGTCTACATGGCACTTATGCATGAGGATGATAAGAATTCTAAGGCACCAGAGAAAAAGGGGGATCAGAAGAAACCGCAACAGCAACAACAAGGCAAGGGCGGAAAAGGCAATGGTGACAAAAAGAAGACGAAGAAGAAGTGCTTCAATTGTGGAACACCAGGACACCTTAGTAAGGATTGTCGCAAAAAGAAGAAGACCGGTTGCTTTCATTGTGGTGAAGCAGGGCATCTTGTGAAAAACTGCCCAAAGAAGGGGCAGAAGACGGGGTCTACCTCAGGAGGCCAGGTGCAAGCTCTTATAGCACCACCTCAGTCAGGGGGGCAAGTTCAGGTTCTCTCAGTTCCACCGATTCAGCAGAGAGGTAGAACTATTTCCGTTGAAAGTCTGGTTTTTCTGTTTGATCATCCAGTTCGTACTTTGTTTGACTCTGGCGCATCGCATTCTTTTATCTCATCATCGTTAGTTGAGTCACTGCACTTAGACACCAGTCTAGTTGATGATCCCTTGGTTGTCTCAAACCCAATTGGGGGCTCCATATATCTGTCTATGATATGTTTGGGTTTGAAGATTTCTATACTTAGCGTTGAGTTTAGATGTGATGCTTTTGTATTGGGCTTCACGGGCTATGGGTTGATCTTGGGCATGGACTGGTTATCCAGTAATGGTGCCGTTCTTGATTGCGAAAGGAGAGTTGTCAGGCTCATGACCCGCTTGGGTAACACTCTCGAGATCTCTTGCAATCCCATGGAATCTGTTTTGCTAAGTTATCTTGAATCGCTCGATGCTTCGGTCGAGAGTTTGTGTTCTGTCAGAGTAGTCCGGGAATATCCGGATGTGTTTGAAGAAGTAAAGGGTTTGCCTCCGAAGCGGGAGATAGATTTCCGAATTTATTTGGTGGATAATGCCAAACCAGTGTCTTTGCCAGTACGCCACATGGCTCCTCGTGAGAGAAGAGAACTTCATAAGCAAGTAGGGGAGTTGCTTGAGAAGGGGTTCATAAGGCGAAGTATATCGGAGTGGGGAGCTCCAGTAGTGTTTGCCACGAAGGCGGATGGGTCCCTCAGACTTTGTGTGGATTATAGAGAACTTAATAAGCTCACGAAGAAGAATAGACACCCATTACCGAGGATAGATGATCTCTTTGATCAGTTGGTTGGCGCGTCAGTATTTTCGCAGATGGACTTAGCTACAGGGTTTCATCAGTTAAGAGTGGCGGAGGACAGTATAGAGAAGACTGCTTTCCGGACTCCGGATGGTTTTTATGAGTGGCTAGTGATGCCATTTGGGTTGACAAACGCCCCCGCATACTTTGTTGATCTCATGAGTAGAGTGTTCAGAGAGTATCTGAATAAGTTTGTAGTAGTTTTTGTGGATGACATCTTGGTCTTTTCCAAGAATGAAGAAGAGCATGCCTTACATCTCAAGGAAGTGTTGGAGACTCTTCGAGCGCATAGTCTTAAAGCTAAATTCTCTAAATGCCATTTTTGGAGAAGAGAAGTGCGATTCTTAGGGCATGTGGTCTCTAAGGAAGGGATAGCTGTGGATCCCGCAAAGATAGTATCTATCCAGGATTGGAAAGTTCCTAGAAATGCTACCGAGGTAAGAAGTTTCTTGGGGTTGGCAGGATATTATAGGAAGTTCATCAAAGACTTCGCGAAGATATCAGCCCCATTAACCCGCTTGACGAAAAAGAATCTGGTTTTCTCGTGGGATGTAGATTGTGATGATGCTTTCCGACGGTTAAAGAGAGCTTTGACCACCGCTCCAGTTTTAGTGCTCCCGGATGGGAGTAAGCCGTTTGTTGTTTATACCGATGCTTGTGGAACAGGATTAGGCGCAGTCTTGATGCAGGAGGGAAGGGTAATAGCCTATGGAGGGAGACAATTGAGAGTGCATGAGAAGAATTACCCTACCCATGATCTAGAGTTGGCCGCGATTGTTTTCGCACTTAAGTCTTGGCGCCATTATCTTCTTGGTGAGAGATTCGAGTTGTTCACCGACCATAAATCATTGAAGTACTTATTCTCTCAGAAGGATTTAAACCTAAGACAGCAAAGGTGGATGGAGTTCTTAGCATCCTATGATTTCGAGATAGCGTATACCCCTGGTAAGGGTAACGTGGTGGCAGACGCCTTAAGTAGAAAAAGGCTATCTTTGAGTCCATTGTTCGTGGAACGACGAAGCTTGGGGTTTCTTTCTTTGTTTGACTTCAGACCTTCTGTTGATTTTGTACCTGGTTTGTTGGCATCCTTGGAGGTTAGACCTACTCTTTTGAGACGGATTGGCGAGGCTCAGCGAGACGACCCACAGTTGGTTGTGTTGGTAGAGAAGCTTATAAGAGGGGAGTCGTCCAGCCATTTGGGTAGATACACCATAGATGATAAGGGATGGTTGCATAGAGACGGTAGACTTTGTGTACCGCAAGATGAGGGTTTGAAGAAGGCTATTTTGGATGATGCACATCGTTCAAGAATGACTATTCATCCCGGTGGAGACAAAATGTACCAAGACATGAAGAGAGTTTTCTTCTGGGCCGGTATGAAGAAAGATGTGGCCGAGTATGTGGCTAGATGCTTAGTGTGCCAACAAGTTAAAGTGGAGCAAAGGAAACCCGGTGGGTTGCTACACCCATTGGAAGTTCCACAGTGGAAGTGGGATAGTGTCTCGATGGATTTCATCGACGGGTTACCGAGATCGAGGAAGGGCAATACGGGAATTTGGGTTGTGGTAGACAGACTTACCAAGAGTGCCCATTTTATACCCGTAAAGAGTAAGAGGACCGCTCCATGGCTTGCTTCAGTCTATGTTGGAGAGATTGTTAGATTGCATGGCGTACCATCCAGCATTGTGAGTGATCGAGATCCTATTTTCACTAGTGAGTTTTGGAGAAGTTTGCAAGAGGCGGTAGGGACTCAGTTGTGTTTGAGCACCGCATATCATCCTCAGACGGACGGTCAGACTGAGAGGGTGAACCGTATCTTAGAAGATCTTTTGAGGCTTTGTATCTTGGATTTTGGAGGTACATGGGAAGAACATCTTCCTTTGGTGGAGTTCGCATATAATAACAGCTTTCAGTCCAGTATTGGTATGGCTCCTTTCGAAGCTCTTTATGGAAGGCCTTGTCGATCTCCTACATGTTGGTGGGAATCTACGGATAAGATCTTGCTTGGGCCGGATATGGTTAGAGAGACTTCAGAGAAGATTGATTTGATTCGAAGACGGATGAAGGCAGCGCAAGATAGACAGAAATCTTATGCGGATCGGAGAAGGACGGATCTTGAGTTTGAGGTTGGGGACATGGTTTTTGTCAAAGTATCTCCATTGAGAAATGTTGTTCGCTTTGGGTCCGTAGGGAAGTTAGCACCGAGATTTGTTGGGCCGTTTCCTATTAAGGAAAGGATTGGACGGATGGCATATAGGGTGGAGTTGCCCGACAGACTTAGTGGTGTTCATGATGTATTCCATGTATCACATTTGAGGAAGTGCTTACATGAGACCGCGGAGGTGGTAGAGCCGAGCTTGCTTAGAGATGTAGAGGTAGAGCGTGATGCGACGATTCGACGAGCTCCTACTCGCATCCTTGGGTCAGAAACTAGGAAGTTGAGGAACAGAGAAGTTCAGCTAGTTAAAGTGCAATGGGGAGATGACGAAAGCAATGCTACTTGGGAGACGGAAGCAAAGATGCGTTCTTTGTATCCATTTCTTTTTGAGAGTATGTCTTTTAACTTCTCCTTTATTGCTTGTCTAGTACTTATCTTATCTTTAGTATATCCTCTCGCTAATACCTATGACCTTTAGATAGGGTAAAACCTATGGTTGAAACATGTGTTTGAAACATGTTATGGTTGATGGATGCATATGGATGCAATTGTTTGCTAGTGGTTGCTCGTGGATGCATATACACACACATTAGGCACTAGATCGGCTCAGTCACTTCATGTTGCATATTGCATAAATGGATGTGGTAGTTAGATTGATGGATGTATCATGGCTGTGTTATCATATGGATGATGCATTTTTGTGTATGGTTGTGCACGCATGTAGAAATTTGTATGTGTCAATAGGGTTTCGCATACATATTGGATGCATGGCACTATCATGGTTTGCATTAAGGAGGTTTACTGTATCAGTAACCGCCTGATTTTCGCATTAGGTAAGTACATATACACACACTTTTGCATATATCCATCCAGCATTTAGAATCTTGTAAGGACAATGATTGCTCGTGGATGATGCTTTGAGTAGATGGATGATTGGATGGTAGGATACGTTCTTCCTAACTTGAAGATTTCGGGGACGAAATCCTTTAAGGAGGGGAGAATGTAACAACCCGTATTTTCAATAACCTGTAATAACATAAATCGAGGCAGAATTTAATTCTAAAATGGGAATCAAGGGAAACGGGCTATGCCATTGCGTTCGTCTCGGAAAAATACGCGAAATAGAGTCCGAGTTTTCGAAAATCGGAGTCCGTATGACCAAGATATGGCCTCGCGAAGTTTCACGAAAATTCCCAAATTAAAGTATACTTAATTAAGTGAAATGGGTTGTGTAGATATATATATATATATATATATATATATATATATATATATTGATATATATATATATATATAATTGAAAATTTAATAAATAAATATGCAAAAATGCTCAAAACAGCGAATTGGGAGAGGGGAATAACCGAACCGGCCGATTTTTGAAGTCGACCCGAGCCCGCTGGGTCGACTAGGGGTTAATTCAGGGTGTTTGGCTGTCAACCCGTGGGCCGATTCGCTCAAGTGCAGATTTTGCATTTGAATGGTTCTCATGGTCCATCTTTAATCTAAAGGCCCTAGATGGTTCCTACACTTGACTTCTTCCCCAAGACATGCTTTGATGGCTTGGATTGAATCTAGGGTTAATCCTATGGCCTAAAACACTTGCCTAATCTATAAATAAGACCCTAACCTACCCTAATTCATTCATAATTAAACCTAGTGACTAAACTATGGCAAAATGCTAGCTCTCATGGCCTCCACTAATTTTATGAAGAGGGTTGCATACTAATCACTCTCTAATCAACTTCTAATCCCTTCTTAGCATCTTAATCTTCTTCATTTGGTGTTCAAAGTTGCTAGTTGTGAGTTTCTATCACTTTGATGATCTTTTGGTAAACTAATTAGATGAGATGTGATGAGATTTATGGTTTTGTATGTGGGTTAATGAGCTTTGAATCATATGATATGATGTTAGCATTAATCTTATGTTTATGCATGTTGAGTATGTAAGCTTATGCAAGTTTAATATGATGTATGTTATGTTTGCATGATGCTAAATATGCAAGTTGTGGGCTATGTAATCATATGCATGTTATGCAAGTTCATGGTAATATGCTATGCAAGTTACATGCATGTAAATATGCAAGTTACATGTTTGTTAATATGCAAGTTACATGTATGTAAATATGCAAGTTACATGTTTGTTAATATGCAAGTTACATGTTTGTTAATATGCAAGTTACATGTATGTAAATATGCAAGTTACATGTTTCTTTATATGCAAGTTACATGTTTGTTAATATGCAAGTTACATGTATGTAAATATGCAAGTTACATGTTTATTAATATGCAAGTTCATGATGACACATTATGCAAGTCTATAAGCTAATATGCAAGTTTGTTATGCAAAATGAATATGTAAGTTATGTGACATATTATATGCAAGTTATGTGACATGTTATGCAAGTTCATATGCAAGTTATGTGTTTGTTAATATGCAAGATGGCACCTTTGAAACATGTTCATTCATATGCAAGTTGACACCTTTTATATGTGTTATATCATGAACGAAATTACGTGGGAACGATGGGGTAATTAAATGCATAAGTTAATAAGATTGTGTGAAATTAATATAATTATGCATAACACAAAATAAATAAACATAGTATGGGAATTTGCCTATTTGGTTAGGTGTACCCATACTATGTGTTGGGAATTTACCTATTGAGTTAGGTCTACCCCATGGGAATTTACCTATTAAGTTAGGTCTACCCATGTTAAGAAAACTTGATTAATTAGGGATAATTAATATAAAATTATGAGGGTGATTAATTAGGTGTAATTAATTGACTAAGACACGAGGTTGGACTCAGTTGTAGCGTAAAACTGCCCGGACCCAACCGGCTTAACCAGTTGCTACAAATGTTAGCCCAATGTGAGAGGTCTTAGGCACAAACTAAATACGTAATTAATGTAAAGACACGAGGTTAGACTCTGTTATGACATAAGGCTGCCCGGACCCAACCGGCTTAACCAGCGGTCATAAAAGACAGTCTAATGTGAGAGGTCTTTACAAAGGTTACGTTCTTAATTAATTAATTAAGAAACACTTAACCACATTAGCATGTAGAGGGACATGAGGGGTTAAGTGGGTGCCTCGGGTGGCATGAGAAAATCTAGTGGTTGCCTTGGGTGGCAATAGAAAATACGATTAGAATACTTAACCAAAATGGAACATGTAATTAAAACATGATTAAAGGGTTAAGTGGGATATACTAGAAAAAGGGACAAGCTTAGGTGGGTAGCTTGTGGAGGCCCATTTCAACCAGTAACCCATACGTATCTTTGTGGGCTCGACCCATGTCGAGGACGGGACACGCATACTGGGCTTGACTGTAAGAGGCAAACGGGTTAGCGGTGGCAACGCAAGTCCAACGGGCTTCATATGCGTGAGTGGGCCCGGGCTGGTAGGTAAGCCGTTGTTGCATCGAGTAGATATAAGCCGTGCACCTTTAGTTCCATCAGGTTGCCACATTGGGGAATGATACATCCCACGGTGGGGCCAGCACGGGTATCTACGTTAGGGAGCCGATCGAATGGGAAGTAGTGTGTACACCTAGTGGATTGTAGGGCCCCGTGGCGCCTACTTGGTCACCTAGGGGTACGCAGGTACTAATTAGTAAATTTTATAAGTCCTTGGGTGGGATCAACCTTTAAGTTAGGAACGACTGGTGTGGTGCAGTTTAGTAATTTACCTTAGGGAGGGTAGATGCGTCTTTATCCTTTATCTTCGTTTAGTTGACTGCTTAGGGTAGCCATTCATCCCTATATGTTACCGTATATCAGTTTATGTCTTCTCTGGTTACTTTAACGATTGTATTGTTAAAGTTATAGGACTCGCTCAGACTTATGTCTGACCCCGTTGTTTTTATCTTTTTCCCAACCCTCAGGTCCTACGGTGGATCCTAGCAGTAGTGGAGCTTGACCGGATTGCTGTTCCAGTCTTTAGGAGCTTGGACAGATGTAAAGCTCCAGTTATCCAGTTATCTTTTCTTTTGTTTGGCTATTGTATGAGAGTGGGATTATGTACTTCTTTATTTTGATGGATATTGTACTTGACCTTTATTGTGGTTTTATGATGTAACCAGACATGTTTTACTTCCGCTGTTATGAGATGATGTTTTAAAATTTCAAGTACTATTTATATCTGTCTTGTTGTAATTTTTCTGTTCTATATTCACTAAAATACTCCACCGATGCTATGGCATTCCCTTAGTGAGTGATCATAGCGGGAGTGGGGTGTTACAACGTGCTAGTCAGTCTGCCCATCCACAACTGGATGGACAGCCAAGGTAATAAGAGGGAAAATAAAACCATGAGTCAGACAATAGTCTTCGTGAGCAATAAAATAACTATCTAACATCATAAACAAAGTATATGAGAATAGGTAGATTTACCGACTACTAACCAATACCAGAGAAGAACCCACACTTGCCTTCCCCACAACTGACAGTGATAGCCTTTACAATCTAACACTCAAGAAACAACAGTTCAACCACGACAACTAGAAGTAACCAAATAATGTCAGCTAACTATCGCTCAATAGCGAACATCGCGACAAGTTATATCTCACGTAAACCATGCTAATCGAGCTCAATATCCTTCAAGCACAGGTCGTAGAGGCCTAAACCAATATCAGACAAGTATCCAAGAAATATCTCCTTCGACTTTAGACAATCTACGAAGATGATAAAAACAAACAACTAAACATCAAAGACCTGGGTATCAATGCCCTTCGTTGCTTCGAAACCATCGTTAATCATATGACGGCCAACCTTGCCATACGTTAAGGTCTAATGGTAACCACGGTTCTTGCAAAAACTCCGTACACCTTTCAACGATACGTATGTTTGTCCAGCCTTGGCAACTAGACCCTTCACGACTGCCCAAGGTATACGACTAGCAACCTTCTGGCCTTTTAGGTGCCAACATTGTACCTTGCTTCCAGTTCACTAGAACCTATGACAACGATAATCTCTCAGCCTTCACATTCTAACCATCAACTCCAATGACCATTCATAAGCTCAAGTCCCCCTCAAGCAACCGTTATCCACAAATCATCACCCTTGAGTTGTCTCCACATTCATTGCTCTACACCGATCAATGAACACATCACATCGCCTCAAACATTACCACTTGGATATACATATATATCGAATTCACAACATTCACTGAACCAAACAACATAAATAAAAGGTCCAATACAATCCACAACGTTTCATCCAATCACTACGGAAACAAATGACAACGTTTATGCCATCAACCATAGCGTTTCAATGCGCTTCCATAACCCTTAGTACATGTCGATCCGCAATGGATCGTACATGCCCACCCATCATGGGTAGGTCATTCGACCCATCCAACCTATCACCAAAAAGAAGTAAACCGATCCATCACCAAGAAGAATTTGACCGATCCATAACCCTTTACCTTGACCGACCCATGGCTTTTGAACTCCACCCGACCCATTTAAGCCCGACCCATGGCCTTGACTGACCCATGGACTTGACTGACCCATTTTCTGAAATTACGACCAATCCATTGCTTCATGACTAATCCATTCCCCGTACTCTGCGACCATTCCATGACCTTACTACATGATCGATTCATGACCTATCTTGTTCTCTAAGTCACATTACGTCGAATCATCAAAATCAACACATATCGAACCATGCTTTTACTCTGATATGATCCATCCATGCTTGCATGCACTTCAATCATTTCACACTCGAATTCGACTCTATCCCATACTCGAGAACCAATTCGATTCAAACTCGTGTAATTTAGAACAACAAAACCGCATAATCAACCATAATACATGAAATTCACCAAAAATTGTGATAAATGATTAAATGATCAAAACAATGGATCTAACTTGCATGGACATATGAAACTATATGGAAATTACATGTTTTAAGTTGGTAGATTAGATCCTGTAGCGATCCGTATGAAAATAGACTTACCATGATGTAGATCTAGGTGAAATTGACTCCAAATGACGAAATTATGATCATATAACTCATATACTTAATTGAATTTGCGTGAGAGTCGTATATCATTCATCAATTCTCCAAAACATCACAAAAACGATGAATCTAGATTTCGAATAGGGAAAAATGTTCTTTAAATCTTCCAATTTGATGAAATCAATCTACACTCGATAGATCCAGCTTCGAACGATGTAGATCTTCGATTCTATTATGTAAATCTAGAATTTTAATGGTGGAAAGGTGTATTTGGTTGAGCAAGGGAAATCACAAGCTCAATCAAATGAGTGGATGAAGAAAGTAAACCATCCTCCATGTCTCTAATCCCCTGTTTATAGCCTCCCACCAGCCTACTAATGGGCCTCGCCAAATCTGCCCATTATGGCTTACTAAACCTGGACAACAAACTTGAAACTCTAAAACAACGATTCCTCCCAAACCGCTGAGCCAAATCTTTATTGTGTCCACTCTACGGAAAGGGAAACTTCATTTCCTTTCCAATGGAACAAGTTTCGGCACCTGATTTGATTTCAGTCAAAAGTTATGCCTTGTACAATACTGACAGGGGCAAAATGTCACAAATAAAATTGGTAAAAATTATGGACATGTCTCACATCCCTATAACCAACATTTTAAAATATGAGAATGATAAAACCCTCAGAGAATAAAATAAAAATATTTTACGATCCTTCGATATGTAAAACGCGGGCTGTAACAGCTTCCTAGTTTGCAGATTTGCTAAGCTAAAGTCCGAAATTAAGCCATCCTCAAGGGTGGATGATTTGTTTAAATCTTGTTCATGATGCCTTCTTGGTCAAACCATCTTTAATAAGAATTGGGATGTTCTTTTTATGATAGGAAAGGGAATAAGGATGAAGGCCTTATGCCGAAAAAGGAAAGTAAGGATGGGTGGTTTAAGATAAGGATGAAGGTAGGAGAAATAATGTTTAATTACAAGGGCGGAAGTATAAGAAGTTAGGCCGAATGTTCATGGTTATGCTATTATTCAAGTAGCCTAGACCAATGATGTTTTAAGCATTTGATCGATATCTAGAAGATCTTGTTGAGACTCTTTATCAATAATCTGGCTTCTTTGGCTTCTTCAAGGCTTTGCCCAATCTAGGATGGGAACAGCTCAAGGATGTGGTAAGTTACCCAAAAGGTTAAAGGTAGGAAAGCAGATGGAGGTTCAGCCCCTCCCTCCAGCGCCAAAATGTTAATGACATTTTTCGTCAACACCGAAATAAGGTAATAAGGGTATAGACCTAAGAGTACTTAGGTGTGATTTAGTTCCTATAAGCTTGAGTTAATTAACCATTTCCTAGACATCAAGGTCTTAGGATCGAAGATTAGTTACTCTTTCTTCAAGAGGTGAGTATCACGCTTACGAGACATAAGGACCGACAATTATCTTGGAATAAGGGTTTCGTAAGCTCACCAGAAGTGGAAAGTTAATGATATAGGAAAGGCTATTTTGGTAATTTCAAAGCACAACAGAACATATTTAGAAGCATAATAAATTATAGTGTAATATGCAGAATAATAAGAACACATTGATTTATAGTGGTTCGGTTCGGATTAAACCTACGTCCGCTTTAAGGGCTTTGATGATTTTATTCATGAAGGAGGTTACATAAGAAATCCCCAAATTGATTTACAAATTAGGGTTAGCTCTCATAAAAATGTGAATAAGATTGTGGAATGGGGAAAAGTCCAACCAAATGAGACCCCTAGGGTCTTATTTATAGGCAAATCGGTCCAGCTTTTGTCATTAGTGTGGCAGAAGCCTCTTTCAGATGCGACAATAGGATTTCGACCGCTTTGCACCTTTCAGTTATAGTATTTTTGTTTTGGCCACTTTTCTTTCTTTTTATAGTTGTTATCGGGTTTATCTTGCTTTCAGAATGTCGGTCTTGGCTTATAGGAGATACCGCTTTCTGCCTTCAACGATAGGCTTTCGGCTTCAGTACCATTGGGTTCAGTCTTCTTCCGTACTTCTTGGTTTCGGTGTCGAAGCTTTATATGTGCTTGCCGGTTTGGTTATCTTCCTTCTTTCGCTCTTGGCTTTTGGTGCTGAACCGAGATGGCTTCGGTCTCGGTGTATGTTCGGTGTTGCTTTAATTGCCTTTGTTCCACTATTTATTTGTCTTTATTTTCGATCACCATTTCTTTCTGCCACTTGATTCTTCCTTCGATGCTTGTACTAGCAAGTGTAGGTCTTGTCCATTGGTATCAGTAGTAGAACCATTAATAAGATAGCTCTTCTTTTACCCTATCTTCTTTGCTACTAGCCCTTTACTTTCTCTGATAAATCTGGTTTTGGATTCGTTACTTCCTCTCGAATAGTCAATGTCGGTATCGATACCAAGCATATGTGGATCGAAAGTCCTTTACTTCCTCTGAACTTGGCCTTATGCCCCCTTTCGTGGTTCTCGGTTTCAAGCTACATGCTCATGGTTTTAGTTGGCTTTCTGGATCGGTGTCTGTTTCATGCTTTCGAATCATGCTTCTTCAATTGGTTATGATCCTACATCCCTTCACTGGTAACCAGTTTCAGTGTTGCATTTGGTTTTAGCACTATCTGTTCATATATTTTCTTTCTTTGCTTTGCCGTCACTTAACAAGTAATCCATTGTATGATAGTGCTAACACTATTCTTAGCCCTTTTCCTTCTTTCTGTTGCTCTAGCATTATCACTGTTGCTTCTTAATCTTCTGTTGTCAGTGTTGAACCTCCCTACTGTCGATATTGGACCGATACTCCTTAGCTTCCAATATCGGTCTTGATTCTCTAAACCTTTCGCTTTCAGTACCAACTCTTTGATTTATTTTCCTCGGTGGTGGCTCCGCAACTTTCAGAGCTCTTTCCACTTGGTTCTGGCTTCACTTCCCAAAATCCTTTTTCTTGTTTTTTGCTTCTTTATATTTGGCTAGTGCGAATTTTGGTGTTAAAAGTACTCCTACTCAAGAATTACAGATCTCCTTCTGAATCATTATACATGTCGAGCCAGGGTAGCATTGGTAAAAAACATAATATGACTTGCTAAGACCAAATATATGACTTCCTATATGTATAAAAATAGGAATCGATAGAAAAATGCAATCGACTACTCTTGGTTTTCCATCCCTATTAGCCATGTTTCATGTCTCCGATTTTAGTCATACAACTAATGAAATTACATCATGCATCCCAGCTCATGCACTACAATCGAATAGATCTCAGAATGCTATATGAATTTCCGTTTTGTCCCGAAATCACACATAGGTTTTTACATCCAAAACAGATCTTGGAATCACACACGAATTCTCTTACCCCGACGAGTATTTGAATGATACATGGATTTACGCATCAGAAATAGATATTGAAATTACACATGAATTGCTACAACCCAATAGGTCTCGGAATCAAACATGGATTCCAATATCCAGAATAAGACTCAATTCTCCTCCGTAGAACCCATATATGGATTTTTGAGTGTTTACGGTTCAATTCATCTATTATGAGTTCACTTGCCCTCTTACTTGACGTTCTCAAACCAAACGATAGTTTTTCCAGTGAGCTCAACTCCCCCTTTTTTTAAGAAATATCAAACAATACACAAAAGTTGATGTCACTCCTCATCACATAAGAAGCCGGATCTCCTGGTCGTTTGATCTTGAAGAGAAGAATGACTTGTACAATATGTAATCATCAAAACAAACAACATCATATAATACCCATGTTTCTCTTAGACGTTTTCCAAGTTAGATCCTTTACTGTTAAGCATAGAAAACATTTCATACCACCAAAATTAAGAAAGATTCCTCTTTTAGACCAAGATTTGATAATTGGTTATTTAACTAGCAAACAAAACAAGTAATAAATCATCAAAAGATTTAATTTTTTATGGAAACAATTAAATTATCATTAGCTTTCGTTATAAGAAAACTAGGTTAGTATCTGTGTAGATGAACGGTTGTAAAAAATATAAATTTTTATTAATGCGTGAGACAACTTTTATTCTTTTTTTTTAATATGCGTGACAACTTTTTTTCACCAGGGACATATATATAAGTTTGTTATAATATGTTTTATATATTATACAAGTGCGAACCCGTGCTATACACACGAATATTGTTATACTTTTTTTGATGGATGCGTTCACTATTGCACTGCATTAGAGAAAATTGTAAATCCGAAGAGATAACCTCTAGCCAAAGCAAAAGATAATTACATCCCATGTAACCATTTAAAAAGATTATGAAAATAAAACGCTTTTAACACTACTACAAAGTGGGCATATTTGACACTAAATTGTGAGCGTTGCATGAGAAGTGTGGCGAAAGCTACGCTTTCTTTGATCTTTTACAACAACATTCATATGTTGTTGCATTAGATATGAATGCAGTGTTGCGGTTCGAATTCTTGTGTTGTGACGTGCAACAACAGTTCAAAGTGTTGCTTTACATAAATACATGTCAGGTCAGTGATCCATGTTATCAGTTTAAACAAATAATTAACGGTAGATGTTTGATTAATCCAATGGTTTAAACATATCCCTGCTTCAGTTTAGTGAAATTTTGGCGCGATCTTTCCCCAATTCGCGAAATACTTCCCCCCAAAACAAATTTCTCTCATACTTCTCCTTCTGTTCGTTTCTCTCTCCATGAAATCCGTCCACGAAGACCTCCGATTGCTACTCTACCGCCATTAAAAACTATAAACCTCCGATTGCTCCTATTTTACAAACTTTACACCTTCGATTTGGATCATTTAGGACAATTATAGGTAGTTACGGCTTCATTATTTAGGTTTTATTAGATGATTTCATCTCTAACTTATTTTGGTCTACGTTCAAAGTCTCTGGGTGATTTGGGTATACCGATTGCCTTAAATTCGGGTATTTTATGCTTGAAGTGTTGTATTTATATGTTTGCATGTGTTGAAATTATGCAAGTTCTGTATTTTTATGTTTGCCAAACCATTGATGTATTGGTAAATATTGCTTATTTCGACAGATGGAAACAAAATTTAGAGGACCAAAGAAATCCAACTTAAATGTTTAAATGACTATTTTTTTTGTAGTTAAATAATGCCTATTTCTCTTCCTACATCGTATAACTATGAAGATACCCTGGGCATGGGTGATCTAGGACTGTCAAACCCATCATCACTAGAAACTCCTATTGATTTTTATATAGAGATGCAAAAAAGGCACTATGATGATATTCTTGAGTATGAACTAGAGCAAGAAGAACTCCGAAGACAACGGCGAGAAGAAGAACGTCGTGAAGAAAGGGCAATGCGATGGCATAGTCGGGCTGCCTTGCGTCGTCAGCATCAAAACAACCAAGTGGTTAACGAACAACAAGCTGACTTACTAATCATAATGTGTGATTATGGGTATGCCCCGGTAGAAGATGTTATTTCGATTGGATTCAACATTGGTCGCCGTTATTTTAGATGTCGTATTTATCCCACAAGGTGTACATTTTGGCAGTGGATTGACCAACAGTTTCCAAGTCGAGCCGCTGAGTACGCAAATGAATTACAACATCAACTTACAACGCTGCAAATCGAGTTATTGGTTTTCAAACTAATGTTAGTAGACTTAACGACCAGCTTCAAGGGCTAAACATTAAAAGACAAAATTAAATTATTGCATTGTTCTTTTTATTAGGTACAACTACATCGTCTTTGTGTCACCTGTATAGTCTTTGTATGTGTATTGTTTTGTTTTGGTGCAGTCATGTAATGTTATGAATTTGTGTTCAGTATCCTTAGTTGCTTGTTTTATGTATTCTCCTGATAACTCAGTTCCAAAAGTTAGTGATAATTCATATCAAAACAATCGTCTTTGTATCATCACACTAATTATTTATATTTGTAAATTATTAACTTGTTTTTTTATTCCTAATTTAGTCAAACCTTACAGGGTAGTCTTTGTTCTTGTTTTGAAACAATTAGTGGTATCAAATCTGGTCTTGCTAGGATGTGGTTAGATTGTGGCAATGGATAGTGAGTATTACATATGGATAGGACTTCCAAGATCGAGTGCAGAATATGAAAGAGGGTAACAACTTTTCTAAGAAATGCATTTCCCATTTACAAAGTAGGTGATGAGATGAAGTGCCCCTGCAAAAAATGTATATAACGTAATTGGTATTGTGAAAATGTCATATACAATCTTCTTATTTTTAATGGACCTTCTCCATTACATGCCGGGTGGATTTGTGAAGTTTCACAGACAAAATTATTAGGTGTTGATGACCATATGGATTGTGCAACGGAGATGAATTTTGAGGATAATTTGGATGTGATGTTCAAATGTGTGGGTTACAAATTTGGTCAAAATCCAAGGGACTTTGTAGTAGAACCAAATCCAGAGGCCGAGAAATTTTATTGGCATGTTAAAGAAGGAAAAAAAAACCATTATATCCTGGCTGCACTAAATTTTCTCGACTGAATTTCTTGATCAAGCTTTATCATTTAAAGTTTACATATGGAATTAGCGTGTCTGCGTTTGGGGAATTACTAAAGCCTATAAAAGAAGCCTTTCCTGATGCCTAGTTGTCTTTGTCTTCCTATGCTACAAAGAATGTCATTAAGGATTTAGGTCTTGATTACCATAAAATACATGCCTGCCCAAACCATTGCATGTTATATTGGGCAGAGAATAAAGACAAAGAGGCTTGTGACATTTGTGGTTTTTCGAGGTGGGCTGTAAAAGAAAAAGAAGACATCGTTTATAATAATGATCCACCAAAGTCGATTCCCAAAGTGCCGGCAAATGTTATGAGGTACTTTCCTCTAAGACCAAGGTTACAAAGGATGTTTATGTGCAAACAATTTTCCAAACTTATGAGATGTCACCAAATGGAGCGAAAATAATATAAAAAACTAAGACATCTGGTTGATGGTGTGCCATGGAAGATGATGGATGCTCGCTATCCTGATTTTTCATCCGAAAATCATGATGTTAGATTGGGTCTAGCATCTGATGGATTTAATCCATATAGTTCAATGAATTCAAGTTATAGTACATGACCAATTGTGTTGGTAAACTACAATCTTCCGCCTTGGTTATGTATGAAACAAGAGAATTTGATTCTTTCAACATTGATATCTGGTCCAGATTCTCCAAAGAACAGTATTGATGTTTATATGCAGCCTTTAATTGCGAAATTGAAAGCATTATGGAATGTTGGCGTCGAAACATATGATTCCTTAACTGATGGGAATTTTAATTTACGTGCAAGCGTCTTATGGACCATTAGTGATTTTCCAGGATATGCCATGTTTTCAGGTTGGAGCACGAAGGGGAAACTAGCATGTCCATTATGCCATTATGGAACTTCTTCAAATTATTTGAAGTATAGCAAAAAATGTGTTATATGCACCATAGAAAGTTTCTTGATCCAACACCTAAGGGGAGGCTGGATAAGAGGAGATTTAATGGCGAAACTGAAATGTAGAGCATTTCATAAATATTATTAGGAGCAGATATTGAAGAGTTATTGCGGGGGTTCAAAAATCGGTTTGGAGATAAGACAAAGAAACCTGGTAAAAGTGATGGCCCTTTTAAAATAAGGTCAATACTGTTTGACTTACCATATTGGTGTCATAATCCCCTTCGACATAACCTGGATTCCATGCACATAGAGAAGAACTTATGCGACAAAATATTAGTTACTTTACTTAATATAGGTCGCATGTCGAAGGAACACCTAAACGCTCGTTTGGATTTACAGGAATTGGGCATAAGGAAGGACCTTCATCATGTTGAATGTGGTGTTGGAAAGCATGTTGAAATTAGAGCTACAATATTTGATATGACAAATAAGGAAAAGGAAATATTTTGCTCTGTATTGAAGAACGCCAAACAACTCTACGGTTGTGCCTCGAATGTTAGTCGGTACGTGCACATAAAGAGAGAACAATTTTGGGTTATAAGAGGCATGATGCTCATTTCATACTCCACTATTTGTTACAATTTGATGTGAAGAAAGCATCAAAACCCGAGGTTGCATTATCAATGATCAGATTTAGTGCATTCCTTAGAGGAATATGGAGCAAGGTTATCGAAGTGGATGATATCAAGATGCTGCAAGAAGAAATTGTTGAAACACCTTGTCATTTTGAAATGATTTTTCCACAGGCTTTTTCCGATATAATGGTACATTTGCCTCTTCATTTATGCATAGAAATCGAATACGGCGGGCCTGAACATCTTAGATGCATGTATCCAATTGAGCAATATCTAGGAAAGTTGAAATCTTATGTGCGAAATAGAAATAGGCCGGAAGGTTCGATTGCAGAAGGTTACTTGGCAGAAGAGTGTGTGACCTTCTGTTCAAGATTTTTAAGCATTGATGGAGGAACAGAAAACATGTCGATTGATTATGGAAGATGTCCAACAGATTTGGAATATCATATTGGAACAAAGAAGAATAAAGATGGGAAGATGTTCAATTTGAAATATGTAGAGTGGGAGGCAACGTATCGCTATATTCTGTTCAATTCCAGTAATAAAGAAATTGAGAGTTTGATCGAGTAAGTTCTTAAGTTCCTATATCATTTTCATTAACTATAAATTAACATCTGCATTTCGTTGTTTTTTGATCTTAATTATTATTTAGGGTTCATCGAGCTATTGTGAATGGTCTTGCAAATCCAAGAAGATACAAGAGGGAATGAGAACATTTCAAAGAGTTTTGGAATTGGCTTAAAGAAGAGGTTCTGAAAAAGGGCAATATTTCAACAGATTTAGAGGTGTTTGCATTAGGCCCTAATCGAGTAGGCAGGAAGTTTACCGGTTATATAGTAAATGGGTATAGATTCCACACAAAATTTAGAGAGTCTCGACGCATCGCACAAAATAGTGGTGTTTTTTTACTGCCAAAACCACCAGCTTTACAAGTTCGAACGACTAAAACCCAATGGTGGGTGATGTTAATTACCACAGATCAATCGAAGTAATTTTTGAGCTTGATTATTCGGGAGATTTCACTGTGGTTCTTTTCAAGTGTTGCCGGTACCAAGAGGAAAAAGATTCATATGGTCTTACTCGAGTAAATTTTAGCAAGTCCATAAAACTGAGCCTTACATCCTATCTTTGCAAGTGCAACAAGTATTTTATGTGGAAGATGCAGCTGAAAAGAACAATCATTACGTTATTAAAAAATTGTCACGAGATTGGCGTCATACTAAAAATCATAATGCAATGGAAGAAGACATAAGCAATACGCATTCACATGATATGGGCATGGGTGGTGAACTAGAACCAGAAGTTGTTGATGTGGGTTGCTTTAGGGATGATGTCCCCGTAATACAACTAGAAACAGAACTAGAAGCAGAAGTACCTGATCTTGTTCCATCTCATTAGGACAAAAAATTTCTCTTTCTTATTGCTCTAGTTTGGTCTAATTTATGATGTATTTAGCACTTATTGTAATGACATGGATTTTGACCGTTCAAATCAACAATAATCCACACATGTTGACCCAAACAAACCACAAATACAGGTTGTTATTGGGAAAAGAAGAAAAGAAAGAAGAGAAAAACCAATCACAGAATCTCACAGTGGAAGGACAACATATAATAAACAAATAGCAGTTTAAAAGGAGTTGAAATGTATACATTGGTTATAATATTCAATGATTATCAGAGTTAAATATACATACAGATGTACATAACAAGAAGTAGAAATAAATGCTTAAAATTGATATATATATAGCAAATCGTTGTCTTCAATCTCCAAGGCACGGTAAACTTCGCTAACTGCAAACTTCTGCTGACCCGAGCGTATTCCACGAAAAGAAAACACAACAAACACTTAGATCAGCACTAAATCATTCTCATATTAATCAAATTAAAATATGAAATAACCTGAGTATCATGGGTGCAGTAACTCAAGAGATGTTACGGGATTTTCCATCTCTCAAGGATCGGTTAAACTAATAGATACATAGTATAATACACTATTATTGTAAAGTCTATTCAGTAAAGTAAACATAATGAAAATAGCATAAGCGGGATTACATTTTTACCCTTACACCGTTTATAATACCGTAGTCTATACAGTACCGTAAACCCACTGTAACCGATGGCATCAGAGGGCACTACATAAGTATGATACAAATCAAAATCGTAGGGGCTCGGTAAGGATAAATATGACAAGGCACTCGAGGCAATGCCCAGGGTAAGATTCTATCAGTTGCACTCCCGGACCGGTGGTAACGCATAGCAGCTACTACCGCCCACCTCTGAACACACTCCCAAATCAAAAAGGGCCTAAATCTTCATCATAGTCATAGAATATAGTATCAGAGAAGTACGTCCGATCAAAGGTGCTACCTCAATTAGCCACGGTATAGCTCCTGTTTTAGTCATTTCAATTATGACCTGAAGATCAAGGCTATTTCGTCATCGTTCATCTTCATCAATCCAAAATAGCCTCCAAGTCATCATATTTCATTATGGATACGTCGTAACGTTCACAGTTGTTAAAGTGGTATCGACAATTACAGAGAGTATGCCATTTGTCGACTTCGGTCTCTTTAACAACTAACATTTTCCACATCATCGGTTCTTTTACATCTCACAAAGGTTCTCTTTATATCCAAAATATCATGTTTTTGCTTCGAATCCAATTTATATTCAAATAGAATATAATTTCATATCAAGATGTCCCAATCATTCCTAAAACTGATTATATTCCAACTAGAATATATTTTCATATCCATATATTATAGTCATATAATACATCAAAATTGATTCATTTTCGAATAGAATATATTTCATATCAAAATCGTAATCATTCCAAAAATCAGTTTATGCTCGGAAATCCATTCATATTCAAATAGATTATATATTTTCATTACAACTCATTTCGATCCCTTAGGAGATCCATTTATAATCGAGTAGAATATAATTTATCTTTCCATATTATTGTCGGTTTACAATTGATTCATATTCAAAATAGAATATAACTTTATCTCAACTCCGTTGTTGAACCAACGGTTTAAATCCAAACACTTTCCATTCAGAAGAAATTTACAATTTATAAAATATAAATTTGAAAAAATAGTTGCTTATGATTTTTTATATAAAATACACATATATATAAAATATAATAGTTAGAATAAGACAAGATAATTTAGATCACTATGAATATGCATAAAATAAATAAAAGTTTTACTAGTTAGTTTAAGAAATAAAAATATAAGGAAGAATTTAGTTATAACAAAATAGTTTATAAGTTAAAAATTTTAATAAGTAAATTTTAAGAAAAGGCATAGTTTATTTGAAATCATAATTTATATATATAATAAAAATTCTTAAACCATAATCGTTCCATCCTTCTGAATTTCAAATGCTTGAATCTGTACTCCAGTCTCAATGGAGTTTACATAACTCAATATCTTGTTTCAAATGCCATTCAACCCCATTTCTTTCAACTTAGAGGAATCAAACCCATATTCATACCAAAAATTACGGTGATTTCAAATATCCTCAAATGATGTTCATTTAAAACTAAATTCATGGAAAATTATCAATTCCAAATCTTACCATAATATTTGAAACTCCAAGGTATATTAAAAAAAACCCACTTTACAAATCTCGATTTGTTTGAATAATTTACCTTGAAAAATTAATTAACATTCAAATTCATATTTAAAGGAAACATAAAAATTTTATCAATATCGACACATTTCCTTTAAGTAAAATTCCTCATCAATAGAATTTCAAATATTTAAATCATTTAACTAACCGTTGTCCATATATAATTTGCTACCTTACGGCCAAGTGATTTTAAATTTAAATTTCTCGATATTCAAGGATGGATCTATCTATTTATCATTTCAATCTGTGTTCTTAATTGATTTTAAATCGATCAATCCTGGGTTTATTCGATGCCCATAACATCTAGGTTGAAATGGGAATAATCACCAAACAACACAGACATTCATATACTGAATAACAGAACATAGCAATATTCATTCAGAAATCAAACCAAAGTATCCATCACAACCATTAATCTAATTAATCAGTAATAATATGTTTCACGGGTTTGCATAGATCGGAATTTCCAACTAGAAATTTAAATAAATTAAATAACTAATTACCGACCTAAATTTTCAGATTAACCAACTTGCATGTCAGTTTTAAGCAACTTATCATTAATCAAACACAAACATGCAACCAAACTTATTTCACAATTTGATTTAATAAATATGGGAATAATTCAGTTATTTGTAAGTGAGAGAATCACTCACCTTTGGGTCTCTAGTGAATTGGACGTCCAAAAGAAACCCAAAATTTGACAATCTCCCAACACAACCAAACTAGCGCCAAAACGTCCGCAATCTCATCACGATTCCAACGCACCAAACTCTATCCAAATCCGAGTCAGTATGTAAAAGTTATAAGCGTTTTATTATTTGAATTTCGAATAGATATTAATTAATTAAACAAATCCCTCACCAAATGAAAATCTGCCACATCAACAAGAAACTTTCTCCCACTCATCCCTTCATTCATCTACAGGAACGATGCACGCAAAACCCATTTTTGATCGCCGTTTGACCATCAATCATCACCGATTTCGGCAACGATAGACTTTGGACCATCTTCGTTGAAATGTCTGACCAAAGCCGCACCTCCCCAAGTCGTCACCACCGCCACCGGTGGGCCATAGCTTTGCCCGCAGTAACCCCAAAATCCGGCCAAACGAGACTTCCAACACCAAATTTTGATCACCTCGGCCACTTCCATTCGTCCAGACCACCATGGTTCAACTCCACAGACCATCCTTAACAAAACCAATATCTCCGATTCTTCAATTAGCTCACAAATCAAAAGGCCCTAATTTTGAAGTTAGGGTTACAAAAAATCTGAAGTTTGATCGAGTTTTCTGGCGAATCCATGCACTACATGTTGAAATTGAGAACCACCGTAGCTTCGTATCGTCAAGGCCTTCATTTTAATATATAATATGCTATGGTTTGAAGAGATTTGATTTCAAGTTTGTATTTTGTTTTCGATCTGGGGTTTATGTAATGTTTCAGCCATTAGAGGAAAAAGATGGAGGAAGTATACATAGTGAAAATAGGTTGATGGATGGAAATGGATTTTGTTTTACATATGTAGATATAAGGTCCACTATTAGAAACAAACAATTATCATATTACATTCATTCCTTTCACATTTTTATTACACAAGATTAAACGATAAGTCTGATTGCGAAGAAATTTGAAACTCTATAATAATTCATCGTTCCGAATCCGATGAAACTTGTTTCATTGGATTCTAAGACAGTCGCCAAAACAGTTAAATTTCACAGTTAATTAACTAATAAATATTCAATTACTCATTTAACTATTTTAATTAAATTTAAATATTCATTAAATTCCATTTTAACCCGATTATAACTTAAATAAACATATAAATCGATTTCACAAACTTTTATGTTCCCGAACTTGATAAATTTCGAGTTTTAAATTTGATCTGCGATTACAGATAAATGAACTCGATTTAATTTCAATTGCTAATATTAACCTCAGAATTTCGACATCTACAAAATTAAATTAGAATTCTAATTATAAATTGAACAATTCGAATTTATTTACTTAATAAAATATTATATTCCAAATTACACAACTCCAATATAACTCAAATTTATTCAATTATCCTAATAATAATTAAAAATCCAACATTTTATAATATAAGCTAAATAAGAATCTTATATATATATATGTATATATATTCAATCCAGATAATTATTACTATCAAACTCAACAAATTTACATGTTAACCATTATTGTTTAATTTAACTATACCAAATGTAAATTTTAAATATATGCAAAATTATGGTTGCTACGCTTATTGTTTTAGCTGGAAATTATTATCTTTGATGAATGTATTTGGCACTCTTTTCTCATAATGCAATCTACACTGTTCACATGTTTTATGATTAAATGTTTTTCTTTACTGTCATCTGACTGTGGTTATAGAACAAAATGTTATAGTGTTGTTTTTTGTCCACTTAAACATGCATGTACCTTGTTCTAATGTATTTATTTTGTATAGGATGGATGAACTTATTAATATCCGACTGCAACATGGCGGAGAATTCAGAAGGACATGTTACGTTAGTGGAGAACCCGTTGTAGTAACAAAATATGACGTAGACCGCTTTTCTTACAGTGTGCTTATGGACTTTATTAAAGATGCTCTCCATTACAGTGAAATAGGAGGAGTCTATATCATCAGCAAAGGAATGAGGGGTGGCTGGAAGCTAATATTGAATGACAAGAACGTAAACGAGCACATACAAGGCTGCATTAATAAGCAAGAAGAAGTGGTTTTTTACATTGACAACACCATTGACAAAGACAGTCAGTCGTTGATTCAACTGCAGCCACATGTAATCATACGGCCAAGGAAAAACATAATTCAAGGTATATATGTATATGTAATATAGATCCATTCTTATATATATATTAATATATATATCTGTGTGTGTGTGTAAAGAACTATGAAGGAGGCTGTTGTTTCGGTTTTTTTTTGTTCCAAGTTCTGCTAAGAAGCCGATTGCAAAGCGCAAGTATACTACTGCACATAGACTTCAGCAACAACACAAAATGATAAAAACAACCCAAATCAAGTTGGTCAGAAGAAACTATCGTCGGAGCCTGATATGAATAAAGATGAAGAAGATGTTACTGTGATGGACAAAGGAACCAGGAGGAAATTAAATGTAGAAAATGAAACAGATAATGATGATGATACCCGAGGGAATGAAGCGGATGTTCAGGTATTTTTCAGTTTTCATTTTAGTTTTATTAATCCGGGTGAAATCTTTTATTTCAGACTACTTTTTTTTAAAATTCTACACATATAAGCAAGAACTGGATTTTAGTTGTTTTCTATTACTGTGTCGATGTCCTATTCCAACCATGAAGGCTGCAACTAATTCAAGTAACTATTTGTGCTTTGTGCATGCATTCTGTTAAAATAGCAAGAATTGTTTATGCGTTGACTCTATTTAGTTAACTAACTTAAATTTATCATCGATGGTGAGTAATAATGCTAATCTGCTTGCAGTTCTCACAACCATCAGTTTTGACGAAGTATGAACAAGAGCGAATCGCGCGAATGCAAGAAAGCAATGCATTTAGTAGATCACTTGGGGTGCCTTCATTGGTTAGTTGTATGCAAGAGGCTTCCGCACGAAATAAGAAAGATAATGGTCAAGATTTAGCTGGACGTGATGAATACATCCCAGAAAATGTTGGTAAAGACCTCACTGATGATTCATCAGATTCGGAGGTATAAAGAAGTTATTTGTTTATTACTTATTGTCTTTGCCTTTATGAACGTAAAAAATCTTGACCTTTGACTTAACTGTAGATAATCAAAATTGTTAAGTCAAAGGATCCTTTACCTGGGCCAAGAACTCGTTCGCAAACCAATGCAACGATTGAAATTGAGAAGGAAGCGATGACCTGCACCCCCTCCCCCACCAAAGAAAGCTGGCTCCAACAGGGAGTTTACCATGACACGCACTCCGACTCCAAAGAAAATCAGTAACCGGGATATTCACAGAAACATTAACGAAATTGATGAAACCTACACCGTCTTTTTAGGAGTTTTAAAATCTACAACGTCTCGTCCACCCGTTTTAAAACCTACATGTAGCAAATTTTTCAAACAATCAACCACTTCATGTGAAGCTACTGGTTCAGTTGCCGCTTATTTAGCGATACGGAAATGTCAAAAGCAGAATGTTGAAGCACCTGAAACAATGGGAAATCTTACTGATCGATTAGAGAAAGAATGGATTGCATAGGAAGATGAAGTAGGTACATGTACAATATAATGTTTCTTCACCTGTGCACTGCACTGTTGACTGTGTCTATTTTCTATTCATTTTTTTGAACATGGTAGATAAAGTACAAGGTCCAAAAAGACCTAGAGGGAAGTAAAAAATGACCAAGGTGCATGCTAGAACTCTTGATGATAATGTAGTCATTGAGTTGAATGAGGATGGTCAGCCAGTATCTGATAATATTACAGAGTTAAGAAATTTTCTTGGGACACTAGCAAAGGATAATGTGTCTCTAACTTACATCAATTGACATGTTGTTCCAGAACAATTAAAGCGACAAATGTTGGATTATGCTCTGGTACAATCTAATTTCCTTAACCATATCAACTGACTTCCTAAATGTTCGGTTTTAATTAATTAGTTTGTTTCCTGAATTTTGTGATTGATATATTATAGGCTAGGTATGTCATTCCAGAAGAAGGGCACAAGTGGGTCTTAAAGACGCTTAACGACTCTTGGAGGCAGTACAAGTCTCACATCAAAGCAAGGTATTATAAAAAATATTCAACTGATGAGGAAAGGCTTGCAAATAGGCCCTATACAATTCTGTTGGAGGATTTTAAAATGCTCTTCGAATACTGGGGGGATGAAGTAGTTTAGGTATGGCTTTAATGATATTCACATTTGTATAATGTTTAGTAGTTCACATTTTCTTGTTTAGTGTAATCTTTTCTTTAGTAGTTCGCATTATCCTTGTTTAGTGGTTTTTTTTTTGATTTCCGTGCCCTAGCTGATACTAATTCCGCGCATCGTAATTCATTAAATGAGACACATACCATGGGTCCCAAAATTCATGCAGTAGCCAATGAAAAGTTAGTATGTGTTTTTTGGAACTTGAGTTTTTATTTTTTTTTGTGATTGAGTTGAATTGGCTACATGATAAATCTAATTTGTTATATCATCAAATTACATTTTATATATCATTGTCACAATGTTCATAGGCAGCAGCTAGATCTGTAAATTCTTAACATTGAATGTCAAAAATTGTGTTTAATTTTTGGTAATCCTAATACTTGACAAAGAAAGAAGGACCCAGAAAAAGCCTCCCGATCCGCTGCCTTGGTTTATTCGAAAACATATAAACGAGAACCGGGTAGAAGTTACAAGACTAACACGGATGAAGTAAAGGCCAAATACGTGAGTACATATATAGTTAGATACTGAAATAGCAATACTTGTGTCAGTATAATTGGAACATTGTACGTTTGTAGGAGCTGCTTATTAAATCAACATAATTAGTTTAAAAGAAAACCTGTTCTGTTAATAAATTCATTCCTGCAAGCTGCCTATTTATATATATGCTTGCATGGTTTTCATTTTGTAGGCGAAGGTTCAAGCAATGGTGGATGCAGAAAACATTGCCGAGGAAGATGCATTTGTTTCTGGTAGGAAAAGCAACACGCAGAACAGGCTTGTAGGAAGACGAGGTAAAATGGCCGAAAAGTCTACAACAACTCCTGGTTCTTCGGACAGTTATGTGCAACAGCTGGCCCAAAAAATAAGGCAAGAGGTTGAGGCGGATATGGAAGAAAAGGTGAACAGAAAAGTGAAAGAAAACGTGTCATGGGTGTTAAAAAAGCAAAGTGAAGCCAATCTAGATCTTAATTTATACGTCAGAGACTTTTGTGTTACCACAACAAGTGATGAAGATGACCTCGTTACTCCTGTAACCCCAGCAACTGACTGAAGTATTTGGATGGTATGTGTTAGCACTTGTAATATGTTCTGTTCTTTTAAATTATGGCACCTGTGGTATGTGTTCATGATGGCACTTGTGGTATGTTTGGATGATTGCACTGGTGGTACGTGTTGGTGATGACACTTGTGAGTTGGTATATATAATTGGTTGGTTGGACTGTGGTTATGAATGTTTTGGGAGGATTTACTGTATGAATATTTTAGTATATATGTATGAATGTGGTACAATGTTGTGGATCGAATATATGTACTGCAGAATTTGTAATTACAGGGTTGTATTACAAGTGCATTTGATTTTTTTCTGGTGTTGCATTTGAATTTTTTTACCATTGCAGTTGATGTTTTCTGTTGTTGTAGTACAATATTGTAGTGTTGTATTAGATGGCACTATGGTGTTGCATTAGATTGATGTGGTGTTGCATAAGACTGGGTTGTGGCGTTGTATTAAGTGTAATATTATTAATTTCACAATGGTACGGCACGTGCGGCCTACACCTTACATGGTGCTACGTGGATAGCTGACGTGGCATATAACATTTGTGTAGCTGACGTGGAGAGATGACGTGACATGTAACACGTTGGCAACTGACGTGGAAAGTCTATGTAGGCCCCACTACCATGACTTGGAAGCCAGGCTCTGGCTTCTACTTAAGGCAACGTTGTATGTTGTTGCATTACATGCATATACTGTTGCAATAGGGTTAAAATGCAACACTTTCTATCTATGGCCGTAGATGGGCGAAAGCGTTGCCTTAGAAAGCTAATGCAACGGCCGTGGATGCAACGCCCCCTTGGTGTACAACAACGCTTTTCTGATTTATGACCACAGTAAAATAGTGTCGAATATGCCCGCTTTTGTAGTAGTGTAATTTTCTATTTTTAAATTAGAATAACGACTATATTATTTGAACGACAGTTTAAACGTAGAGTTATAATATAATTAAAATCGAGCTCGAAATGGCACTGCAGTTCGTAAATTGGCGATTCGAACTTCAACTGAATGTATAGAATTCGTTTTAAGCCGGATTTCTATGAAACAAGAAACGTGTGGAGCTAGTGGAGTATATCTTTCTAGTGGAAGGGAAAAATCGGGATTTCGTCGTGTAGATTTTGATTTACGTCCAAATCAATTTTCAGAAAAGTCGCTGTAGAATTCCTTTATAATTTGCGACGCTTTATATTCGTTATAAATAGATTTTCAGTATAAACTGAATATCGAGAATATCTGGAATCTGAAATATCAAGCTGTAAATTCTGATATGATATTCTGGAGCTGTACAATATCATATATGCAGATATACGATAATATAAAATTATTTATATTTAATTTAATTATATTTAAATATAATTATATATTTAAATAGGCTATTTAGAGCTTTAAAAATAGCCACTTTGGCAAACGAAGTCGGAATTCGACGAAACTAATTTTGTTGGATCCGCAATGTCAAATAGTTGTTAGATTTCCAGTTTTGTGATTTTTGGGGTCACTGTGTGGCCGTACGGATTTTTAGAGTGGAAAACAATCAGTATTTTGACGGTTAAAAATACGATGTGTGAGCATACGGAGTCGGAATTCGACGAAAACAGTTTCGTTGGGATCGTAATGTCGAACTATACCTACATGTCCAGTTTGGTGATTTTTGAGTATTGTATGTGGAGATAGGAAATTTTTAAAGTGATAATCAAGTTAGAAAAGGAATATAAAAATATTATATTCACCCTATAAATACACCGCAATCCCTCCTTAACCTAATTTATTTTTCACTTCTCTGGTCAATACTTTTGTGGCCGCCGAAGTTCTTCACTCACAACAAAGTTTTTAATTGAAAAAAAATAAAAAATAAAACAATGGAAATCAAAGTCCTAAAATCATGTTATATATATCATTGGATTCCTGCTATGATCTGCTTCGACCTGGTACCAATATTATATGGTTCGACGTCTGGTTGAAATCATGCGAAATGGACAGCGTTGGTTTATGGGAAGTAGGGTTCGTCTTTTGGTGAAATCGAAGCAACAATCCTTGTTTTGGGGTTTGATTTAGTACTCACGAAAGGGTTTGCCATCGATTGGGAGAAAATGGGGTGTTTCGACGTTGGGAACTGTCGATACCTGCTGGTGTGGTGATGTCGACGGGATCTACTTCCTGCGCTCGAGTTAGGTAAAGTGGTAATGGAGATGAAGCAGGCGCGAAGAGGAGTGAGATGGTGGAGTCAGATTTGCGAATTCGTGAAGAGTTGAGGAGGGTTGGTCTCCTGAAGATCGGCCATGTTGTTTTGGGAAATACCAGGAAGCTTGCGTTTGATTTCTTTTGAGGAAGAAAGGCTTTACATAGGTTGGGCTTGAAAGGGGTGATGGGCCGTGTGAGAAAAGGGTGAGTGTAACAACCCGTATATTCAATAACCTGTTATAACATAAATCGAGGCAGAATTTAATTCTAAAATTTGAATCAAGGGAAACGGGCTATGCTATTGCGTTCGTCTCGGAAAAATACGCGAAATAGAGTCCGAGTTTTCGAAAATCGGAGTCCGTATGACCCGATTAAGGCCTAACGAAGTTTTCAGAAAATTTCAAAGTAAAAACAGATTTCAAATTCAAGTTTGAATTTGGAAAATTAGGTCATATTGGGGCAGGCGGGAAAATTCCCGCCAGAGTACCCAAGTCGACAGCCCTGTCGACTTGGGAGTCGACTTGGTTGGACCCAAGTCGACAGCCCTGTCGACTTGGCTGTCGACTTGGTCCAGCCGGGCAGTTCTGCCTGGTGCACCATTTTGGGTTTGTGTTGAGTTTGGGGGCCAGATTCGGTTTTGAGGGCTGAGATTGGAACTAGGGTTTAATCCTAAGTCTAAAACTAGTCCTAATCTCTATAAATAAGGCCCTAACCTAACCCTAAATCATCATTAATCAATCCTACAACTAAACTATGGAAAAATTTTACCTCTCATGGCCTCCACTCTCTTCATAAAATTTCTAAATAAATTTCTATGAGAGATTTTCCATGCATACAAGTGTTTTCAAGCTTGTATGAGCATCATTAGCTTGCATTCAAGTCAAGTTTCCATATTTACATCATAAAGCAAGGGTTTTGATCATTTTGGCTTAAGGGTTTTTCTATTGAAGCTTGCATTTTGGGTTTAATTGGTTGCATAAGGGCTTTGTCATATTTTTTGTGACTTCCTAAGCATTGTAAGCCCTATTCTACTTTCATACTTAAACTCTAAAGTTAAATGTATGATATGCAAGTTTTTCATATGATATGCAAGTTATGTTATGCAAGTTTGCCATGTTATGATATGCAAGTTTATCATGTTATGATATGCAAGTTTATATGCAAGTTGGCCATGTTATGATATGCAAGTTTATCATGTTATGATATGCAAGTTTGTATGCAAGTTTGCCATGTTATGTTATGCAAGTTTGCTATGTTATGATATGCAAGTTTGCCATGTATGTTATGCAAGTTTGGGGTGATCATTTTGTTCATGTTATCATGTTATGCAAGCTTATCTTGAGTATATGGACATAAAGCTTCAAGCTTTATGCTAAAGGTTGCATTTTGGCAACATGTAAGTTATCATATCTCTTATGATAACTTGCATGTGAGGCTAAATGCGAACTTATGGCCATTTCTACATGTCCTTTATCACCATGTATCACCAATATGCTAAGTTTGGTTTTATGCATGCTTTTGAGGCCTAAAAATTTAATATGCAAGTATATCAACATATGTACATTTCATATGCCACCATGTTAAACTTGTGGCTTCGACACCTTTATGTCATGATTATGCCAAGTTCCCTGTTTCTATCCTTTATGCGCTATTTCGATATGTAAGCGATGGGATTGCGTTTGGGGTTGGGTAAACTTAAAAGACATAAAAACATAAGATTGGGAATTTACCTATTAAGTTAGGTCTACCCATTGGGAATTTACCTATTAAGTTAGGTCTACCCAATTGCTTGAAAATTTGTAATGTGTTTTGGAAACACGATGGACATGACACTTAGAAAATATAAGTGTGACCAACTCGAGGTTGGGTTGAGTTTGTAGCGTAAACCTACCCGGAACCGACCGGCCTAACTAGTTGCTACAAACAATAAGACCCAATGTGAGAAGTTGGTCATGTTGTACCTTGAACCCGAGGTTAGACCAAGTTGTGGTGTAAAGCTACCCGCCCGGCTTAACTAGTAACCACAACAAGGTCTAATGTGAGAGGTTAAGGCGCATTAAATTAATTAATGCCTCGTGATTAGGGTTAAGTCATGGTCCACTTAATACTTAACCAATTTGGGCTTGGTAGATTAATCAGGGTTAAGTCGTGAACTCATCGTTACACTTAACCAAGTTAATCCATGATTAGCAAGAGGGTTAAACCGTACTTAACCCACTAGAAAAATCCTAGCAATGGGGGTCCACTCCAGCAGTAATCCCAAGTTCGTTACATTATGGCCCTAGGGTCTAGGCTAGGGTGGGGGCACAATTACTGGACTTGAGGTAAGAGACCAAAAACGACGGCAGATGGGTACGCCGGTGTAGTTCCGGGCGGACTATGGTCGTGCACATAGTCCGAAGCCGGGGAAAACATGCACGGGTACCAGTAGATCGAGACTGTGCGCTTATGTTTATGGTGTCCAAGGGTTGACACCCTAGGGCTTGATACACCCGACGGGAGACCCGGCACAGTCTGACTACAATTATGTTTGGGCCGCATTGACACCAACACGTGACGAGTTAGGCTTAGGGAGCCGATCGACTAGACCGTTTGGTTGGACCTCGTAGGGTCATTTCATGCTATTGGACCTCGTGTTAGGGTCACTTCATGTTATTGGGCCAAAACTTGGGCCAAGGGATCAATACTTGTTTATTCAAGTCATGTTAGTTTGCTGGTACACCTGTGGTGCAAAAACCTTAAACCTGATTATGCGATGACACCTTTATCTACCTTGTTAGTTAATCATCATGCTAGTATGTAGTTATCCATATGTTCATCTCAGCTTTCATCACTCCAGTTAACTTTATCAGTTTACATTGATTGTAGTAGGGCTTACTCAGTCTTTTTGACTGACCTGTTTTCTTTTGCCTCTTTTCTTCCGTTCCCCCCCCCCAGGTTCTCAGGGTGGGAATATTGGAGCTTAGCTTGGATTTCTGATCGCTTGCTTGTGGGACTTTAGCTCATGTACGGTCTTGACATGAAGCTAGCTATGGTTATCACTTATTTTGGGGATAGTACTTATGTATTTCAGTTTTTGAGTAATGTTATTTTTATCTAGACTTGTGTATTTGGAAAGTTGACATTATGTTGTACCAGACTTGTTTTGAAATGGTTTGAAATCTTCCGCTGTTTTATCTATGTTATTTACTCTGTTTACATATATACATATGTTCTTGTTCTGCCTTGATATATCATTATGCATGTTTACCTGATTCAAACGCCCCTCCAAAGTCAGAGTGCTTGCAAGAGTCACCCTCGCGGAGGTGGGGTGTTACATTTGGTATCAGAGCATATGGTTTACGAGAAGGAACAAAAAGATTTTTAGGAAACTTTTGGAAAACTATTTTCAAAACCAAGTATAAAGTATTTTCCAAAGAAAAGTCTAGTTTATTTTAAAGGCTATTCCCCAAAAAGCCATTAGCAAAATTCCTTCGTTTTTCCCCATTTTGAATCTGTCTTTTTCTTCGTTTTCAGTATGGCCGATAACTTTGCTATTCCGGAGGGAGTACACGTACCTGTTTGGTATAGGAGACTTTTGGAGGCTAGGGCGACCGAAGCCGACCCCACAGATGTTCCTCCTCCTCCTCCTCCGGTAGTTAATGTTCCTCCTCCTCCTGTCGCTGAGGTTCCTCTTCCTCCTCCCCCTCGGCATCCACAAAAGGATTTCGCAGAGATTTGCAAAGACCTCAAAGCAATGGGTTGCAAGAATTTCATTGGAACCGAGACTTATGTAGAGGCAAGGAATTGGTTGAAAGAAACCAAAGATCTTTTTGCCTTCTTTGATATAGATGACCGTAGGAAGGTTTTATTAGCAGTGTGGTTGCTAAAGGAAGAAGCTGCACGTTGGTGGGTGGTCACCACCGCTACTAGGCCAATTGAGACTTGGGATGACTTTCGGGGAAAGTTTGGACTAAGGTTCCTATCACTGAAGCAAGGGGACATGACTATTAGGGAATACATAGATAAGTTTAATCAACTGGCTCGGGTCGGTTTGGACTTGGTTAACATAGCTCAGAAGAAGGCCCTATACTTTGCTCTAGGATTAAACGAGCCATTACATGGTTTAGCCATGACTCATATACCCTTGGGGGCAACTTTCGAGAGTTTGGTGAATATGGCCCTACTCAATGAAGAGAATAGGAGTGATAAGAAGGAGATCAAGATGAATGATACTCAAGCCAAGAAGACTGATTCCCAGTGGAAAGGAAATCAGGGTAATCCAAGCAGTCAGAGCAGTCAAGGCAATAAGAACAAGAACAAGAGTCAAGGCAACAAGGGGAACAACAACAAGGGCAATAACAAGAGGAAGTGCCATTATTGCGGTTAAGTTGGGCATCTTATTAAGGATTGTAAGAAGAGAAAATGGAAGAGTGGTGAATGCTTTTTCTGCGGTGAGACTGGACATTTCGGCAAAGATTGCCCGAAGAAGCAAGGGCAAGGCCAGACTCAGCGTGCTGGACCTTCGGGAGGCCAAGTTCATGCTCTCAATGCCGCTCCAGTTCCCAATCGAGGTAGTATTTCTGTTGAAAGTCTTGTTTACATTTCTGATTTTCCAGTTCGTACCTTGTTTGATTCTGGTGCATCGCATAGTTTATTTCATCTGGTTTAGTTGAAAGTTTGCACCTAAGTACTAGTCTAGTTAGTGATCCCGTGTGTGTTTCAAATCCAATTGGGGGTTCCGCCTATTTGTCTATTATCTACGTGGATTTGAAAATCTCTATCTTTAGTGTAGAGTTCTCGTGTGATGCTTATATTCTCGGTTTCATGGGTATGGGTTGATTTTTGGGCATGGATTGGTTGTCCAGTTTTGGGGCCATTCTTGATTTTTGAGCATAGGGTTGAGAGGCTCATGACTCGCCTCGGTAATACCCTATAAATTTCTAGTAACCCTATGAGTCCCGTCATGTTGTGTTGTCTTGAATCCCTCAACTCGTCTATCGATAGTTTGTAATCGGTGAGGGTGGTCCGAGAATATCCTGATATCTTGGGTGAAGTGAAGGGGGTTACCCCTAAACGAGAGATGGATTTCCGCATTTATCTGGTTGATAATGCCAAGATAGTTTCGTGGCCGGTTAGGCACGTGGCCCCGCAAGATGAGAGTTAAGAAAGCAAGTCAAGGAGTTACTTGAGAAGAACTTCATTAGGCGAAGTATATCTGAATGGGGAGCGCCTGTGGTATTTGCTACCAAGGCAGATGGTTCTCTCCGACTTTGTGTTGATTATCGAGAGTTGAATAAGCTGACTAAGAAGAACAGACACCCGTTACCGAGGATTGATGATCTCTTTGACCAGCTTGTCGGTGCTTCTGTTTTCTCTCAGCTTGATCTTGCTACTGGATTCCATCAGCTCAGGGTAGCTGAAGATAGTATAGACAAGACTGCGTTCAGAACTCCAAATGGATTCTTAGAATGGCTGTTCATGCCATTCGGTTTGACTAATGCACCCGCCTACTTCGTGGACTTGATGAGTAGGGTGTCTAGGGAGTTCCTGAACAAGTTTGAGGTAGTCTTTGTAGACGATATCCTGACTTTCTTAAAGAACAAGGAAGAACGTGCTAGACATCTCAAGGAGGTGATGGATACGCTTAGAGCGCATCAGTTGAAAACCAAGCCCTCCAAATGTCATTTTGGAGAAAAAGGAGTTAGATTTCTTGGGCACATAGTTTCTAAGCAAGGCTTAGCGGTGGGTCCCGCTAAAGTGGTCGCGGTTCAAAACCGAAAAGCTCCGACGAGGACAAGTGAAGTAAGAAGCTTTCTCAGTTTAATTAGTCAGTTAGCGTCCCTTGAGTTTAGACCTACCCTTCTGGATCAAGTAGGGACTTCACAGAAAGAAGACCCGCAGTTAGTCGAGATCATGAACAAGTGATTCGAGGCGAGATGTTAAGTCACCTCGCTATAGAGGACAAGGGATGGCTAAGACGCGATGAGAGAAAGAAGGTTCTTGAAGATGCACATCACCTGAGGAGGTGGCCGAGTTTGTCCCAAGGTGCAGGTTGTGCAGCAGGTTAAGGCCGAGTCATAAAAGCCCGGTGGGCTATTACATCCACTAGAGGTCCCCGCAATGGAAGTAGGAAAGCGTCACGAAGGATTTCGTGGATGGACTGCCTAGATCAAGGAAAGCGAATACGAGCATGTGGGTCATAGTAGGTAGACTCACGAAGAGTGCTCATTTCACTCCGGTAAAGAGCGAAAGGACTGCATCATAGCTAGCGACAGTTTACTTTCAAGGAATAAAGCGGTTGCACGAGGTTCCCTAAAGTATAGTTAGTAACCATGACTCAATTTTCACTAGCCAGTTTTGAGATAGTCTACGAGAAGTCATGGGCAAGCGACTGAATCTAAGTACGACCTATCGTTCACAGGCGGATGGTTCATTTCGTTCAAGCATGAGTTATAGAAAATCACGTTAGTAAGAGCAACTGGCAACGTGGATTGGTATTTTCAAGATAAGTTCTGCTGCGTGGAATACTTTATAGTAAGTAAATGAGATCCAGGATTCACTGGTGAATTTTGGAGAGCTTGCATGAAACCATGAGGTCATAGTTATGTTTAAGCCAAGAATGATAGAAGAGTAAGTGAAAGAAGAAGACGAGAGGCGACAATGAAATGGGTTCCAACTCATATTTGGAAATAAGAGTTAAGAAGCCAAGGAATCATGAGGTAAAAGACAGTCAGAGCACAGTGGAGTTAAGCTCAAGGAAATGTGACTTAGAAAACTGAAGGCTAGATACGCGCATCATATCTCTTTTTAAGAGCATATCCTTGATCCTTGTTTTCCTGTGGAACTTACTCGTATGTTATCTTTTTATGTATATCCTCTCGGACCCGTTCTCGGTCCTATTTCTGTCAGGAGGTATGACTTATTGGCTAGTAATACATGTCAGGGTTTAGAGGGGTCCGTTAGGTTGACTAAACCTTTTGGGCTTTTATAGAATATGGGTTGGGTTAGGAAGGGATTTCTTGTAATCCGAAAGGAGTATATCCTGCTTATCTTCCCGATCTCTTTGTAGCATATCTTTCTTTTGCTATCTATATAGTGTTAATCTTGTCATGAGAACCTTAGGTAGAAACCCTTTGGATGAAACATGTGTTTGAAACATGTTATGCTTGATTGTTGCAAGTGGTTGCAAGTGTTTGCAAGTGGTTACACATGAGTGTTTACGCTTATTCATGGATGAAATTTTTTGTGTTATCACATGGATGTTGCATATGGATGTATGTTATATGCACACATATAGATGTTTTACATTATGTTAGGAATTGCATACATATGGATTCATTTCACTAACATAATTTGCACTGATGATATTTGCATTAGATAAGTACATATACACACACCTTTGCATATGTTCATGCAACATTTAGAATCTTGTAAGGACAATGATTGCTCGTGGATGATGTTTTGAGTAGATGGATGTTGGATGGTAGGATACGTTCTTCCTAACTTGAAGATTTCGGGGACGAAATCCTTTAAGGAGGAGAGAATGTAACAACCCGTATTTTCAATAACCTGTTATAACATAAATCGAGGCAGAATTTAATTCCAAAATCTGAATCAAGGGAAACGGGCTATGCCATTGCGTTCGTCTCGGAAAAATACGCGAAATAGAGTCCGAGTTTTCGAAAATCGGAGTCCGTATGACCCGATTAAGGCCCAACGAAGTTTTCAGAAAATTTCAAAGTAAAAACAGATTTCAAATTCAAGTTTGAATTTGGAAAATTAGGTCATATTGGGGCAGGCGGGAAAATTCCCGCCAGAGTACCCAAGTCGACAGCCCTGTCGACTTGGGAGTCGACTTGGTTGGACCCAAGTCGACAGCCCTGTCGACTTGGCTGTCGACTTGGTCCAGCCGGGCAGTTCTGCCTGGTGCACCATTTTGGGTTTGTGTTGAGTTTGGGGGCCAGATTCGGTTTTGAGGGCTGAGATTGGAACTAGGGTTTAATCCTAAGGCTAAGACTAGTCCTAATCTCTATAAATAAGGCCCTAACCTAACCCTAAATCATCATTAATCAATCCTACAACTAAACTATGGCAAAATTTTACCTCTCATGGCCTCCACTCTCTTCATAAAATTTCTAAATAAATTTCTATGAGAGATTTTCCATGCATACAAGTGTTTTCAAGCTTGTATGAGCATCATTAGCTTGCATTCAAGTCAAGTTTCCATATTTACATCATAAAGCAAGGGTTTTGATCATTTTGGCTTAAGGGTTTTTCTATTGAAGCTTGCATTTTGGGTTTAATTTGTTGCATAAGGGCTTTGTCATATTTTTTGTGACTTCCTAATCATTGTAAGCCCTATTCTACTTTCATACTTAAACTCTAAAGTTAAATGTATGATATGCAAGTTTGTCATATGATATGCAAGTTATGTTATGCAAGTTTGCCATGTTATGATATGCAAGTTTATCATGTTATGATATGCAAGTTGGCCATGTTATGATATGCAAGTTTATCATGTTATGATATGCAAGTTTGCCATGTTATGTTATGCAAGTTTGCTATGTTATGATATGCAAGTTTGCCATGTATGTTATGCAAGTTTGGGGTGATCATTTTGTTCATGTTATCATGTTATGCAAGCTTATCTTGAGTATATGGACATAAAGCTTCAAGCTTTATGCTAAAGGTTGCATTTTGGCAACATGTAAGTTATCATATCTCTTATGATAACTTGCATGTGAGGCTAAATGCGAACTTATGGCCATTTCTACATGTCCTTTATCACCATGTATCACCAATATGCTAAGTTTGGTTTTATGCATGCTTTTGAGGCCTAAAAATGTAATATGCAAGTATATCAACATATGTACATTTCATATGCCACCATGTTAAACTTGTGGCTTCAACACCTTTATGTCATGATTATGCCAAGTTCCCTCTTTCTATCCTTTATGCGCTTTTGCGATATGTAAGCGATGGGATTGCGTTTGGGGTTGGGTAAACTTAAAAGTCATAAAAACATAAGATTGGGAATTTACCTATTAAGTTAGGTCTACCCATTGGGAATTTACCTATTAAGTTAGGTCTACCCAATTGCTTGAAAATTTGTAATGTGTTTTGGAAGCACGATGGACATGACACTTAGAAAATATAAGTGTGACCAACTCGAGGTTGGGTTGAGTTTGTAGCGTAAACCTACCCGGAACCGACCGGCCTAACTAGTTGCTACAAACAATAAGACCCAATGTGAGAAGTTGGTCATGTTGTACCTTGAACCCGAGGTTAGACCAAGTTGTGGTGTAAAGCTACCCGGACCCGCCCGGCTTAACTAGTAACCACAACAAGGTCTAATGTGAGAGGTTAAGGCGCATTAAATTAATTAATGCCTCGTGATTAGGGTTAAGTCATGGTCCACTTAATACTTAACCTATTTGGGCTTGGTAGATTAATCAGGGTTAAGTCGTGAACTCATCGTTACACTTAACCAAGTTAATCCATGATAAGCAAGAGGGTTAAACCGTACTTAACCCACTAGAAAAATCCTAGCAATGGGGGTCCACTCCAGCAGTAATCCCAAGTTCGTATCATTATGGCCCTAGGGTCTAGGCTAGGGTGGGGGCACAATTACTGGACTTGAGGTAAGAGACCAAAAACGACGGCAGATGGGTACGCCGGTGTAGTTCCGGGCGGACTATGGTCGTGCACATAGTCCGAAGCCGGGGAAAACATGCACGGGTACCAGTAGATCGAGACTATGCGCTTATGTTTATGGTGTCCACGGGTTGACACCCTAGGGCTTGATACACCCGACGGGAGACCCGGCACAGTCTGACTACAATTATGTTTGGGCCGCATTGACACCAACACGCGACGAGTTAGGCTTAGGGAGCCGATCGACTAGACCGTTTGGTTGGACCTCATAGGGTCATTTCATGCTATTGGACCTCGTGTTAGGGTCCCTTCATGTTATTGGGCCAAAACTTGGGCCAAGGGATCAATACTTGCTTATTCAAGTCATGTTAGTTTGCTAGTACACCTGTGGTGCAAAAACCTTAAACCTGATTATGCGATGACACCTTTATCTACCTTGTTAGTTAATCATCATGCTAGTATGTAGTTATCCATATGTTCATCTCAGCTTTCATCATGCCAGTTAACTTTACCAGTTTACATTGATTGTAGTAGGGCTTACTCAGTCTTTTTGACTGACCTGTTTTCTTTCGCCTCTTTTCTTCCGTTTCCCCCCCAGGTTCTCAGGGTGGGAATATTGGAGCTTAGCTTGGATTTCTGATCGCTTGCTTGTGGGACTTTAGCTCATGTACTGTCTTGACATGAAGCTAGCTATGGTTATAACTTATTTTGGGGATAGTACTTATGTATTTCAGTTTTTGAGTAATGTTGTTTTTATCTAGACTTGTGTATTTGGAAAGTTGACATTATGTTGTACCAGACTTGTTTTGAAATGGTTTGAAATCTTACGCTGTTTTATCTATGTTATTTACTCTGTTTACATATATACATATGTTTTTGTTCTGCCTTGATATATCATTATGCATGTTTACCTGATTCAAACGCCCCTCCAAAGTCAGAGTGCTTGCAAGAGTCACCCTGGCGGAGGTGGGGTGTTACAGTGAGGCCCAAGTATAAAATAAACCAAGTTTTTTATTTTAATTTAAATTGTACACTAACTTAGAAACTGCGTAACTTGTACATACATTATCAGATTGACGAACTGTAAGTTGCGTTAGGATCGTATGGACGGACACTACTCGATGGAATGACTGGAAGTCCATCGGAGCTCTTTACAATTTATAGAAAAATAAATTGTCTGTCGGAATCAAATCGAGCGATGGTTATCGTTATCAATGATGATCGTCCAATGTGAGTAAATCTCACTAACTCTGAACAGTTTATAATTTCATGTTGTATTTTTAGAACTATTAGAAATTTTCTGATTGACTATGTGTTGACTATTTGATTGAACTGCTAGTCAGTTAGTTGAATTTCTATATTTGATTATGTTTAACAGAATATATCATATGGAACTGAAAGTGATGTTATCTATATTGTTTAACATCTGTGATGTAGGGAAACAGGTTGGAGGAATCCGACTGGATTCCTCAACAGTTATTTTACTGTTATTCATATATTGTCATATATGATGTGGTATATAATCTGCTGTCGTTTATATGTGTTTGGACGATACTGATCATCGTGATTTGATATGTTGAATACCATAACATACCGAAATGTTGATAAGGGAATATTTTCAAAGTGATATTTGAAAATAAAATATTGATAAATGGAATATTTATAAATAAGAAATATTTATAAATTGGGATATTTATAAATAGGAGATATTTTGAAAAAGGGAAAAACGTTATAAAAAGGAAAAAACATTATAAAAAGGGAATCATTTGTAAAGTGAAGAACCGTTACTAAAAGTAAATCTTTATAAATGAATAGTTAATCAAAAGGAGTTAATCGATGTTAGTTTAATCGAAAGAAGTTAATCGATGTTAGTTTAATCGAAAGGAGTTAATCGTATATAGTTTATTCGAATTGAAAGTAATAGGAGTTAATTGAATATAGTTTATTTGATTAGAGTAAAAGGAGTTAATCGAATATAGTTTATTCGAATTGAAAGTAATAGGAGTTAATCGAATTTAGTTTATTCGAATAGAGTAAAAGGAGTTAATCGAATATATAGTTTATTAAAATAGAATTGAAAGAGTTATCTAATATAGTTTATTCGATAGGAGTTAAGTGAATAGAGTTAGAGTTAAACCAAAAGAGTTAAGTTAATAGAATAAATTGAATAGGGTTATCGAATATACCTTATCGTAGGAAAGAATTATCGAATAGAAAAGATTTGAAAGAGAGATACGTAAGGAAGTTTGTTAAAGAATTATAAGGGTGAACTTTTTCTATTTCAAGGTTAGAAACGTTGTTCAGTTAAGGTCTGAGAGGTAGTATTACCCCAACTTGATTGACTTCATTTTTAACTAAGGAATGGTTAAGGTTCGATAGTAAAGGATGGTTAAGCGAATTTAGTATTTAAAGGAAATGGTTTGAGTTGGCATCGCAATGGTTTGTTTAAACATCTCTCTAAGTCCATTGAAGGAGCTTTGGAAATGTTTTCCAAATGAGAAACTAGAAATGTTTTCTAATAAAGAAAACAAGAAATGGAAATGTTTTCCATTGTTAATAACGCATATTTTCCAAATTTAGAAAAATAGAAATATTAAATATAGGGAAACAGGAGATAAGTAAATTAATGAAATAAAGAGATAAATGTTGAATGATGTTTGATTGATATAAATTTACATTTGGAAATAATATCGTTGTTTGCACACCTGTTTTTCTTCGATAGTTAAATCACAGACTATCGAAGTTTTGACCATTTAAACGTTGTTAATATGGAGAGACCGGTTGGATTATTATCCAAAGAACCACTCTGTATTGGCGTAAGCATTGCGAATCATATATGCTAAAGGAAATTGAAGACGGAGTTATGCCAGGGCTATCCTGTTTACAGAATAGTGCCTTCGGTTCATCCTATTCCTGGATGACTTATATGGACGGATGTCTGACAGAGTATTTCCAGATGATCACGTATATTGATTTCTACAACCGTACCAAGAGTGGATGCGGAGAAGGAAACTTCTTTTAGCTAACACATAATGTATGGCTGAGGTCGTCAGTCGGTGATTTGATGGATTTGACGATGTGGCATTCAAAGTGAATCTGGTGTGATGATAAAGCGTAGCTTCTAGCCTCATCAACCGGTAAATGACAGAAATCGGGCAGATAGCATGGCTAAGTCGGTCGCACCGAAGTAGGGTGTATAATCACCTGATCTAGAGTTTCATTTACCTCTAAAAATCTATTGTTGATGCTGTCCCATTCGGGAAACGGTTGCTGATCCCAACCGTTGGTGATATACATTCGATACACTCAAGCGAAATGAGTGGTCGGTCATGTGTGACCGGGTTGCAAGATGTTCTTGTTGAACCCAGTGTATTCCTCTCTAGAGATAGCGAAAGGTGGTTCCATACCTTGTCATAGTTGGAAATCCAGTACCCAATACGTGCTTGCGGTTTTGATTGTATACTATATATGTAGAACGTGAGATGAAAGCGTTTCTAGTAGATGATCATTATATTGTGTTGATAGACATTATTATAGAATCAAATGGTTTTTATACAATGATATTTGGATTATCATAAGGGAAAAACCTGTTTCCTTATACGGCGTGGTCTTATGAGATATCGATTACCTGCTTGAGCTGTTTTTAAACTGTTTTACTCATACCAGTCCCATGACTGACCCGGAGTTTATTTGTTTGTTTCCCTAAACTCTTGGGTGCCTAAATTTGTATGGGCAGTCAAGTTGTCAGGATTTACAGATATACTGGAAGAGCTTGGAGCAGGAGGCTTCAGGATCGATATAGCTATAGTTATTTCTGCTGTGTTGTAAGTGTTGTACTTTGATAATGTTATGTATATTCAAGTACAGATTTATATTTCAAAGTTATGTAATGAAATATATTTATTCGTTCCGCTGTGAGATTCGTGTTACTCAGATATTGTGTTCCTCTTCTTCTTCTTCTGTTCTAAGTTTCTATCTTATCTTTCCTCACCCTCTAATTTCTTTCACTAATGACTGGTATTTTTCGATGTTTGGTTAGTCATCATTGAGTTTATGGCGATAACCAAAGTCTACAAAATCCTGGGTTATTACAGTTGGTATCAGAGCTTAAGTTAAGTGAATTACCTTGGCTCTGTGGCGTGACTCAGTAGAGATAGGATTAGCAATACCCTAGATTGAGTTTGAATGTATATATACGAGTGAACGTATTTGTTATTGATATAAAAATTTGTTTTATATTGTTGAGATTCATTGGTTGAGTTGTTTATGAATTCTGTTCGATCAGTTTGATCCACTGTATCGGTAGGAGTTACTAAACACTCAAATATGATGGGCCGACACGATATGTTTTGATAAGAGGGTAAATTAAAATAAGTTTACCTAAGGTCTATCTTGATATAGAGAAGATATATATATATATATCAAAATTATATATATATATATATATATGGGATATACTGGTTGTTATTTAATCGAGTAAGATTATAAATTAAATGGTTATGTAAATAACCAATCAGAATTCATATAAGTGAAATACGTGAAATCAGATGATTTAAATCTGAAATTTAAACCAGAATTGAATTAAAACTCTGGAGAATTGGATAAGTGTTTGTAAATGGATTTGGATTAAAAGTAAGGAAATTTTAAGATCTTGGGAGATTTTAAATTGTTTTACAAGCAGTGTGAATTATATTTTGAAATGAATTTCAAAGTGTAAATGTTTAGAAATGGTTTTATAGTATTGAACTCACTTCGATCGCTGGAAAATAGATTCTGATGATGACAGATGCATCATCAATATTCATTTTCGAGTTGTAAGTGACGAATTACTACCAGAGATACTGTTTTGAATTTGTTTTGGGAAAGACAAGTGTGTTGAATTTCAAAATGGGATTTATAATATAGAATCGAATATAGGACTTGAATAAAGAGGATTCAAATAGATTTAAATATAGAATTTGAATAAAGAGAATTCAAATAGAAATTGAATATAGAAATTCAGAGGGAGTTTGAATATATGAAATTCAATGGAATTGAAATAGAAATTGAATATAGAAATTCAAAGGGAGTTTGAATATATAGAAAATATAAAGGAATTCAAATATAGGAATTGAATATCGAAAGTGAAATGAAATTTGAATATAGAAATTCAAATGGAATTTTAATATAGAATTCAAGTGGAATTTAAACAATAGAATTTGATATATAGAATTTGAATAGTAGAATTTGATATATAGATTTGAATAATAGAAGTGATATAAAATTTGAATAAAAATTGAATAGAATTAACTAAGTCGAAGGGGAATTAGTTAATCGAGTTTTGAAATTGAAGTTGAACTTTGAAAGGTGAATTGGATTTGTAAATGGATATTCGAAATCGAATATAGAAATCAAATTTGAAATTTGGATTCAAATTAGTTAATAAGCAGGTTAAAATATATTTGAACATATGATGTTCAAAATATAAAAGTGAAATAGACTAAAGAGTTAATTAACAAATTAATTAATGAATTGAGTTAAAACGACCAGGTATAGTTAAAATAGATTGGGAAGGTATAAATATACATGAGATAGGTATGGATAAGGTATGAAGGTATATAAATAGAATGCTCAACAAAAGGTATGTATTTAATTCACATATGAGATTTTATACGCCGTATCGGCTAGCCGCTTGGCTTTTTCGTTTTCTTTTGGATTGGTGAGGGCCATGGGAGGCTATTTGAAACATCCCGATGCTCCTGGTACAAAGGAGGTTATGGAGAATTTTTCCAGGAATTTAAGGAGTTAGAATATTTTTAAGATAATTTGATAATTAGAAATCAACGTATCGATATATATATAGAAGTCGATAAGGAAACGAACTTAGAAATAGAATAGTAAAATCAAAAAGGAAGACTAAGAATAAAATCTAGTAAGAATAGAAAGAGGAAGCGTATACGTGTTTAAAAGTGAATAAGTAGTTGTATGGTATTGATTATTCGAGTAAGTAGTCATATCTGTTTTGACGTTATAAATGTTATTCAGTCAAGGTCTGAGAGGTAGTTATACCCCAACTTGATTGATTTCATTATTAACAAATAAATAGTAAGATTTCAGGCTCGAAGATCAATGTTGAATAAGAGTTAGTAGAATATAGTATTTGGGTTGTCGTAACGATGTTTTACACAACATCCGTTTTAACCCAAATAAGTGTAAGCTTGAAAATACAATAAAGAATATTTCCTAAGTATAGAAATAAACGAGATCGGAAAAGAGATACGTAATTGGAATATTTTCCAATTATAAATAGCATATATTTTCTAAAGTTTAGAAAATAAAGGAAGGCGACATTCGGAAATGTTTTCCAAATAACATAAAAGGCCAATATGGTTATTGAAAATATTTGGTTAACAAATATTGATAAAGAAATAGAGAAGTGATTTAACTAATGGAATATTAATTAAGGGCTCAGTGACATGTTCAAAAGGAAAATTTGATTTTTGAAAAAAGGAAACTGTTTAAAAACTTCCAGGGAAATACTGTTTGAATTAAAAACAAATTTAACAGAAATTTGTGAAAGCAAATTTGAATTAAAATAAAGCCAGTAAAGTGGTAATTGAGATTGAATTAGAATGATATCAAGACAAATTAGATTACGAGATTCAAAATTTGCAGTGTAATGTGATAATCAAGTTAAGTGTTAGGAATCGAGAAGAAACTCGAGTTGAAATGATATTTGGCTCGGATGTAAGCGAATGGTTGTGTCGTGGATAAAAGCAGATTGGAATTTGATTGGGATGACCCTTGTATCCGCTGAATTGATAACAAGTGGAAAGGATATAATGATATGCCGACAAAAGGTACAAGTTTATATTTCTATTGGATATAAGATTTATGAGCCGAATTGGCAAGCCGCTTGGCTGTTTGATTTTCTTTTGGGGTTGGAGATGGCCCACAGAGGCGAGAGGTGGTTTGGCGTATTGACCAGTACAAAGGAGGTGCTGGCAGATTTTTTCCGAAATTTAGAGAGTTAGGAAATTTTCAGGATTTTTGAAAATTTTCGTTGATATGAATTAATTAATAATTTAATTGAAATTAAATTGGTTCAGTTGAAACTGAAGTTAAGAGGTGAACAAATGAGTTCTAATAAGTTAGTAGGGTCGTTCTCTACCTTAGCAATTTCGAGGACGAAATTATTTTAAGTGGGGAAGATTGTAATGACCCGCATTGGTAGAGGTATAATAATTAATTTATTTAATTATTGAAATGGTGGTATCGTGAATTAAATGGTCATGGAATTAAATAATGGTGAATATTTAATTAAAATAATAAATTAAATAATATATTTAATTCTGGAATAATCAGAATTGGCTGAAATGGCGATATGGTGTGAACTGGATCATCTGTGATATTTAATTCAGTTTAGAATTGAATTAGAATAACGACTATATTATCTGAACGACAGTTTGAACGTAGAGTTATAATATAATTAAAATCGAGCTCGAAATGGCGCTGTAGTTCGTAAATTGGCGATTCGAACTTCAACTGAATGTACAAGATTCGTTTTAAGCCGGATTTCTGTGAAACAAGAAACGTGTGGAGCTGGTGGAGTATATCATTCTAGTGGAAGAGAAAAATCGGGATTTCGTCATGTAGATTTTGATTTACATCCAAATCAAATTTCAGAAAAGTCGCTGTAGAATTCCTTTATAATTTGCGACGCTTTATATACGTTATAAATAGATTTTCAGTATAAACTGAATATCGAGAATATCTGGAATCTGAAATATCAAGCTGTAAATTCTGATATGATATTCTGGAGCTGTACGATATCATATGTAGAGATATACGATAATATAAATTTATTTATATTTAATTTAATTATATTTAATTTAATTATATTTAAATATGGTTATATATTTAAATAGGCTATTTAGAGCTTTAAAAATAGCCACGTTTGCAAATGAAGTCGGAATTCGATGAAACTAATTTTGTTGAATCCGCAATGTCAAATAGTTGTTAGATTTCCAGTTTCGTGATTTTTGGGCTCACTGTGTGGCCGTATGGATTTTTAGAGTGGAAAATAGTCAGTATTTTGACGGTTAAAAATACGCTGTGTGAGCATACGGAGTCGGAATTCGACGAAACCAGTTTCGTTGGGACCGTAATGTCGAACTCTACCTACATGTCCAGTTTGGTGATTTTTGAGTATTGTATGTGGAGATAGGAAATTTTTAAAGTGATAATCAAGTTAGAAAAGGAATATAAAAATACTATATTCACCCTATAAATACACCACAATCCCTCCTTAACCTAATTTACTTTTCACTTCTCTGGTCAACACTTTTGTGGCCGCCGAAGTTCTTCACTCACAGCAAAGTTTTTAATTGAATAAAAATAAAAAAGAAAACAATGGAAATCAAAGTCCTAAAATCATGTTATATATATCATTGGATTCCTGCTATGATCCGCTTCGACCTGGTACCAATATTATATGGTTCGATGTCTGCTTGAGATCGTGCGAAATGGACAGCGTTGGTTTATGAGAAGTAGGGTTCGTCTTTCAGTGAAATCGAAGCAACAATCCTTGTTTTGGGGTTTGATTTAGTACTCGCGGAAGGGTTTGGCATCGATTGGGAGAAAATACGGTGTTTCGACGTTGGGAACTGTCGATACCTGCTGGGGTGGCAATGTCGACGATATCTACTTCCTGCGCTCGAGTTGGGTAAAGTGGTAATGGAGATGAAGCAGCGCGAAGAGGAGTGAGATGGTGGATTCGGATTTGCGAATTCGTGAAGAGTTGAGGAGGGTTGGTCTCCTGAAGATAGGCCATGTTGTTTTGGGAAATACTAGGAAGCTCGCGTTTGATTTCTTTTGGGGAAGAAGGGATTTACACAGGTTGGGCTTGAAAGGGGTGATGGGCCGTGTGAGAAAAGGGTGAGGCCCAAGTATAAAATAAACCAAGTTTTTTATTTTAATTTAAATTGTACACTAACTTAGAAACTGCGTAACTTGTACATACATTGTCAGATTGACGAACTGTAAGTTGCGTTAGGATCGTATGGACGGACCTACACGATGAAATGACAGGAAGTCCATCGGAGCTCGTTACAATTTATAGCAAAATAAATTGTCTGTCGGAAACAAATCGAGCGATGGTTATCGTTATCAATGATGATCGTCCAATGTGAGTAAATCTCACTAACTCTGAACAGTTTATAATTTCATATTGTATTTTTAGAACTGTTAGAAATTGTCTGATTGACTGTGTGTTGACTGTTTGATTGAACTGCTAGTCAGTTAGTGGAATTTCTATATTTGATTCTGTTTAACAGAATATATCATATGGAACTAAAAGTGATGTTATCTATATTGTTTAACATCTGTGATGCAGGGAAACAGGTTGGAGGAATCCGATTGGATCCCCCAATAGTTATTTTACTGTTATTCATATATTGTGATATATGATGTGATATATAGTCTGTTGTCGATTATATGTGTTTGGACGATACTGATCATCGTGATTTGATATGTTGAATACCATAACATACCGAAATGTTGATAAGGGAATATTTTCAAAGTGATATTTGAAAATAAAATATTTATAAATGGAATATTTATAAATAAGAAATATTTATAAATTAGGATATTTATAAATAGGAGATATTTAGAAAAAGGGAAAAACGTTATAAAAAGGAAAAAAACGTTACTAAAAAGGGAATCATTTGTAAAGTGAAGAACCGTTACTAAAAGTAAATCTTTATAAATGAATAGTTAATCAAAAGGAGTTAATCGATGTTAGTTTAATCGAACGGAGTTAATCGATGTTAGTTTAATCGAAAGAAGTTAATCGAATATAGTTTATTCTAATAGAAAGTAATAGGAGTTAATCGAATATAGTTTATTCGAATAGAGTAAAAGGAGTTAATCGAATATAGTTTATTCGAATAGGAAGTAATAGGAGTTAATCGAATATAGTTTATTCGAAAAGAGTAAAAGGAGTTAATCGAATATATAGTTTATTCAAATAGAATTGAAAGAGTTATCAAATATAGTTTATTCGATAGGAGTTAAGTGAATAGAGTTAGAGTTAAATCAAAAGAGTTATGTGAATAGAATAAATTGAATAGGGTTATCGAATATACCTTATCGTAGGAAAGAATTATCGAACAGAAAAGATTTGAAAGAGAGTTACGTAAGGAAGTTTGTTAAAGAATTAGAAGGGTGAACTTTGTCTATTTCATGGTTAGAAACGTTGTTCAGTTAAGGTCTGAGAGGTTGTATTACCCCAACTTGATTGACTTCATTTTTAACTAAGGAGTGGTTAAGGTTCGATAGTAAATGATGGTTAAGTGGATTTAGTAATTAAAGGAAATGGTTTGAGTTGGCATCGCGATGGTTTGTTTAAATATCTGTCTAAGTCCAATGAAGGAGCTTTGGAAAGTTTTCCAAATGAGAAACCAGAAATGTTTTCTAATAAAGAAAACAAGAAATGGAAATGTTTTCCATTGTTAATAACGTATATTTTCGAAATTTAGAAAAATAGAAATATTAAATATTGGGAAACAGGAGATAAGTAAATTAATGAAATAAAGAGATAAATGTTGAATGATGTTTGATCGATATAAATTTCCATTTGGAAATAATATTGTTGTTTGCACACCTATTTTTCTTCGATAGTTAAATCACAGACTATTGAAATTTTGACCATTTTAACGTTGTTAATATGGAGAGACCGGTTGGATTATTATCCAAAGAACCACTCTGTATTGGCATAAGCGTTGGGAATCATATATGCCAAAGGAAATTGAAGACGGAGTTATGCAAGGGCTATCCTGTTTACAGAATAGTGCCTTCGGTTCATCCTATTCCTGGATGACTTGTATGGACGGATGTTTGACAGAGTATTTCCAGACGATCACGTATATTGATTTCTCCAACCGTACCAAGAGTGGAAGCGGAGAATGAAACTTCTTTTAGCTAACACATAATGTATGGTTGAGGTCGTCAATCGGTGATTTGATGGATTTGACGATGTGGCATTCAAAGTGAATCTGGTGTGATGATAAAGCGTAGCTTCTAGCCACATCAACCGGTAAATGACAGAAATCAGGCAGGTAGCATGGCTAAGTCGGTCGCACCGAAGTAGGGTGTATAATCACCTGATCTAGATTTTCATTTACATCTAAAAATCTATTGTTGATGTTGTCCCATTCGGGAAACAGTTGCTGATCTCAACCGTTGGTGATATACATTCGATACACTCAAGCGAAATGAGTGGTCGGTCATGTGTGGCCGGGTTGCAAGATGTTCTTGTTGAACCCAGTGTATTCCTCTCTAGAGATACACTAGCGAAAGGTGGTTCCATACCTTGTCATAGTTGGAAATCCAGTACCCAATACGTGCTTGCGCTTTTGATTGTATACTATATATGTAGAACGTGAGATGAAAGCATTTCTGCTAGATGATTATTATATTGTGTTCATAGACATTATTATAATATCAAAAGGGTTTTGATATAAAGATATTTGGATTCTCATAAGGGAAAAACCCGTTCCGTTATAAGGCATGGTCTTATGAGATGTCGATTACCTGCTTGAGCTATTTTTAAACTGTTTTACTCATACCAGTCCCATGACTGACCCGAAGTTTATTTGTTTGTTTCCCTAAACTCTTGGGTGCCTAAATTTGTATGGGCAGTCAAGTAGTCAGGATTTACAGATATACTGGAAGAACTTGGAGCAGGAGGCTTCAGGATCATTATAGCTACAATTATTTCCGCTGTGTTGTAAGTGCTGTACTTTGATAATGATATGTATATTCTAGTACAAATTTGTATTTCAAAGTTATGTTATGAAATATATTTATTCGTTCCGCTGTGAGATTCGTGTTACTCTGATATTGTGTTCTTCTTCTTCTTTTGTTCTAAGTTTCTATCTTATCATTCCTCACCCTCTAATTTCTTTCACTAATGACTGGTATTTTTCGATGTTTGGTTAGTCATCATTGAGTTTATGGCGATAACCAAAGTCGACAAAATCCCGAGTCATTACAAAATCTAAGCTTAGCTGCATCAAGTAAATCAAAGATAAATTGGATATTTATACGAAGCATCATGAAAATGAAATGAATCATTGTTTTTTGAAAATTATATATAGCTATCAATTATCTTATATAATCAAATTCAATTTTAATCATAAATCTATAGTACTAAGTTAAATAGTAAACAAAGAACAAAGAAATCAGTCCAAATAAATGATTTTACCTTAACAGAGATACTTTGTTGGATTCTTGGGCAACCCTCGTTATAACAACGTTTGAGTTGGAGTTTACACATGAGATACCAACAAAAAAAGGGAAGAAAAATAAATAAAGAAGGTTTTTAGTTGCACAAAATTGGAAACATGATTGCCTATACAATTAAATCACAAATTAAGAGTGAACTAAAGGTTTCATAAAAATTTCCAGTTGCACAAAGTTTTGATCTTTTCCAACTGCAGAAAAAATAAATTAAAATAGAAACCTTGAAATATTTCACAAGCAACAATACATAAAATCTGAAAGATAAAGGATACTTCAAAGAACGTGCAAAACTTTGAAACTAAATCAAGTTGTACTTTTGTAAAGTATAAAATAAAAAAATAGTTAGCGTAAATCCCCAGTCAAGCACAGTATTATTAAAATTGTAGTATTATATGTATCAAAAGTTACTATGCAAGATAACAAGAATTCAAATGTATCAGTACTTTAAACCATAAAAAGAAAAAGAAAAAAAAAAAATATTTGAACAATATTTGGGAAAGTGTAAACGTTAATGAAAGGATAGAAAATGAACATTTTGGAAGGCTAAAAATTCTATACCTTATTACTGGATTTGAAGTGAAGACGATGGTAGACTCCAGGTAACTATGAAAATTCGTGAGTCCATGGATTTCAAGCTGATGGAAGTTATAGACTGCTGAATCTAGGGATTCAGATTCTAAGAGATTGACATTGTGCATGAGTAGTAGCCAATTATAGGATACAGTGTATGTGAGAAATCAACGCAAACGAATATTTAGGGTTAGAAAGAGGAGGAGAGAAAGGGGAAGAATTAAGAGTAAACAGTAAGGGGGTTCACAAGTTGAAGAAGAAAGTAATTAAAGCAAGGAAATAATTTTGTGGCTATTAAGTTCGAATTTCACAAATCTACGTTGGAGCTCTGTGCATTCTCGAAAGTTCACTGAGCAGGAAAACAAATAACACGAAAGTGATAAATGTGAGAGTGACACGTGTATTAGGCTAAATCTGGTATACTTTGTTTTAGCATAAGGTTAGAAAATTCACAAAAGATTAAATATAGCGTCCTTCTTCTGACGCTTCCCTCTGAACTTATTACCATTTATTTTTTATTTTCTATTACATGCTTCTAATGTTAAGCGCCTTTGTACTCTCTCTCGTCACCTTTCCGCCCTCTGTGCTTCTCCCTCTATCTAGGCTTTCCTAGCCATTCTATCCTCTTCCATGCTATTCTCTGTTCTCCACCTACCTATAGCTTCCCGAAGCCCCCTTTCACCACTGCCGGATCTTGTCCATGTCTATCCTCTGTCGTGTTATCTCAGGTCCATCTCTCGTCGCTATTCTGGTCTTCTCAACTTGTTTGAGTGCCACTGTCAGCAATGGCATCTTCTGTGGATCCCTTCCCTCCAACCACACTCTGCCCATCAAAATTTCACTGTGTCTCAATCAGTTGCTCCTTAGGATGCCTCTGCGACATCTCCCTTAATCTCTACCCCGAAAGCTTCACGTGCTGTGTTGAAAAGCATTAATATTTTCGTCTTCAGTCATACCAAATCTTGCCAACCTAAAACTTTTTTCAAAGGGGAACCAACTGTGCTTTTCTCGTCAGAGTAGATCTCCAGATTCACTAGTCAGCTAAACCACTCACTTATCGGTAGATTCACTACTATGCGTCAAACCGTCGATCAAATGTGCAAGGTATTCACGAAATTTTCATTGATTGCGCAAGCTAAAATTGGTGTTATAAACGACCATCACATTCCAATTCAGTTATTTAATGAGTAGAACTATCTTCATCTATGGCTCCAGGAGCATTTAACGACCCTAAATGCCCAAACGAAAGATTTTGGATTTTCCATTAACTTTCATCCCCAATTAGATGAACAGTTTTTTCCTTCTTGGGTTTCAATTCCATATCTACCAGCTCATCTTTACAACAAATAGGCTTTGGAATATGTTGAAAACAATGGCTGAGTCATATAATTCGTCTCTTTCTTGAAGATGACTCAGCAATCTGGTCAGCGGTGCAAAACAGTCGTTCTCTATCACCGACGCCTCTAGGATAAAACAGCCTCAAATAGTTACTGATTTGCTTGCACAACAAATCAGTTTAGATTTGCACTTTCGTATTATTTCACTGCTCGGTGCTTGGGTTAAGAAATTTTAATGGCAGAGGAGGAAAATGTTGTTCGGTGGTAAAATCTCGTCTAAAAATGAATTATTATAGACGAAAAAGAATGTGCCGAACTGTTTACTAGGTAGTGGGAGAGAGTCGGATCCTAGAATAACGGATCAAAGGTTTTATCGTGTCATGTAAAAACATTAGAAAATGTATCCTTTAAAATAAAATGGTTAAGAAAAACAAGGTTTTTCGGTCTAAAATATAAGTGTCTACACCACCAAGCCCAAGCTCGAGCCTGAGCCGGAGCCCGAACCGAACTAAGCCGAGCCGAACCTAGCTGGGTCAGGTCGGGTCGAGTTAGTCGGTAGCACGCTTGTGTGGTAGTCATGCACGGCCTCCCTCCTCACAACAAAGCATGTATTGGGAGCCCCAAGGCCCCAACATGTCCTCTAAGAAATAAGTATAAATACTTGCTTCTTTCATATAGTCTCAAGATGTGGGACTATTCACATATATGAGCCTTTCTTACACCTATTCCAAAAAATTTAACAATTCATCTATTATTTGAAAACAATTTCCAACAGTATCCCACTTGAATTTTTAAAATATTTTCGGGCAGTTTCTAAAATCATAAGATTGTGCATAAACAAAGGTGTCATCCGACTTGAACCTTTGCATAGTGGATAAGATTCAGTTTTTACTAAAGTGACACATGGTCTTGAACTCTTTTCCAGACATCAGAGCACACACAATCTTTATTATAGTGCAATCAAATAAGTTTGTGCATTTATAGTCATGCACGTCAATCCCAATTTAGTGAATGCTCTAGAAGTTTTGCCCAAAAATTCATAGAAAATTTCCACATTCTCTTAGGTGAGTCTATCAAGAGTAATCCTAAAGGTAGGTAATCCACTCCAAATAGAGTATAAATACCATTAAGAGTTTCTATTAACTCATCCTTTAATCACTTCAGGAATACATGCTTCTTGATAAATAAAATAACATGTTCAGTTACTATCTGTAATGCCTCACCTCTATGCTCGTGTTAGCCAAGACCATTGCAAGAAATGGTGCCAACTAACCCGAAAAATAAGGCTGTTGAGGGGAGACCATCTGTATATGATCTTCGAACGAGTTTTAAAAGTGTCAGATAATCTGGTCTAACTTTTTAAGTCTTAGAAGGAAATCCGACACATTTAATTCAAGTTCAAAACTGCTACACGGCGGCCATATATAATTCAGAAAGAAATATAAAATACATAATAATAAATTTAGAGTCACACATAGATATTCACATCACTAAGGCGGAAATAGATATGAATATAACACACGAGTAAAAATACATGTTATTGGTCATAGCCCAACCACTACACAACAAAAGAATATATACAAGCTCTAGCCAAAAGTATAAGTATACATGAAATCTAAGATACATGTATAATCAAGATCTACAACTCTAATGTTGATAGAAAAAATCCAAAAATGGTCCCCGCTAGAAGTTATGAGATGCACCTGTAATACTCGTTCTAACCCGAGTATAATTTGTAAGAGTAAACAATAAACGGATCAGTCTAGATGTACTTATCATAATAAACCGAGATAGAAATAGAGATATAAATAGATAATGATGCACATTAAATATACAATAATAGTCACAGAAAATGTGAAGGCTCGAAAAATATCTATGATGTATCTCACAGAAATCTCGATGCAATAAAAAATTATCACGCTCTAAAGATATAGCTACTCACGAGAAATATTAGCATATATCCAAAACAACACAAGATTGGATAGCACAAGATATCTCCTATCAAGCAATGCAAGTTTGATAACACAACATCAAGACAACAACAACTGCTGACCCATATCAAATAACCCAAGTTGATAACAACTATCAAAGAAACACAAGATTTGATAACACAATTTGAGATGATCCGAAGATCAGAGAATACACGATCCCCACTTGAACACCCAATTCCAATGAATGAACGGAAGTTCAACAAAGAGAACACAACTCGAGATGACCCGAAGATCCGGAGGATGATCAGAAGATCATCAATTGACCTGAAGGTCGGATTGATCCAAAGATCAGATATAGTGTAAACTACACCAAGATAATAAATATAAGAGTCGAGCTACATGTCCCATAACCACTTTCTCAACTCGAATATTTACGAACAAGTTGTATATTCCACTAGAAATACGAAACGATCATTGCCATGGCGTTCAGTCGAATGAATCCAAGAATTAACCATCAAAGCCAACACAAGGGGTCATGATCATTGTTTTTACTAAGGCATTTAATTAGATTTCTCATACGAACGAGAAAAAGGTTTACGAAATCATATACTAGTAGATAGTAAAACAATTTTGAAAGTAACCTCATATAATGAAGTAGAATTAAAAACCATTTAGTAAAAGATTTGGTATCTACTAATAATTTAGAAACCCTTTTTATATCATTTCGAAGTGGTAAATCTTGGGTGATATTGATAGAATTAACGATCAAACGAAGAATCCACGTTTTTAATAACGTAGACGAAACACCCGACTATCGATTATAATATTCGTTCACCACGAATGAATCGAAAGTTCAGGAAATCGAGACGTAGAAATCTGCGAACCAGAGAAACTGGCAAGTCACTAACGAAGTCCAAATGGGCCGAAACTCGGCCGGTAATGAGATCAAATGGGACTAAACTGTTGACCATGGTCTCCATCGGTCAACAGTCCCGAAACAGGTTTCAGATGTCTGGCACAAAGTGGAAGACGTCTGACTGCTACTGGTCACAAAATTGAGATCGAAATCAGACGTATGAGCCACATTTTCAGACGTTTGAAAATTCCAGACGTATGGAAATAGGCACCAGACGTCTGATCTGATGTTTGAGTCGCAAATTGACCCTGGATCAGACGTCTGAAATTTATTTCAGATGTCTAACCTGCTGCTGAAAGCAGCATAAGGCTAGGGCATACGGCCAAGTCGATTTTAATTGTTCTCCGGCGACTCACAAAGGTTTGTAACACTTATTCGAGTGGAAGTGAAGCCTTTAACACTCGCTGAAACAACGCATAACACTAAACTCACATGCATGAACATGTATACATGAGATTGCGATGATTTTGATTAAATTCCAAAACGAATAAGCTATCTAACCAAAGCAATCAAATGCAGCTCAAACTACGATACAATGGTTTGGCAAAGCTAAAGAGAGATTATAAGGACTTGTGTGCACACAAGAACTTCGCTAATAGCATGCACATTTATAAACTAGATTGCAATGATTCGATTCATAAATTCAAACATGAACTAAATTCCAAACCAAAGCATACCAAAGCGATTCAAGCGACTTGTGAATACTTAGAACTTTGCGGGGAGGGGGGGGGGGGGGAGGGGACAAAGGAGGTTCACAACATCACCAAATAAACTCACAGCATATGCATTAGATCGTATGAACAATCCTTATCATAATTTTCAACTCGAAGAAACATAAATAGATGAAATCGGCCAAGTTACACTAACCTAACCAATTCACAAGCACATGAAAACTCGTATGAACACTAAATTACACTTGTACAAGCCAATGGCTGGTGACACAGAGTTGAGTTAATAAAGAAGTTACCTTTTCTTGTTTACAAACAAAGAATCAGTCCAAAAGCAAGCTAGAGCAACATCTCCTCCAATATAGCTTGTAAATCCTCAATCTAAACACATATAAATGAATTTCATAAGAGTTAGGCCATAGGAAATCTTAGAAATTGAAGAGAAAGCAAGAAGGAGAAGATAGAGAAGCTTACACAAGAAATCTCCTTGATTTTCCTCTTAATTTAGATCCTAGGAGCCAACCCTAGCTTAGGAATATTAATTTCCCATTCCTCCTCCCCATTTTCATTTTCTTTGAGGAGTTAGAGTGAATGTGAGAGAAGGGGTTGATTTGGTTATAAGTAAGTGGGCTAGGTTTAGCCAAACCAAGACCCAACCAAAGTGCCAAATCTCCGAATCACTAAGTATATCAAAACTTACAATTTTTGATGTCGCAAATGGCATTTCGGACTCACTGGAAGTGGTTTTGAGTCCAAATTCGTCCATATACAAAAAGTGATATTTTGGTCATACACCAAATGGAAATGACCAAATTCGCCCAACGCAAAACATATCGATGCTTATAGTCAAAAAGGTTGTAAACGATGATCCGGACTCAATGGAAGTGCTGTCGAGTCCAAATTCAACCATATGCAAAATTTGACTTTTGGGACACACACATACACATGATTAACGATTAATGACGTTATATTTAAATAAAATATTTAGATATGTTATCGTTAAATATGCGGGTTGTTACAAACTCCCCCCTTAAAGAAATTACGTCCTCGCAATTACTTAAGGAAAAGCACATATAGTAACAACCAAGCATCCGCCAAGAATAAGAAATGGCCTCTCCCGAAACAAAATTCACCAAAATTGATTAGTTTTAAACTTGGTGGAGGCATAAGCAACTTTGTTCACCACGAGGTTGCAAATCGTCACACGGAACTTTTTGTCTTTCAACAAGGTGGTCCGAAATCGCAAGGAGCTCTAACTAAGCCCTTCGTCACACTGACGTAGTGGCTTCATACCGCTAGGAATACACATTTCCACTGGATTTGGAATACACAATTTCACCCGGGTTGGAATACACAGTTCCATTGGGAATACAATTTCCCACTAGAGATTTGACTAAGCAGTTCATCTCACAACGAGGTTGCTTCTCACCGCAAAGGAAAATGAACAACACCTATGTACTAGGAGATATACAACACATGTGATCACCAGGTAGCTAACTTATATTTCTAAGCACATACTTTTGTTGTTGCCACATAGTTGAATGGTGAGCGTCGGTAAGCACATAGCTCAATGAGCACACGGCTCGAGTTAGCACACAGCTCCCAATGAACACATAAGAAAGCACTCACAATTCCATAGACCGCACAAAAAGGATGGAGAAGACCTATCACTAGTTAAGACGCGATCCCTAGATAGCCAACCTATCGTTCTAGACACACAATTACGATTGAGCACACAGCTCGGGTGAGCACACGACTCGGTGAGCACACTGCTCGGGTGAGCACACAACTCGATGAGCACACAGCTCGGGTGAGTGCACAGCTCTAGTGAGCGCACAGCTCGGGTGAGCGCACGGCTCTGGGAGCGCACAGCTTGGTGAGCGCACAGCTCGTTGAGCGCACAGCTCGGGTGAGCGCACAGCTCGGATGAGTGCATAGCTCGGGTGAGCGCACAGCTTGGTGAGCGTATAACTCGAGTGAGTGCACAACTCGATGAGCACACAGCTCTGTGAGTGCACCACTCAGGTGAGTTCCCTCTGAAGATGAGGTGACAACACCCCGCAAAGAGAGTTTATCATTATCGATGTATATAAGATATATTACACATGTAATAACTCATTATCGATACATGATCCAAATATTTCACCCTAAAATGAAATCGAATATCTAGTGACTAAACCCAGAAATTAGCCGACGAAGAAAATTCAAATGTGTAGACCCGCTCGCTTTTCCCAAGACGTTTAATTAAATTCCTTATTCAATTGAAAAGACAAAATTACTTGTTTGAAACAAGTAACAATTAAAAGAAAATGAGGTTACTAAATCATTACCTAAAGAAAACTAAAGTCATCTCGATAGAAAAACAAATGGCTAACGAAAACTTAAGGTAGCATGTAAGAATTTTCACAAAACATAGGTTTGGAAAATCTACGTACTTAGATATATCAAACTAAGTCCACAAAAGTTATTTCAACCCAAAAATTGGAAATAATTTGAATTCCTACACAAGGAAAGGGATGGGACTCTAGGTTTGTCTCGGCCAAGATTCACAAAGATGAACTCATATAATTTTATTGGTCAAACAAGGATCATGATATAAGATAGGATATGACAGGTCCTAAGACTCGAGCTAAATCCTAAACACAATTTCCTAAGAGAGACTTTGGACAACAACCCTCGCCATTATAACTTATATTGTCCGAACATGGCTCTAATACCAAGTGTAGCGCCCCACCTCTATGCTTGCGTTAGCCAAGGCCATTGCAAACAATGGTGTGAACAAACCCAAAGAATAAGGCTGTTGAGGGGCGACCATCTGTATATTTTATTTGAACGATTTTTAGATGTGTCAGATAATCTGGTCTTACTTTTTAAATCTCATGAGGAAATCCGACACATCTAATTCAAGTTCAAAACTTCTACGAAGCCTATATATAATTTGGAAAGCAATATAAAATACATAATAATAAAATCAGAGTCAGACACAGATATTCACATCACTAAGGCGAAAATAGATATGAATATAACACATGGGTAGAAATACATGTTAGTAGTCATATTCCAACCACTACACAACAAAAGAATATATACAAGCTCTAGCCAAAGAATAAGTATACATGAAATATAAGATACATGTATAATCAAGATCTACAACTCTAATGTTGACAGCAAAAATTCAAAAATGGTCCCCATTAGAAGTCACGAGATGCACTTGTAATACTCGGTCTGACCCGAGTATTATTTATAAGAATAAACAGATCAGTCAAGCTGTACTCATCATAATAAGTTGAGATAGAAATAGAGATATAAACAGATTATGACGCACATGAAATACACAATAATAGTAACCAAAAATATGAAGGCTCGAAAAATATCTATAATGTATCTCATAGAAATCTAGGTGTTATAAAAGATTATCACGCTCTAAAGATATAGCTACTCATGAGAAATATTAGCACATACTAAAAACAACACAAGATTGGGTAGCACAACATATCTCCTATCAAGTCAATGCAAGATTGATAACATAATATCAAGACGACAACAACTGATGACCCATATCAAATAACCCAAATTGATAACACCTATCAAAGAAACACAAGATTTAATAACACAATTCGAGATGATCCAAAGATTAGAGAACACACGATCCCCCTTGGAACACCTAATTCCAATGAATGAAACAGAGTTCAACAAAGAGAACACAACTCGAGATGATCCGAAGATCCGCAGGATGATCAGAAGATCATCAAGTGACCTGAAGGTCGGATTGATCCGAAGATCGGATATAGTGTAAACTACGCCAAGCTAATAAATATAAGAAACGATCTACATGTCCCATACCACTTGCTCTACTCGAATATTTACGAACAAGTTGTATATTCCACTAGAAATACGAAACTATCATTGCCATGGTGTCCAGTCGAACGAGTCCAAGAATTAACCGTCAAAGCAAACACAAGGGGTCATAGTCGCTTTTACTAAGTCATTTAATTAGATTTCTCATACGAATGAGAAAAAGGTTTATGAAATCATATACTAGTAGATAGTAAAACAATTTGGAAAGTAACCTCATATAATGAAGTAGAATTAAAAAACAATTAGTAAAAGATTTGGTATCTACTAATAATTTAGAAACCCCTTTTTATATCATCTCGAAGTGGCAAATCTTGTGTGATATTGATTTAATTAACGATCAAACGAAGAATCCACGTTTAAATACGTAGACGAAACCCCACGACTATCGGTCATAATATTCGTTCACCATGAATGAATTGAAAGTTCATAAAATCGACATGCAAAAATCAACGAACCAGAGAAACTGACAAGTCACAAACGAAGTAGAAAAAGGCCGAAGCTCGGCCGAGAATGAGCTCAAATGGACTTAAACTGTTGATCGTGGTCTCCACCGGTTAACAATCCAGAAGCATGTTTCAGACGTCTGGCACAAAGGGGTAGACTTCTGACCCGCTACTGGCCACAAAATAGAGATCGAAATCAGACGTCTGAGCCATATTTTTAGACATTTGAAAATTCCAGACATCTGGAAATAGGTTCCAGATGTCTGACCTGATCTGCAGGTCATAAATTGACCCTGGATCAAACGTTTGAAATTTATTTCAGACGTCTGACCTGCTGTTGAAAGAAGCATATGGCCAGAGCATACAACCAAGTAGATTTTTATTGTTCTCTGGTGAATCACGAAGGTTTATAACACTTATTCGAGTGGAAGTGAGGCCTTTATGGCTCGCCGAAACAACTCATAACACTAAACTCACAAGCATGAACATGTATACATGAGATTGCAATTATTTTGATTAAATTCCAAAATGAATAAATTCACTAACCAAAGCAATCAAATGCAACTCAAACTACGATACAATGGTTTGGCAATGCTAATGGGAGATTGTAAGGACTTGTGTGCACACAAGAACTTCGCTTATAGCATGCAAATGTATAAACTAGATTGCAATGATTCAGTTTATAAATTCAGATATGAACTAAATTCCAAACCAAAGCATACCAAAGCGATTCAAGCGACTTGTGAAGACTTAGAACTTTGCCAAGGGACAACGGAGCTTCAGAACATCACCAAATCAACTCATAGCATATGCATTAGATCGTATGAACAATCGTTATCATAATTTTCAACTTAGTGAAACATAAATACATGAAATCGGCCAAGTTACACCAACCTAACTGATTCACAAGCACATGCAAACTCGTCTGGACACTAAATTACACTTGTACAAGCCAATGGCTTATGGTATAGATGTGAGTTCATAAAGTACTCACCTTTTCTTGTTTACAAACAAAGAATCAGTCCAAAAGCAAGCTAGAGTTACATCTCCTCCAATATAGCTTGCTAATCCTCAATCTAAACACATATAAATGAATTTCTTAGGAGTTAAGTCATAGGAAATCTTAGAAATTTAAGAGAAAGCAAGAAGGAGAAGATGGAGAAGCTTACACAAGAAATCTCCTTGATTTTCCCCTTATTTGGATCCTTAGGTGCCAACCCTAGCTTAGGAAGAATAATTTTTCATTCCTTCTCCCCATTTTCATTTTCTTTGAGGAGTTAGAGTGAATGGGAGTGAAGGGGCTGATTTAGTTATAAGTAAGTGGGCTATGTTTAGCCAAACCAAGTCCCAACCAAAGTGCCAAATCCCTGAATCACTGAGTATATTGAAGCTTACACTTTTTGATGTCGCAACCGGCATTTTGGACTCAATGGAAGTGATTTCGAGTCCAAATTCGTCCATATACAAAAAGTGATATTTTGGTCATATGCTAAAGGAAAATGACCAAATTTGCCCAACTCAAAAGGTATCGATGCTTATAGTCAAAAAGGTTGTAAACAATGATCCGGAGTCAATGGAAGTGGTTTCGAGTCCAAATTCAACCGTATACAAAATTTGACTTTTTGGATACATACACGATTAACGACGTTATATTTAAATAAAATGTTTAGATATATTATCGTTAAATATGCGGGTTGTTACACTATCACTACCGTATTTGTTTTTACCCATTAAACCTAGTTCTTGGGATCTCCAGTCATTAGGTCGGGTTACCATTGTGCTGAATCAACAATCTAAGGGCAATAGTCCATTATTTTAGAAGTATTGAGGACTCTCTCTAGACAGTACTTTCATCACAGGATCTGCCTAATTTTCATCACTGCATATGTGATTCACTCTAAAAGTGCCTCAAGAGAGTAGCTCTCTAACAGTATTGTGCTTATGACGTATCTATCATCTCTTACCGTTGTAATAACTGTTCTGAACTTTTGCAATAGCCACGGTACTATTGCAATCGATCAACAGGGCAGCTATCGGTTTTTGCCATAAGGGAATATCAGCTAGCAGATTTGTCAAATACTATGCTTCTTCACTAGCTGTAGCTAGTGCTATATCTCAAACTACCTAGTAGACTGAGCTAAAATAGTATGTTTCTTGGATTTCCAAAAAACAACTCCTCCAGCGATGCTAAATATATAGCCATTGGTTGCTTTAGAATCATCAGATAAAGTATTCTAGTCTACATCGGAATATCCTTCAAATACAGCTGTAAACTTTTCATAATGTAATCAAAGGTTCGTAGTTCGTTTAAGCTATATCATGACCCTTTCAATAGCATGCCAATGCACTATATTAGGTCTATTGGTAAACCTGCACAATAGTATCATGACACAGACAATGTCGGGTCTACTACAATCAGTGGTATATCGAAGGCTTCCAATGATGCTCGCATAATTAGACTGCCTTACACATTCACCAGTGTTCTTAAATAACTTTACCTTGGGATCATATGGTGTACATACAGGTTTACAGTCAAAGTAATTGTATTTCTTTATTACCTTCTCAATGTAATGAGATTGATCCAAAGAAAGTCCCTTTTGAACCTAGTAATTTCAATACCAAGGATTACACTCGCCTCACTTAGACCTTTCATATCATAATTGGCACTTAATAAGGATTTGACTGAGTTTATGGCATGAATGTTTGACCCAAAATTGAGTAGGTCACCTATATAAAAGAATAGAATAGTAAAAATGTCATTCTCAGACTTGAAATAAATGCATTTGTCACTTTCATTAACTTTAAAACCATGTGAAATGATTAAGTTATCAAGTTTGTAGCAACCCGAATTTTAATAACATGTTAAAACCATAAATCAAGGCAGAATTAAATTTTAAAATAAGAATCAAGGGAAACTGGTTACACCATGGCGTTCGTCTCGGAATTTTACATGAAATAGAGTCCGAATTTTCGAAAATCGGAGTCCGGATGAAGAAGTTATGGCCTGTAGAAGATTCAGCAAATTTCAGGCAGCGTAGGACCAGGCAGGTTGAGTTGGGGGTCGACTTGGGGGTCAGGTCGACTATGTGGTCGACCTTAGGGTCAATTTACCTACCGGTCGACCATATGGTTGACCTCCTCCCTTTACATGTCGACCTGGTCGGCCTGTTTTGACGCAGAACCCATTTTTGAAGCCTGAGACGTGTTTTAATGGTCCAGATTGATTCTAGGGTTAATCTAAGGGCCTAAACTAGTTGCTACCCCTATAAATACATCCTAAGACCTAACCTAATTCATACAAATCATTCTTACACTACTATGCTGCTAAATTACCCCTTGAATCATGGACGCCGCCTAAAAATTAAAGCTTAAGCATTCAAACTCGATTCAAATCAAAGATCAACGCTTCTACAACAATTCAAGAGAATAGATCAGCGACACCGCAACGTTCTACGATAAATTTCTAGACTGACTTTTGCATCTAAATTTCTTAGAGCACGATCTGTAAGTTCCAGTTACTTTTAGATAAAAACAATAAATTTATTATGGGCATGTTAATTTGGAATTTATTTATGTATGATTCATATCTATTCTTGTTTTCTTCTTGGATCTTGACTATTGGGAATATTGCCTACGACGTTGAAGCTATTGTTAATGGCATAAGACCATGACTATGCCTAGAACATAAGACTATGCCTATGACTGTGAACATAAGACTATGCGTATGCCTATGACTATGACGGTGAACATAAGACTATGCCTATGACTAAGACGGTGAACATAAGACTATGCCTATGCCTATTACTATGACGGTGAACATAAGACTATGACTATGCCTTTGACGGTGAACATAAGACTATGCCTATGCCTATGACTATGACGGTGAACATAAGACTGTGCCTATGCCTATGACTGAGAATATAAGACTATTTCCTATAATTATGACAAGGACAATTATGACTAATCACCTATTATTCAAGACCATTAGGTTATTGCCTAGAATTATGACTATGAAATTGGATCTAAGCTTGATTTTCTATTCAGATCTATTTTCTTTATTTGTCTTGATTTTGGGGATTTTTCTATTTAAGTCAGATCTATCTGCGTTCTTGAGTCTAGATTATTATTCAAACATTTTTCATGTTCATAATGTTATACCTACGATGTTTTAATCAATTTATTCAGTTAGGTCATGCCTTGGAAATAAATTGATAATAGAGCAATGTTTATTATGTTGATCTATGCCTGTGGTTCTATTTTATCATCATGTTGAATTGGGAACTAATGAATAAGTCCATTCATATGTATATGAACTTGGAGTATAACCCGTGATGACAAGTTGTGTAGTTTATCTTGTTATGCAAGTTTTAGGTTGTGAAATCATATCACATATGTGACCAAATGTTAGATATACATGTTCATGTGTATATGTTAAACCTATTTCATATTTCAAGTTCACACTTATTCATATGTTCGTGATTGATTTGCAAGTTCACATATATGTAAGTTGATTTAGTCTATGTTGCAAATTCACATATATGTATGTTGGTTTAGTCTACGCTGCAAGTTCACACCTATGACATTCATGTTGATTGTTTTGCAAGTACACACCTATGGTGTTCATATTGACTATGCCAAGAATGCCAAGTTTACACCTATGTCATGTTAAGGAATTTCTTTATGCAAATTTTGTGTACGTTAAATTAGGATAGGTTTTTAGCCTAATATTATATGTCAAAAATCATGCGAACGGAAAATTAGGCTAAGATTGTTAGCCTAATATTTAGACGGGGTAACGTTGGGAAAAATTGGTAATTATAGGAAACTTGGTATGAAACTCGCCATGAAACTTGACATGAATCTTGAAACATGAACATTGTTATAACTTGAATCTGGATGTGGGCATGAAATTTGCCTTGAAAACTTGACACGAACTTGGCATGAAAATTTGAACATGGACATGATACTAGAATGAACTTGAAAATGGCCAACTCGAGGTTGGGTTGAGTTTGCAGTGTAATTCTGCCCGGAACCGCCCGACAAATCTAGTTACTGCAAACAATAGGATCCAATGTGGGTAGTTGGTCATATCGCACTTGAAAACCCAAGGTCAGACTGAGTAGTGGTGTAATTCTGCCCGGAACCGCCCGGCATATCCAGTGACCACAACAATAGGTCTGATGTTAGAGGTTGGGGTGCATTAATGAATTAATGCCACATGATAGGGTTAAGTCATGAACATGAAAGATAACATCTAACCAACTTGATACATGACTCGTAGGCGGGTTAAGTCACGAACTTGAATAACAACACTTAACCAACTTGACAAGCTAGACTGATAAGGGTTAAGTCATGAATTTAAATGACAACACTAAACCTATTGGATGGAAACCCTAGTTACGCGTTCCGTTTCAGCAGTAACCCACTAGATGTATCGTGGTACCCTGGAACTAGGCTGGGTGGGGCACGATTACTGGGCTGATTGTAAGCGACCAGAACGACGGCTGTGTTGGTGCGCCAGTGTAGGTTCAGGCGAGCTATGGTCGTGCACGTGGTCCGGAGTTGAAAAAGCAGGCATTGGGCATCAGTAGGTTTATCTATGCATGCTAGATTCGTGTCGGTGGTTGGCACCCTAGGGCTTGATACACCCTATGGTGGACCTAGCACAGGTGACTACATTCGTGATAGGGTCGTATGACACAGACACATGACGAGCTAGAACTTGTAGAGAGCCGATCGACTAGTGGATCGTTTCATTGGACCTAGTAATGGGTCATTTCATGATATTGGGCCAAGAAATCATTTCAAGATTAATATAAGACATGGGTTCGTGATCCTAGTACATTTGATGCAGCGAACCTTGAATACGTGATGCTATACTTGATTTATACTTGATTTACCATGTTATCTTAGTCTATCTTTCCCATCTTGACATCATCCTTATGTTTACTTTCAGTTTATACATGTCATGTTACCTTTATCTATTTTTATGCTGAAAGTCACTAGGACTTACCAGTCTTTATGACTGACCCGTTTTCTTTCGCCTCTTTTTCTTCCGTTCCCCCCTCAGGTTCTCAGGGAGGAAACTCTAGCACTTATCTTGGATTTCATTTGCTTTCGGTTTAACTCATGTACGGTTTGATCTTGAGCTATGCTATGGATACATTTCCGCTACCTTTGGCGAATTAAGCTACTTTTGTGGTTTTAAGATTATGCTTCTTTATTTGTGCAAGACAGAATTTGTTGTAATGGAAAATAATGACCTTGGCTATTTGATATAAAAGGTTTGATTCTTTTTGAAAGTAATGAAATTTATCTTTTAATTCTTCAGCTGTTTTATCTATGTTCTGTCTTGTAATATTTCTGTATTTGTTTACCTCGATAACGCTCCTCCAAAACTAGTGCATTCCCTTTGTGAATGACCCTAGCGGAGGTGGAGTGTTACATTTGGTATCAGAGCAGAAGGTTAGCAGACTGGGCAAAAATTTTTAAAAACCTTCTAAAACTATTTTCAAAACCATTTACAAAGAAGCATTTTTCAAGAAAAGTCTTGTTTTATTTAAAGGCTATTCCCCAAAATCCATTAGCACTATCCTTTGTTTCCTTGTTTGAATCTCTTTTCCTTTCTTTTCTCCATCTGTAGTCGCAGTAGTTTTTACATGCAGCTAATCTTCTTTCTAGCTTTATAGAGGGTTTTCCGCACCATGAAGATAGTTTCCGTAAGGCTTGTTAACATGTTACATAGGAAAGGTATGAGTGATTAGTTAAGGCGGACGAGTCTCAGAACGAGAAGAAAGACTTCCAGAAGGGAGGCGAGAACAACGACAACAATAATAACAAGTCACGTGATAAGAGGAAGTGCAACTTCTGTGGCATAGTTGGGCATGTTTTCAAGGATTGTAAAAGAAGGGAAAAGAAGATAGGTGCGTGCTTTCAATGTGGTAAGCTTGGACATATCAGCAAGAACCGCCCTAAGAAGTAAGGGCAAGCCCCGCAAGCAGGACCTTCTAGGGGTACATCTTTAACTTCTTCTCCTAGATGCTTTGTTTTATCTTGCTTATCTTCTCAATCCTATCTTGAGAAACTTAGGTAGAAACCTTTTGGATGTAAACATGTGATTGAAACATGTTATGGTTGATGTTTGCAAACGGTTGCAAGTGGTCGCAAGTGGTTGCTCGTGGTTGCATAACGCACTAGATCGGCTCAGACAAATCTTCATATTGCATATACATGAGTGTTTATACTTTTTATGGATGAAATTGAAAGTGTTATCATGTGGATGTTGCATATGGATGGATGTTTGTACGCACACATAGTGTTTATGTGACCAATATATATTTGCATATATGTTGGATTCATGACACTAAACATAGTTTGGATTAGAAAGATCAATCAGGCCTGATCATTTGCATTAGATAAGGAACATCTACACACACTTTCTGCATATGTTCATATAGCATTAGAAATCTTTTAAGGACAATGGTTGCTTGTGGATGATGGTTGGGTAGATGGTTGATTGGATGATAGGATGCATTCTTCTTAACTTGAAGATTTCGGGGACGAAATCCTTTAAGGAGGGAAGAATGTAACATCCCGAATTTTAATAACATGTTAAAACCATAAATCAAGGCAGAATTAAATTTTAAAATAAGAATCAAGGGAAACGGGTTACACCATTGCGTTCGTCTCGGAATTTTACATGAAATAGAGTCCGAGTTTTCAAAAATCGGAGTCCGGATGAAGAAGTTATGGCTTGTAGAAAATTCAACAAATTTCAGGCAGCACAGGACTAGGCAGGTCGACCTGGGGGTCAGGTCAACCATGTGGTCGACCTTAGGGTCGACCTGCCCCCCAGGTTGACCATATGGTTGACCTTCCCCCCTATAGGTCGACTTGGTCGGCCTGTTTTGACCTAGAACCCATTTTTTAAGCCTCAGACATGTTTTGATGGTCCGGATTGATTCTAGGGTTAATCTAAGGACCTAAACTAGTTGCTACCCCTATAAATACATCCTAAGACCTAGCCTAATTCATACAAATCATTCTTACACTACTATGCTGCTAATTTAGCCCTTGAATAATGGCCGCCGCCTCCAAATTAAAGCTTAAGCATTCAAACTCGATTCAAATCAAAGATTAAGCTTCTACAACAATTCAAGAGAATAGATCAGCGACACCGCAACGTTCTACGACAAATTTCTAGACTTGACTTCTACATCTAAATTTCGTAGACCACGATCTTTAAGTTCCAGTTACTTTTAGATAAAAGCTATAAATTTAATATGGGCATGTTAAATTGGAATTGATTTATGTATGATTCATATTTATTCTTGTTTTCTTCTTGGATCTTGACTATTGGGAATATTTCCTACGACGTTGAAGCTATTGTTAATGGCATAAGACCATGACTATGCCTATGACTATGAACATAAGACTATGCCTATGACTGTGAACATAAGACTGTGCCTATGCCTATGACTATGATGGTGAACATAAGATTATGCCTATGACTAAGACGGTGAACATAAGACTATGCCTATGCCTATGACTATGATGGTGAACATAAGACTATGACTATGCCTTTGACGGTGAACATGGGACTATGCCTATGCCTATGCCTATGCCTATGACAATGACGGTGAACATAAGACTATGCCTATGACTGTGAATATAAGACTATTGCCTATTACTATGACAAGGACAATTATGACTAATCACCTATGATTCATGACCATGAGGTTATTGCCTAAAATTATGACTATGAAATTGGATCTAAGCTTGATTTTCTATTCTGACATATTTTCTTTATTTGTCTTTATTTTGGGGATTTTTCTATTTAAGTTAGATCTATCCGTGTTCTTGAATCTAGATTATTATTCAAACCTTTTTCATGTTCATAATGTTATGCCTGCGATGTTTTAATTAATTTATTCAGTTAGGTCATGCCTTGGAAATAAATTGATAATAAAGCAATGTTTATTATGTTGATCTATGCATGCGGTTCTATTTTATCATCATGTTGAATTTGGAATTAATGAATAAGTCCATTCATATGTATATGAACTTGGAGTATAACCCGTGATGACAAGTTGCGTAGTTTATCGTGTTATGCAAGTTTTAGGTTGTGAAATCATATCACATATGTGACCAAATGTTAGATCTACTTGTTTATGTGTATATGTTAGACCTATGTCATATTTCAAGTTCACACTTATTAATATGTTCGTGATTGATTTGCAAGTTCACATATATGGAAGTTGATTTAGTCTATGTTGCAAATTCACATATATGTATGTTGGTTTAGTCTACGCTGTAAGTTCGCACCTATGATATTCATGTTGATTGTTTTGCAAGTACACACCTATGGTGTTCATATTGACTATGCCAAGAATGCCAAGTTTACACCTATGTCATGTTAATGAATTTCTTTATGCAAATTTTGTGTACGTTAAATTAGGCTAAGTTTTTAGCCTAATATTATATGTCAAATATCATGCAGATGGAAAATTAGGCTAAGATTGTTAGCCTAATATTTAGACGGGGTAACGTTGGGAAAAATTGGTAATTATAGGAAACTTGGTATGAAACTTGACATGAATCTTGAAACATGAACATTGTTATAACTTGAATCTGGATGTGGGCATGAAACTTGCCTTGAAAACTTGACACGAACTTGACATAAAAATTTGAATATGGACATGACACTAGAATGAACATGAAAATGGCCAACTCGAGGTTGGGTTGAGTTTGCAGTGTAATTCTGCCCGGAACCGCTCAACAAATCCTGTTACTGCAAACAATAGGATCCAATGTGGGTAGTTGGTCATATCGCACTTGAAAACCGGAGGTCAAACCGAGTTGTGGTGTAATTCTGCCCGGAACTGCCCGGCATATCCAGTGACCACAACGATAGGTCTGATGTGAGACGTTGGGGTGCATTAATGAATTAATGCCACATGATAGGGTTAAGTCATGAACATGAAATAACACTTAACCAACTTGATACATGACTCGTAGGCGGGTTAAGTCACGAACTTGAATAACAACACATAACCAACTTGACATGCTAGACTGATAAGGGTTAAGTCACGAATTTAATTGACAACACTTAACCTATTGGACGGAAACCCTAGTTACGTGGTCCATTTCAGCAGTAACCCACTAGATGTATCATGATACCCTGGAACTAGGCTGGGTGGGGCACGATTACTGGGCTGATTGTAAGCGACCAGAACGACGGCTGTGTTGGTGCGCCAGTGTAGGTTCAGGCGGGCTATGATCGTGCACGTTGAAAAAGCAGGCATTGGGCATCAGTAGGTTTATCTGTGCATGCTTGATTCGTGTCGGTGGTTGGCACCCTAGGGCTTGAAACACCCTATGGTGGACCTAGCACAGGTGACTACATTCATGATAGGGCCGTATGACACAGACACATGACGAGCTAGAACTTATATGGAGCCGATCGACTAGTGGATCGTTTCATTGGACCTAGTAATGGGTCATTTCATGATATTGAGCCAAAAAATCATTTTATGATTAATATAAGACATGGGTTTGGGATCCTAGTACGTTTGATGCAGCGAACCTTGAATACGTGATGCCATACTTGATTTATACTTGATTTATCATGTTATCTTAGTCTATCTTGCCCATCTTGACAGCATCCTTATGTTTACTTTCATTTTATACATGTCATGTTACCTTTATCTGTTTTTATGCTGAAAGTCACTAGGACTTACCAGTCTTTATGACTGACCCATTTTCATTCGCCTCTTTTTCTTTTGTTTCCCCCCAGGTTCCCAAGGAGGAAACTCTAGCACTTAGCTTGGATTTCGTTTGCTTTCGGTTCAGCTCATGTACGGTTTGATCTTGAGCTATGCTATGCATACATTTCTGCTACCTTTGGGGAATTAAGTACTTTTGTGGTTTTAAGATTATGCTTCTTTATTTATGCAAGAGAGAATTTGTTGTAATGGAAAATAATGACCTTGGCTATTTGATGTAAAAGTTTTGACTCTTTTTGAAAGTAACGAAATTATCTTCTGATTCTTCCGCTGTTTTATCTATGTTCTATCTTGTAATATTTCTGTGTTTGTTTACCTCGATAACGCTCCTCCAAAACTAGTGCATTCCCTTTGTGAGTGACCCTAGCGGAGGTGGGGTGTAACAAAAATTTTCATGCCATTGTTTAGGTGCTCGTTTTAAACCATATAGTGATTTTTCTAATTTGCATATTGTATGTTCTTGACCATGTACTACAAATCCTTCATGCTGTTCGAAATAAATTTCTTCATCTAATTCACTGTTTAAAAAGGCGGTTTTAACATCCATTTGGTTTATTAATAAATTATGAATGGAAGCAAGTGAGATTAATACCCGAATGGATACCATTCTAGTATAAGTGAAAATGTGTCGAAGAAATCTAAATTTTCTCTTTGCTTAAAACTTTTAGCTACTAATCGTGCTTCATATTATGAATCTCGATTGGTGTTTTTGGGGTCATAGACTATATTGTGAAATTGTACTAAAAATTGGGGAATGATTTATACCGTAAATTATGACTTGTGGTTTGGGACATACAAATATGTAGGCTTAATTTAAGATTAAGTGAAACTTATTAATGGAACTATAAAGAATCTTTGAAACCTGTTTAATCCATTAAAATCAGGGCATGACTTGTATTGGGAAATTTGAGGCATGACTTGAATTGAAAACATGAATATGGATTTGGGCATAAATCAAATTTGTGATTTAGATCTTAATTTGGGGCATATGGTACATGATGAATATTACCTGGAAAAGGGGCATGAAAACCTATAATGAAATATGGATAATTGTTAAAGAATGAAATGCCTAGAATTACAATAATTAGAAACTATAATCGCTCTTAGACACGAGGTTAGATTAAACTTGTGGAAGAAGTCTGCCCGGACCCGCCCGACATATCCAACGACCACAAGTGGTGAATCTAATGTGAGGGGCCAAAGTGCATAAACACATGACGGTGCTAAAACACGAGGTTAAGTCCGACTTGTGGAAGAAGTCTGCCCGGACCCAACCGGCATATCCAGCATCCACAAGTGGTAGACTTAACGTGGCAGGTCTAGCTCATTATAACCATAAATGAATATATCGTAATGAATTTCAAACTTAACCTATTTAAATCCATAAGGATTGTATGAGCCTGTTAAATCTGTGCGGTTAAGTAAGCCTGTTAAATCCGTGGGGTTAAGAAAGCCTGTCAAATCTGTGGGGTTAAGTAAACTTGTTAAATCTGTGGGGTTAAGCAAACCTGTTAAATCTGTGGGAGTTATGCGAACCTGTTAACCTATAAAACTTAACCTATTACATCTATTGGAGTTACATGGACCAGTTAACTTGTAAAGTTTAACCCATAAATCTGTAGGGGGTTATGCGAATCCGTTAAATCTGTTAGGCATAACCTGTCAAAATCCTAGTTAATTGGGGACACAAGATCTGTAGGGTTGGCTTGTGTCATCTGTTGGGTGATACCCATATTAGTTAGTAACCCATTCTGGAATTAAAGGGGGACCTCGAACTAGGCAGGGGTCAGGGAACGCTTACTGAGCTAACTATAAGAGGTTCATCTGGGAGGTAGTGCATACTGGCGCGTTCCAACAGACTCATGTGTGTGCATGAGTATGGCTTGCTCTAGGAAAATAAAACGTTGTAGCATCATTAAATAGGTCAGCGTCCTTTTGTAGGTTTCCACTTTAGGACGTAATGCACCCTACTATGGGGCTGCCATAGGGTATTTACGGATCGGGAGTTGATCGATTGGGGGGTAGTAATTAGGATACATCTAGTACTGTCTGTTTCTGTGGGATACCTGTATTTCTGTTTGGGTTAACACCCATTATTTCTGTTTAGGTATCAGTTAATTCTGTTTGGGGTAAAATCCATTACTAGAGTACACCTAAAACCACCATTATATTTATGTTGATATCTTGTTCTGTTATACTAGTGTTGGTGCAGAGAAAAGTATTAGGGAAGTGCAATATATTCTGTTCTGTTATCCTACCCATCTTGTTCAGTCTGTCATACCTTTCTTTTGATACTATTATCTCTCTCTCATTCATTTTATATGCTTGTCATGATTCTTTTACTTATTTATATGCTAAAGTAACTGGATTCGCCAGACTTTATGTCTGACCCTTTTTGTTACTCCTCTTTCTCTTCCATTTCCCCCCAGGTTCTCAGGGTGGGAATATCGCGGCTTGATTTGGATTTCCTCTCTCTTCCTGCTTGAAGTTGATAGATGCGTTTCTTGGTTTCACATCTCTTTCTGCTATGGCTAAGCTTCATTGGGGAATTACGCTTTACTCTGCTTTATTATGTCGTTTTATTCTTCTTTATGTACTCTGATGGTTTTGAAACAAGGCAGAGCTTTTGATGTAATAAATTTTAGTGTTTTCAGACATCTCTTGTAAAAGTTTGGTTGGACCACGAATTTTATTTACGTAATGAAGTTTTTTCCTTTATTCCACTGCTTTAAATTATTTGTCTTGTAATATATCTTTTTCTGTTTACCTTCAACGCTACACTGAAGTTAATTCATTCCCTTAGTGAGTGACATTAATGGACGTGGAGTGCCACAAATTTCTTTTCAAGCACCCATTTACAGCCTTTAGATTTATAACCAGGGGTACATCTACCAAGTGTCAAGTCTTATTGGGTTCCAAAGAATCCATCTCATCATTTGTAGCCCCTTGGCAAAATTCGGCGTCTAAACAGTACAAGAAAAATACCCTATTGCAACTAGCTATTTGCAAGAGGCCTCAAATATCTGTTGCAATAAATGATAGCAACAGACCTTTCATAGCTGTTGCGATAAATAAGATTTAACATCAGGCTTTTCCTTCCTGTTGCGAAAAACACAATTTTCGCAACAGCGCTTTCGTGCCTGTTGTGAAAACATACTTTCAGCAACTGCTCTTTCATTGATGTTGCAATAGACATATTATTTGCAACTATACTTTCAAACCAGTTGCAAAAATTATATATTTAGCAACTATTTTCACCAATTGCGATAACTGCAATTTTTTTCCAATAGGTAAAGCTACTTGCAAAAAATATACTTTTAAAAATTATTTTTCCCCAAATAATATTCGGTTATAATATAAGAAGCATAAGCATAATAGTTAATATATATATATATATATATATATATATTTTGAAACTTTACATACATATATATATATATATAAACATATGTATAGATATATAAATACATATATATATAATTAATAAATGGCAAATATAATTAATATTATATCATTAAAAATTATATTATTTAGTAATTACTATTAGTAATTAATGTTAAACAACTACTATATATATATAGTACTCAATGTAATAGTTAATAATTATATATATCTCAGATTGTTAAGAGATGTCAAGATTTAGGAATTGGGAAAGGAGGGTTCTTTAGACCTAGTTATGAAAATGGGGCTAAACTCAACCTGTTTATGATGTGCTTTGGCAAAATCTGGAATCCGCAAACAAAGCAATATGAGGCTAGAAGAAGGAGTGATGGGTTACTGCCGTATGAAATTCCAGTAGAGTTCTTAAAATTGGTTAGTGAATACATGGCGGCAGCACAAAATGTTATTGTGGAAAACAAGGGTAGTATTGAGGAATTGCCGAATATGACTCCAGATGCATGCGTAGCAAACTTTTATAATTTAGAAGGAAAATTGGGTATGCACCAAGATAAAGATGAAAGCTTTGACAGTTTGCAGACAGGACTTCCAGTAGTTTCCTTCTCCATTGGTGATTCGGCGGAGTTTATCTACAGGGATTAAAGGGAGGGAGATATGGAAAAGAAAATATTGCTGGAGTCCGGTGATGTTTTAATATTCGGAGGCAAATCAAGGGGTTTTTTCCATGGAAACGCTCGCATATTCAAGGATACGGCGCCGAATACACTCATTAAGGAAACCAATATGAAGCCAGGGCGGCTAAACTTAACTTTCAGGCAGTTTGATTACATGAGATTGCACAAGGATACTCAGAATCTACATGAAGAAGATGGTTCAATTCGGTCCTCTATTCCTGAAGGTATTACTATGAGACCAGGTACAATCAGTTCCTCTACTTCGTTATCCTATGCTGACATGGTTAGAAAGTCTACTACTTTTTTGGAATGGAATTCAATTATGGCAAAAAACGTTGTATCTAGTAAAAAGAGTAAAGTTCGCAGCTGTTTCAAATGTGGTGAATCATCCCATTTAGCTAGGGATTGTCGAAATGGAATTCGCTGCTTTAACTGTAGTGTATTGGGGCATAGAAAGTATGAGTGCCCGGTGATGTTTAGAGTGAATTCTCTTCTCGACATAGTGCACTTCAACTGCTCGAGAATTTGTCAGAATATCATCTCGCTATCTGACCTCTATATGCCGGATTTCACTGAAATGGAAAATGATGGGGGGGTACCTGCGATTGTTATTGGGGTGGCATCTTGAGGGTATTGTTGATGGTATTTTGTGGAATGTGAGGATTGAGAGTAGTGTGGTGTCTCCTCCTTTGCCTCGACCTTTAGGAAGAAAAGATCATGCCCTCTCTTTCTGTCTAAATTTTCTGAAGTTCCGAAGGATGTATGCTGATTCGAGGGCTAGCAACAAGCGGAAAGCTAGTTTATATTTGAACGAAATCCTGAAGCACTTTGATGTCATTAACTCTATCATCAATTGTGATAGAAGTTTGGCCACAATGCTAAAAAATTCAATTCGAAAGGATCATGTTCATTTGGTACTGGAAACTGTAAGTATGGGTGATAAGATACAGGTGGACTGTATCCAGGTTGATAATTTGAATGTGGCAGATGATGAAGGGGGTTTCATTGATGAATATCTGGTGGGTACAGCTGGGTATAAGAGTGATATATGGCGTATGGATCCTTTGTTCTATGACCCTGTTGTGTCATTTTGCATGGGGATAGGTGAGGATATCCTTTATTCTGACTGTATGAATAGCAAGGAAATGAGGAAAAGAGATTTGATGACGGGCGACGACTTGATAGATATGTGCGGTTATGTCGAGGTAGTTAATGTCGGGGGTTCTCCCTCCAGTTCTGTTTTGGAAGCGAATTGGATAGTGGCTGATGATATTACTCTCTCGAATAACTTTGAATTACTGGAAAACTTTGAGGTTGAGAGTGGTTTGAATCAGATTACTCCAGAGTCGAGTACAGAGAATAATGTTGTGTATTCTCAGGATGGTTTTTCTGTATACAGAAAAGGCTTTAAAGTTGGGAGGGTTAGAGTTGGGAGGAAAGTCAAATGGAAAATCAATCATGAGGATTACTATACAGCTCTTGCTTCGGGGAGGAATGACAGTTTGCTCCTTACTGATTTGGACAGTGAAAATGTGGATGGTTTGGGTGTGCCGTGTCCTATTCCTCATGTTGAGCAATCGGTTGTTGTAAGTAATGAGACTGGTTGCATGCTAGGTATGGCTGAAGCAGTTTTTTTGGATATTGGTGTTGTGCATGTAGATGAGAGGTGGGCTAAATTGAAATTGTTGGTAGCAAATTTGGGTTCAGGTGGTTTATTGTTTTCGATGGATATTGATTCGGCTTCAGTGTATATTTGTAGGAGGGGAGCGTGTCTCCGTTCATTATTTTTAAGGCCGGGCAATGGTGTAACCGCTTATGAGTTTGACTGTCCTCGACCCGTACTTGCTGCTGATACCAGTTTGACAGTTAGTAATGGTTCGCGGGAGACTAGTGATGACCATTGTGGGAGCAGGGACATATCCACCCCTCCGACTAGGAGGAGGAGACGTAAGAGAGTGATTCCTAGTTCTGGATTGATCCGGCGGAGTGCTAGGATCAGATATGGTTCTTCTTCATCACGAGGTAAGTCCTCGAATCCGATTGCTAGTAGTAGCAGTACGGATCGAGGCTCAGGTATTTCTATGATTTTTGGTAGTGACTATACTCCTTTTGCATTAGGTAATCTTACGACGAGTTAGTTATTTGAGCTTGCTAATGATAATGCCTTTATCTTTTCTGATATCAAGATTGACGCTGAGTATATTAGGAGTAGGGAATTAGAGAGAGTTTCTTCTTTGAGCAGATGAGGATTGTTTGTTGGAATGTTAGGGGTTTAAATGAACCGAAAAAATGTGCTAAAATTAGGACTATTTTTAGAGATAATCACATTGATATTGTTTTACTTCAAGAAACTAAAATTGAGTGTCCAGATTTTAGTTTTTATATTAGGCTAGGAGGGTCCCTTTTCCGTAACTGGTCTTGTCTTCCGGCAGTTGGCACTGCCGGAGGAATTATGATTGGTTTGAAAGACAACCAATACAGACTGGTGCTAGAGTATCCAAAGCTACATTCTTTACATATTATCTTACAATCCCTCCCTGATAATTCCTTTTTGGGCATCACAAATGTGTATGTTCCCCACACTAAAGAGGAAAGGAGAGTCCTATGGGATGAGTGTACTAGTTTTAGGAACATTTCTCCTAATTTTTGGATCGTGGGGGGGAGGGGCTTTAATGTCACCAGATTTTTAGGAGAGAGATCACCACGAGAGGGTGTTTTTTCGGATATGGAGATATTTAATGACTTTATATTAGACAGTAATTTAACAGAGATTCCTCTTGGTAATAGATTATTCACTTGGTCGAATGTCCATGATAGTCCTTCCTTTGCATTATTGGATAGATTTTTCATTAGTTCTGAGATAGAAGATAGATATTCGATTTGTACAGTCAAGGGGTTACCTTTTATACATTCTGACCACTGCCCTATTATTGTTACGTGTAATTCGAACATATCTATTAGTTGTAGTTTTAAGTTCGAAAAGATGTGGTTACTGGATCATAGTTTCATTAATCCTGTCTCCATGAAATGGAAGGCATTGTTTTATTTTAATAATATTTATAGAGGTAATTCAGCTAAAATTTATGTGGCGAAGTTAGGAAAGTTGAGATTTTTTCTTAAGCGTTGGAATAAATATATCTTTGGTAATGTAAGATTTAGAAAAGATAAGATCATGTGTGGACTGTTAGATTTAGATAAAATTAGTGAGTCTAGGATTCTCAATTCCACTGAGAAAGATAGATACTGTAATCTTAAACAAGATCTTAAGCAGATTTTAGAAAAAGAAGAGACCATGTGGAGGCAAAGGTCTCGCATACAATGGATCAAGGAAGGGCATAATAACACTAAGTTTTTTCATAGTGTGGCTAATAAGAGGAGACGTGATAATATGATTCATTCGATTATTGTAAATGATGTAGAACCGTCTATACAGAAGGATCTAAATGAAGCTTTCACTAGATATTATAATTAGATTTTTGGTTCGAAGATTAAGAGAAGAACTAATGTCAGATGGAATGACTTATATCCTTCTGATACTAGGGTCAATCTCGTAGATTTGGATAAGCCTTTTTCAGAACAGGAGATTTGGAAGGCAATTAGTGATATGCCTAGTGACAAAGCTCCTGGACCTGATGGTTTCTCTGTTAATTTTTACAAACAATTTTGGGAAGTTTTAAAGTTTGATATTATAGAATTATTTAATGAATTTTATAGTGGAGATTTGCGTCTAGGTAGTTTTAATTTTGCCAATGTCATTCTTATTCATAAGAGAGAGGGGGCTAACTCCCTTAAGGATTTTAGACCTATCTCTCTTATTAATGTTTCTGTCAAAATCATTTCTAAAGTTTTAGCGAATAGATTGAGTAGCAAGATGAATGATCTTATTGATGGCTCCCAAACAGCTTTTATTAAAGGTCGGAATATAGTAGATGGTGTGGCAGCGGTACAGGAATATATTAATGTCTGTTGTAAGAACAATATAACATGTGCCATCTTGAAGTTAGACTTCGAGAAGGCATTCTGTAACAACCCGTATTTCAATAACATGTTAAAACGAGAATCAAGGCAGAATTTAATTTTAAATTCTGAATCAAGTAAAACGGGCTATCCCATTGCGTTCGCCTCGGAAAAATACGCGAAATAGAGTCCGGAATTTTGTAAATCGGAGTCCGTATGGCCCGGTTAAGGCCCAAAGAAGTTTTCGGGAAATTTGAATTTCGAAACATGCAGAAATGGGGCCAGGCGGGAAAATTCCCGCCCAGACAAGTCGACTGGGCTGTCGACAGGGCTGTCGACTTGCAAGTCGACAGGCATGTCGACAGGCAAGTCGACAGGGCTGTCGACTTGCCCTGTCGGCTGATTCTGGTCTGGTGCACCTATTTTCTATCTTGGCTAGGTTTTTGGGCCTGGTTTGAAATCTGACGGTTTAGGTTGGTCCTAGGGTTAATCTAAGGGCCTAAAACTATCCTAATCTCTATAAAAAGACCCTAAACCTAACCTAAATCCCTAAAAATCAAACCTAGCAACTAAGTGCTGCCAAAATCAATTTTGATCATGGCCTCCATCTCCAATCCCTAGAGCCTATGCATTCAAATCGGGTTCAAATCAAAAGGTGCAAGCTTGCTACACCAAATAGAGGCCAAATCAACGTTGCTATGCGAGTTTCATGACGGATCTTCATCAAAGGAGCCACCTTTCTTCGTCAAAACGATTCATGCTCCTAGTCCTCTTGCCATGCTATGTAAGTTCTAGCTACTTGTAGATTTAAACGATGATCTTGATGTGACATGGGATAAAATGCAAAGTAACATGAGTATGTTAGCCTATGGGAACCTAGTTTGCCCCTTTAGCATGAACATATGACTTTGGGTTAAGTTGTAGCGACTAAACCATGCTATTCATGTTACATTGGACCTAGTTTGCCATGCAAGATTGGACCTTTGCTTGTGGTATGTTAGCATGCACACTTGAAACCACTTTGACTCATGAAACATGTGCATGAATGTGACTTTGAGGCTATGCAAGTATATGAACCCGAAATCCCTTATGATAATATGCAAGTTTACCTTTTTATCACATGAGTAACATGGGCATGTTCATCCCTTCATGATAGGTTTATGACATGAACACTTATGCAAGTATTCCCCTTTTATGCTATGCATGTTTGTGGCCAAATCCCCTTGAGATACTATGCATGTTTGTGGCCAAATCACCTTATGACACTATGCATGTTTTTGGCCAAGGTTGTGCATGTGGAAGCCAATCCCTTTTTGGCATCATGCATGTTTTGAGGCCAATATGTGACGTAGTATCCTTACTATGTTGACTCGCTTTTGCTTGCGTTGGAAAACACGACTTTGGGGGTAGTTAGATAAACATGAACATGACGCGAAATCTTGACTTGAATATGACATGAAAACTTGACTTGAGGTTACATGTGAACACGACATGTAAGTTGAACCAAAATGGGGGCATGACACGTGGGGTAAACTTGGGACTTGAAATTAGACACGTATGGGTTGTAAGTGTAATATAACACTAGACCAAACATGGAAGTGGCCAACTCGAGGTTGGGTTGAGTTTGTAGCATAAATCTACCCGGACCCGCCCGGCTTAACTAGTGGCTACAAACAATAGGATCCAATGTGAGAAGTTGGTCATGTCGCGCTTAAGACCCGAGGTTAGACAAGGTTGTGGTGTAAATCTACCCGGACCCGCCCGGCTTAACTAGTAACCACAACAAGGTCTAATGTGAGAGGTTGAGGGTGCATTAATTAAATTAATGCCACATGATAAGGTTAAGTAAATTTGACTAATGACACTTAACCGATATGACACGAATGGGTAGGTTAAGTGGGACCGGACTTGATTTCATAATGACACTTAACCATGCAAGATGATTAGGGGATGAGGTTAAGTAATTTACACTTAACTAATCCGACTTGGTAATTAGATGGGGTTAAGTAATTAAGACTTAACTAATCTAAACACGGTAATTAGATGGGGTTAAGTAATTGACGCTTAACTAATCTAAACACGGTAATTAGATGGGGTTAAGTAATCCACACTTAACTAATCTAAACACGGTAATTCGATGGGGTTAAGTTAAACACTTAACCAACTTAAACTTGGTAATTCAATGAGGTTAAGTAACCAATACTTAACCAACTTAACGTGATAATTTAATGGGGTTAAGCAACTTACACTTAACCAATTATACATGATGATTTGATGGGGTTAAGTAACCTACACTTAACCAATCTAATACGCGGACCTGATAAGGTTAAGTCACAAGACCTTTTTAGAATATACTTAACCATTGTAGTACGATTAGAGGATGGGGTTAAGCCCACCTATACTTAACCAATCCGACTCGATAATTTAATGGGATTAAGATAATCTATGCTTAATCGATCTAGCAAGATAATCCGATAGGATTAAGGTTAGCTAGTACTTGACCGATTTGAGTTGATAGGGTTAAGTCATGAGCCTCTGGGTACACTTAACCAACTTGTAGGGCTAAGTCTTGAACTTAAATACTTAGCCAATCTTGACGTGATTCGTGGGCGGGTTAAGGCATGGACTTGAATGATAACACTTAACCCAATAAGACAAACCCTAGTTAGAGGAACTAGGTATAGAATCGTGGTTAATCAAGGACAACGGGAAAGGAAGCTAAGTGGTAAACCTTAGTTAAGGGTAACTAAGTAATAATTCTTAGCTAAGGACATAGGATTAATTCACAAAGCGATGAGTAACCTGATACGGTAGGTCATCGCTTAGTATACGAGGAGGAGCAAGTTATCTGACTTGGATAAAAGCTCCAGCGCACTGGGTGCCGAAGTGGAAGCTTCGGGGGACGTGAGGATATTCTTGGGATCCCTCTGTGGGCTGCCAGGTAATCATACTAGGCCCATGAGAGGTTAAGGTCTGCGTTAGAAAGACCAAGAGTATGCCTTGGTTGCTATGCGAGCGACCTAAAGACTGGGATGGATTAGCGTGGAGTCGACGATTCTTGGTTTTTGCCCTGGATAGCACATCGCCGACTACCTACCATCTTTAGTCAATCGTGTACGTACGGAAAGGCAGAGAACCCCCAACAGACCATGTGCTTGCTATCGAGTCATGGGTGAGGTTGGCCCGTAGGAAAGTGGGGCTATAGTGGGGCCGTGGAGTGGTTCTTATACATGTTTTTTCTTGGATTGCCTTTCAGTAGTTGAGGGAGGGGTCACGTGGGACCATAGCCACGGGTACAAAAACAGACCTTGATATCTGCATCAGCAGACGATTTAAAGCTCCCGACCGAGTTCCGTATTTCTTGATTTGCCCTGGCACGGAACTCGGATGGCACATTGGGGAACATGTGCATCTAGACATGGAAAACGATTCACGATACATACGTGGGATCAAGGGCGCGGTTGACGGGTGGCGTAATCCCTAGTGGTCCTATGTGGCCAAGACCCGAACCGAGATACGAAAACGTTCATTAGGTAGCATAATCCCTAGCGGTCCTAGGTGGCATAAATCCTAAGTGGACGCGCGATAGTTCATGGTAAGGAAACACAACTAGATCAAGGGTTGCAGTCCAAAACAACTTCAAGGATAAAACGTTTACATGGAAAAGCCCGTATGGCCTACGGCAAAGGACTGAACTTATACATGGAAAGAAACATACGAGTTGGGAAAACCTACATATGCTATATGTTAGGATGACATGGACCATTTCATGACATGGGGCAAGGGACATTCATGGTTAACACATGACGCGGGGAGGGATACTAGTACGAGAGGTGCAGAGCAGATATACATGTTAGAACCAGGAAAAATATACATAATAGATACCATGGGATATTAGACGGGGTAGATACCTTGGGATAGTATACTTGATAGAAACCTGACGATGTGATACCTTGATTTATCATGACACCGTGGTTTATCACGATACCTTAGTTTAGCTTGCTACAGTAGTTCAGCCTGTTACCCTGGTTTAGTTTATCTATCTTGTAGTCATCCTTATGTTTACTTTCAGTTTATGCATGTCATGTTACCTTTACCTGTTTTTATACTGGAAGTAGATAGGACTTACCAGTCTTTATGACTGACCCCGTTTTCTTTCGCCTCTTTGTCTACCGTTTCCCCCCCCTCAGGTTTCAGGGAGGAAATGATGTTGTTTAGTTCGGACTTCTTCTGTTGAAGGTCATCATGTATAGCTTGATGTATACCTTGGTCTTCTCTTGGCTATGGATGCCTCACCGCTTTACTTTGGGGAATAATTTATGAAAAGGTTTTTATGCTTCTTTATTATTGCAAGACAGGTTTTGATGTACTCTGATGTAAAAGGCTTTAGACCCTAATTATTAATGTTTATGAGAGTTCGATTTTACTTCCGCTATTTTATATGTTCTGTCTTGTGATATTTCTGTGCATGTTTACCAATAATGCTCCTCTAAAGCTAGTGCATTCCTTTGCGAGTGACCCTAGTGGAGGCGGGGTGTTACATTTGGTATCAGAGCAGAAGGTTACCAGACTAGGCAAAAGTTTTTAAAGACCTTCTGAAAACTATTTGAAAAACCGTTTATAAAGAAGCATTTTTCAAGAAAAGTTTGTTTTAAAGGCTATTCCCCAATAGCCATTAGCACCATCCTTTGATTCCTTGATTAAATCTCGTTTCCTTTCTTTTCTCCATCCATGGTGACAGTAGTTCTCACTGTGACTAATCTTGGTCTAGCCACGTAGGTGTTTCCCGTACGATGGAGGTGGTTCTCGAGAGACCCATTGCCGTGTTACAAGAAAGGATAATAAGAGTAAGGATAAAGGATACCAGCTTAAGGATAAGCAACTGTTGTTAGGGCTTGGTCCATCAAGGAGGACAAGGACAAGATCAGCGGGGAGGGAAATAGTACGCTCCCACTTCTGGGGTGCCTAAAAGAAATGGTACCGTTTCTATTAGAGGTTCAGCCTTCCTTTCCTATCATCCCGTCCAGACTTTGTTTTGATCATCGTATCACTTAAGTCTGCTTAGATAGTTGAGTCTCTGCACCTTAGTACTAGCATGGTAGAGGATCCCAGTTTTGTCCCCAAAAAAATCTGGTTGGAGAGTTGGTCCATTCCTTCATGACTTGTTGGATTTGAGAATGACATGTCTCAACTACGGATAGATTCTAAGGATAAAGTGGTCACCCAATAAGGGGTGCCATTCTCGGTTTTGGAAAGAGGGTTGTTAGACTCTCGACTCATCTTGGTGATACCCTCGAAGTCTCGTGTAACCTTTTTGGGTTCTGTCATAGTTAGTTACCTAGAATCCCGGGATGTAGTTGTTGGTAATCCGCTCGAATAGAATTCACTGCTAAGGCGGATGGTTCATTTCGATTATGCATGAGTTATGGGAATCACCTTAGTAAGAACCTTTGGCAACATGGATTGGCGTCGGAAAACGAGATCCAGAATTCACTAGTGAATTTTGGAGATCTTGTATGAGTACGCGGACATGTGTGAGCCGAGCATACTAGGGGAAGAATAAGTGAAAGTGAAACGAGAGGCGACAGTGAAATGAGTTCCACTCACACCTTGGAAATAGGAAGCAAGGAACTACGAAATCATGAAGTTAAAAGACGGTCAAGGCACAATGGAATTGAGCTCAAGGAAGTACGACTTTGATGGTCAAAGACTAGATACGCGCATGATATCTCTTTTTGGGAGTATCTCCTTGACCCCTGTTTCTGTAGAGCTTACTTGTAGGCTATCTTTTGTGGACACCCTCTCGGTCCTATTTTCTGTTACAAACCCCGTAAGGAGTTTGCCTTGTTTATCTTCTCGACCCTGTTTCAGGGAATCCTCGGTAGGACCCTATGGATGCAAACATGTATTTGAAACATGTTATGATTGATATGGTTGCAGGTGGTTGCAAGTGGTTGCTCATGGATGCGCAAATACACGTTAGATACTAGATTGACGCGATCACGTTTCATGTTGAATATGCACGAGTATTTATACTTGTTTATGGATGAAATCGAATGTGTTATCATGCGGTTGTTGCATATGAATGAATGATTGTGCACACATATAGTATCTATATGACTAGGACTATTTGCATACATGTTGGATTCATGGCACTATACATATTTTTGCATTAGAAAGATTATTCAGGCCTGATCATTAGCATTAGCTAAGGAACATGTACACACACGTTTTGCATATATTCATACAGCATTAGAAATCATCTAAGGACAATGGTGGCTTGTGGATGATGTTTTGAGTAGATGGATGATGGATGGTAGGATATGTTCTTCCTAACTTAGAGATTTCGGGGACGAAATCCTAAAAGGTGGGGAGAATGTAACAACCCGTATTTCAATAACATGTTAAAACGAGAATCAAGGCAGAATTTAATTTTAAATTCTGAATCAAGTAAAACGGGCTATGCCATTGCGTTCGTCTCGGAAAAATACGCGAAATAGAGTCCGGAATTTTGTAAATCGGAGTCCGTATGGCCCGGTTAAGGCCCAAAGAAGTTTTCGGGAAATTTGAATTTCGAAACATGCAGAAATGGGGCCAGGCGGGAAAATTCCCGCCCAGACAAGTCGACTGGACTGTCGACAGGGATGTCGACTTGCAAGTCGACAGGCATGTCGACAGGCAAGTCGACAGGGCTGTCGACTTGCCCTGTCGGCTGATTCTGGTCTGGTGCACCTATTTTCTATCTTGGCTAGGTTTTTGGGCCTGGTTTGAAATCTGACGGTTCAGGTTGGTCCTAGGGTTAATCTAAGGGCCTAAAACTATCCTAATCTCTATAAAAAGACCCTAAACCTAACCTAAATCCCTAAAAATCAAACCTAGCAACTAAGTGCTGCCAAAATCAATTTTGATCATGGCCTCCATCTCCAATCCCTAGAGCCTATGCATTCAAATCGGGTTCAAATCAAAAGGTGCAAGCTTGCTACACCAAATAGAGGCCAAATCAACGTTGCTATGCGAGTTTCATGACGGATCTTCATCAAAGGAGCCACCTTTCTTCGTCAAAACGATTCATGCTCCTAGTCCTCTTGCCACGCTATGTAAGTTCTAGCTACTTGTAGATTTAAACGATGATCTTGATGTGACATGGGATAAAATGCAAAGTAACATGAGTATGTTAGCCTATGGGAACCTAGTTTGCCCCTTTAGCATGAACATATGACTTTGGGTTATGTTGTAGCGACTAAACCATGCTATTCATGTTACATTGAACCTAGTTTGCCATGCAAGATTGGACCTTTGCTTGTGGTATGTTAGCATGCACACTTGAAACCACTTTGACTCATGAAACATGTGCATGAATGTGACTTTGAGGCTATGCAAGTATATGAACCTGAAATCCCTTATGATAATATGCAAGTTTACCTTTTTATCACATGAGTAACATGGGCATGTTCATCCCTTCATGATAGGTTTATGACATGAACACTTATGCAAGTAATCCCCTTTTATGCTATGCATGTTTGTGGCCAAGTCCCCTTGAGATACTATGCATGTTTGTGGCCAAATCACCTTATGACACAATGCATGTTTTTGGCCAAGGTTGTGCATGTGGAAGCCAATCCCTTTTTGGCATCATGCATGTTTTGAGGCCAATATGTGACGTAGTATCCTTACTATGTTGACTCGCTTTTGCTTGCGTTGGAAAACACGACTTTGGGGGTAGTTAGATAAACATGAACATGACGCGAAATCTTGACTTGAATATGACATGAAAACTTGACTTGAGGTTACATGTGAACACGACATGTAAGTTGAACCAAAATGGGGGCATGACACGTGGGGTAAACTTGGGACTTGAAATTAGACACGTATGGGTTGTAAGTGTAATATAACACTAGACCAAACATGGAAGTGGCCAACTCGAGGTTGGGTTGTGTTTGTAGCATAAATCTACCAGGACCCGCCCGGCTTAACTAGTGGCTACAAACAATAGGATCCAATGTGAGAAGTTGGTCATGTCGCGCTTAAGACCCGAGGTTAGACTAGGTTGTGGTGTAAATCCACCCGGACCCGCCCGGCTTAACTAGTAACCACAACAAGGTCTAATATGAGAGGTTGAGGGTGCATTAATTAAATTAATGCCACATGATAAGGTTAAGTAAATTTGACTAATGACACTTAACCGATATGACACGAATGGGTAGGTTAAGTGGAACCGGACTTGATTTCTTAATGACACTTAACCATGCAAGATGATTAGGGGATGAGGTTAAGTAATTTACACTTAACTAATCCGACTTGGTAATTAGATGGGGTTAAGTAATTAAGACTTAACTAATCTAAACACGGTAATTAGATGGGGTTAAGTAATTGACGCTTAACTAATCTAAACACGGTAATTAGATGAGGTTAAGTAATCCACACTTAACTAATCTAAACATGGTAATTCGATGGGGTTAAGTTAAACACTTAACCAACTTAAACTTGGTAATTCAATGAGGTTAAGTAACCAATACTTAACCAACTTAACGTGATAATTTAATGGGGTTAAGCAACTTACACTTAACCAATTATACATGATGATTTGATGGGGTTAAGTAACCTACACTTAACCAATCTAATACGCGGACCTGATAAGGTTAAGTCACAAGACCTTTTTAGAATATACTTAACCATTGTAGTACGATTAGAGGATGGGGTTAAGCCCACCTATACTTAACCAATCCGACTCGATAATTTAATGGGATTAAGATAATCTATGCTTAATCGATCTAGCAAGATAATCCGATAGGATTAAGGTTAGCTAGTACTTGACCGATTTGAGTTGATAGGGTTAAGTCATGAGCCTCTGGGTACACTTAACCAACTTGTAGGGCTAAGTCTTGAACTTAAATACTTAGCCAATCTTGACGTGATTCGTGGGCGGGTTAAGGCATGGACTTGAATGATAACACTTAACCCAATAAGACAAACCCTAGTTAGAGGAACTAGGTATAGAATCGTGGTTAATCAAGGACAACGGGAAAGGAAGCTAAGTGGTAAACCTTAGTTAAGGGTAACTAAGTAATAATTCTTAGCTAAGGACATAGGATTAATTCACAAAGCGATGAGTAACCTGATACGGTAGGTCATCGCTTAGTATACGAGGAGGAGCAAGTTATCTGACTTGGATAAAAGCTCCAGCGCACTGGGTGCCGAAGTGGAAGCTTCGGGGGACGTGAGGATATTCTTGGGATCCCTCTGTGGGCTGCCAGGTAATCATACTAGGCCCATGAGAGGTTAAGGTCTGCGTTAGAAGGACCAAGAGTATGCCTTGGTTGCTATGCGAGCGACCTAAAGACTGGGATGGATTAGCGTGGAGTCGACGATTCTTGGTTTTTGCCCTGGATAGCACATCGCCGACTACCTACCATCTTTAGTCAATCGTGTACGTACGGAAAGGCAGAGAACCCCCAACAGACCATGTGCTTGCTATCGAGTCATGGGTGAGGTTGGCCCGTAGGAAAGTGGGGCTATAGTGGGGCCGTGGAGTGGTTCTTATACATGATTTTTCTTGGATTGCCTTTCAGTAGTTGAGGGAGGGGTCACGTGGGACCATAGCCACGGGTACAAAAACAGACCTTGATATCTGCATCAGCAGACGATTTAAAGCTCCCGACCGAGTTCCGTATTTCTTGATTTGCCCTGGCATGGAACTCGGATGGCACATTGGGGAACATGTGCATCTAGACATGGAAAACGATTCACGATGCATACGTGGGATCAAGGGCGCGGTTGACGGGTGGCGTAATCCCTAGTGGTCCTAGGTGGCCAAGACCCAAACCGAGACACGAAAACGTTCATTAGGTAGCATAATCCCTAGCGGTCCTAGGTGGCATAAATCCTAAGTGGACGCGCGATAGTTCATGGTAAGGAAACACAACTAGATCAAGGGTTGCAGTCCAAAACAACTTCAAGGATAAAACGTTTACATGGTAAAGCCCGTATGGCCTACGGCAAAGGACTGAACTTATACATGGAAAGAAACATACGAGTTGGGAAAACCTACATATGCTATATGTTAGGATGACATGGACCGTTTCATGACATGGGGCAAGGGACATTCATGGTTAACACATGACGCGGGGAGGGATACTAGTACGAGAGGTGCAGAGCAGATATACATGTTAGAACCAGGAAAAATATACATAATAGATACCGTGGGATATTAGACGGGGTAGATACCTTGGGATAGTATACTTGATAGAAACCTGACGATGTGATACCTTGATTTATCATGACACCGTGGTTTATCACGATACCTTAGTTTATCTTGCTACAGTAGTTCAGCCTGTTACCCTGGTTTAGTTTATCTATCTTGTAGTCATCCTTATGTTTACTTTCAGTTTATGCATGTCATGTTACCTTTACCTGTTTTTATACTGGAAGTAGATAGGACTTACCAGTCTTTATGACTGACCCCGTTTTCTTTCGCCTTTTTGTCTTCCGTTTCCCCCCCCAGGTTTCAGGGAGGAAATGATGTTGTTTAGTTCGGACTTCTTCTGTTGAAGGTCATCATGTATGGCTTGATGTATACCTTGGTCTTCTCTTGGCTATGGCTGCCTCACCGCTTTACTTTGGGGAATAATTTATGAAAAGGTTTTTATGCTTCTTTATAATTGCAAGACAGGTTTTGATGTACTCTGATGTAAAAGGCTTTAGACCCTAATTATTAATGTTTATGAAAGTTCGATTTTACTTCCGCTATTTTATATGTTCTGTCTTGTGATATTTCTGTGCATGTTTACCAATAATGCTCCTCTAAAGCTAGTGCATTCCTTTGCGAGTGACCCTAGCGGAGGCGGGGTGTTACACATTCGATTCAATTAATTGGGACTTTATATGTGAATTATGCCTTGCTAGGGGTTTTAGTGTCAGATGGACTAACTGGATCCTGCTGTTACTTAGGTCTGGATGTTCCAACATTATTGTTAATGGGGGTAATGGGTAAGAAGATACAATCCAAGAGAGGACTCAGACAAGGTGATCCTTTATCGCCTTTTCTGTTTAGTTTAGCAGTTGATGTCTTCTCAAAAATTATTAAGAGAGCTGTGAGTTTAGGCATTCTAGGTAGTGTTGGGAATGAGGAATATAACAATGAACTATCGATTCTTCAATTTGCGGACGATACTTTGTTATTTTATTCTCATCTGCCTGAGCATATTATTGCTCTTAAATTTATCCTTTACTATTTTGAGATGTTATCAGGTCTAAGAATTAATTTTGATAAGAGTGCAGTGATGGTCATTAACGATTTTAACAATGTTGAGACTTTAGTGGCTAGCACTTTGAATTGTTCGATTATGAAATTTCCTTTTAATTATTTGGGTTTTATGATAAGACCCTCAAATCTTAAGAAGGAAGATTGGATAGTCATCATTGATAAGATTAATAACAAATTAACTAGCTGGAATAATAGATTTCTGTCTAGAGCAGGTAGGTTAGTACTTGTCAATTCAGTCCTATCAGCTATTCCTTCTTATTGGATGGTTGTTCATCGATTCCCTAAATGGGTCATTGAGAAGACTGATAGGAGTAGGCGAAACTTCCTTTGGAATTGTGATTCTAGTTGTAGAGGTTATAAATGTCTAGTCAATTGGGACATGTGTTGTAAATCCAAGGAAGAGGGGGTTTGGGGATCATAAATTTACTTAATTTTAACTCCTCTTTGCTTGCTAAATGGTTATGGAAATATAGATGTCCAGAAGTGAAGACGTCTTGGAAGTTTATCATTTCTAAAGCTTATTATTCAAGAGGAGAGTTCTTTATTGAAAATAGGGGTGTTTGGGATAATAATTTATCTCACTTTTGGAAGTCGGTTTTGAATTGCTTTGACTTTTTTAATCTAGGATGTAAAGTGTTAGTTCATTCAGGTAATCTTACTTATTTTTGGCATGACGCTTGGATTTCTAGTGTGCCACTAAAAAATGAATTTAGTAAGTTGTTTAATATTAGTAGATTTAAGAACGCTTTAATTAGGGATGTTTATAAAGCAGATTTAGATCCCCCGTGGGAGTTCTCCTTTGATAATATTTTAGAAGTAGATGTATTAAGACAATTGGTTTTGCTTAAAGCTAAATTAGCTTTATACCATTTGGATGAAAATAGTGATACTATTAGCTGGGGTATGGATAAGAGTTTAGTGTTTACTGTTAATTCTATGTATAGGTTTATTAATTTTTCTGGTGTTTCATTATATCCTTTTAAATTTCTATGGAAGTCTAATTCTTCACCTAAAGCTAAGTTTCTAATGTGGTTGATCATTCATAAGAAGCTCAATACGATTGAGCTTTTAAAAAGAAAGAAAGTTAATTTAAATATAAAGTGTTGTTTTTGTAATACTGGAGAGGAGGATGTCGATCACTTATTTTTTTTCTTGTCATTTTACCTTTTCTATTTTCAACATGATTATAAGGATTTTTACTTTTGATTGTTTTAATTCCTTTAGTAGTTGCATCGATTATTGGAATTGTCATCGATTAGGTTATAATTCCAGGCAGAAATACATATTGGATTCCTTAGTAATATTCATATGCTGGTTCATTTGGATTGAGAGGAACCAGAGGATATTTCATTCAAGTTCTGTACTTTCTGAAAATTTAATTATTAATATAGTAAATTTCTGTCTGTTTTGGATGTCTAATTCGCACTGTAAACTATTTGGTGATTTGCAATTTAGGCGTTTTTTGTCCAAGGTTAGATTTAACCTAAGTTTATTCATTCGTATTAATAGGTATTTTAGATGCAATAGACCTCGTCTGGTAGTTGATCTTTGCTACATAGATTAGATCTTTTCTCATGATTGTTTGGTTCTCATATCCTTTTCTTTATACATATATATGGATATTTGTCTATACTTATATGGGTACATATAAGTATATAGATATATATATTTCTTACATATATATATATATATATACATACATGTATATATGTATATATTTTAAGACATATATATATAGACATATATTCATATATATGTGTAAGTTACTGATGATTTTTGTGTTAGTTTTTTCAGATTACAGGTTATATATGAAGCTGTGGAGCATTTGGGTTTTTGCTGCTTTGGATTGATCATTTTGGATTACTTTGGATATATTGGTGTGTGGGGAGTAGGAGTGTCTGTATTTTTTTGGTGATCAATTACACCATTTGTTCTTCTTTTTGTCTATTATATGTTTGGGAGTAGATATACTTCTTATCGGGTGGTGGCCTTACCGGAATTCGATAACAAAGTATGATGGGTGGTGGCCTTGTCGGAACTCATCTATCTACTTTCCCTTTCATTCTTTTCTGAGACTCTTGTTTTTGGGTGGTGTATGGACACTTGTATCATTCTTTTTATATTATATATATGCGTGCTCTCTTCCCCTACGAAGATCACACATTTTTGCTCAAAAAAAAAATAGTTAATAATTATGAAATTATTAATAATAAAAGTTCTAAATTAACTTCATTCAAAAATTATTAATAGTTTTGCAATTTTTATTTTAAATAAAACATGATCAATCTAAAATTTATTCGCAGCAGCTGCCCGAACACAATCTGTACACAGTGACTGTCATTGATTAATAGCGAACTAGTCTAGGTAATTTTTCTAAAAATTTGTTGTAACATTTTTTTTAAAAGATTGTAATAAGTATATTCAGTAATTAGTAATTAATATTAACTAACTAACTTTAATAATTAATTTCTAATACATAAATACTATCCACACTCATCATGATTGCACTCCCCACAAGCAAGAAAATGTCAGGCTCACTGCAGATTATTCGAAATTTATTTTGGCTCCAAGACGAAAATTTGGAAGGACGAAATTTTGGCTCCAATTCCAAATTTTCATCATAGTTTTCACCTTGAACCCTCTTTTCCCAGCTGGCTAAATACCCGATTTTTTTTTGTCAAAAACTAAGAAATAGGGGTAATTCCGGAATTCAGGGGTGGTAAGCATTGAATTCAGGGGGTATTTGTGTAATACAAAGGATGGGCTTCCTATTTTTTGTCTCTAGTGTACTTTTTGACAAAAACTTTTTTTGTCATAGTAGCATTTTTGTTCTTTTCAATCAAAAAAAAAAAAATTGTCTCAAAGGAAAACTCCCTAAATCAGAAAACCATAACCAAAATTCGCTTTTTCCTGCTTCTGCCCCCATCAAAAATCTAATTCGTACTCACCTCCGCCTAGCAGCGAATCGCCATGGCAGTCCGATTTATTTGATAAGTCTGAACTTAAGCGTGCGATTATCACGTTGAGGTGAATGGCGAGGTTCACTGTGGGTTGGGTCCGAACTTCCTCCTTTTTCTTGAACCCATCATTTGACTTTCGTAGCTGCCGCCAATTTAAAAGTCGTCACATCGTTCGAGATCTGAAATCGTTGTCACTGTAGTCGGCTGGATCTGGATGTGGCACGGTTGTTTGGAGATGTCAGAAGTCGAAGTTCTCTTATGGCTTGCTTTAGGAGGTGGATTTGTTGACATAAGATAAGAGTGTTTCCAGAAGCCCAAGTATGTATATAACTACATTTTTCTGCCCATCTTTATCTCCTTTAACTATGCATCGAGATATTATTATAAAACTGAGCTTGTATGTCAATATATTATTGTCTTATCAGTAACGGTTGACACAATAAAATAACCATATATTATTTTTTTAAAATTAATTGATATTTTTTATCTGTCGTTAGTTTAGATGTACGGTGATGGTAATTGGCTTGCAAGTCAAAATTAAACATTCACTTTTGCAAGTCATCTTGAATTGGGCATGAAATTATGGATTAAACACAGTATTTGGTTGATTGTTTTTCCATTATCACATACTTTATGTAGACCGTAATTCCCACTATAATGAACTAGGTAATAAATCATAAAAGAATTCAAGGGTGCAGCGCAAATACTTGAGAAAGGAGGTTACACCCAGTTCACTCCTGACTATATTACTTGGTATTGTCCCGAGGCATTTGTTGTTAGCAAACAATGTAGTTCCCAATGCATAAAACATGGAAGATATTGTGCACCAGATTCAAAACAAGATTTTAGCACTAGTTATGATGGGAAAGACGTTGTGCTTGAAAATTTGAGACTGCTTTGGGATTATAAAGTTGCAATCGAAAATAAAAGATCATGGATTTGGTGGGATTATATTACTGATTCTTGCATAAGGTGTTCGATGAAGGAAAAGAAATACAACAAAGAATGTGCTGGCAAAGTTATTACGTCCTTAGTTCTTGATGCTTAGGGAAATTAATTTGCATGATGTGCCTTGGGTGTAGAGGGAAATTTGACTTGAATTACACGACCTTAATTCAGTTATTCTAAAAATTTCACTCATGATCGTCGTAAGTATGGAGTTAGACTAGTATTCAAACAAAAATTCCTGCAAACTGTAGTCTAAAGAAAGAATAACAATCTCATGACCGTCCTCTGAAATCCATCAATCATGAAATCCAAGCTTGGACATTTGACTATGATACGTTGTCATCTGCAATAAAGGACTTTTTTGCTTCAGTTTAAAATTTAAAAAATTAGTATATATGAAAAAGAAAGAGGGTTGAACCTGGATCTCACAAACTTCAAATCTAGAGGGACAATAATAAACCTAGAGAGTAGAACAGTTTACCTGTAATACTTGATCCAGAAAAGATTGTGTAGTTTTACTTCTTCATTTTTTCTTCTTTTTTCTTAAGTTGATATTACAAGTTACTCCTTTTTATGAACTACTTGTTCTCTATTTCTCTTTGTTTTTGTGTATGCTTGTCGTGATAGAGTGGTAACCAAATTCATTTATAAATGGTTTGGTGATTTGAGATGGACATTACTTTTAGTCTACTGTTACCTAAACCGTAGATATGAACATACTTTGTTGTAAAACAATCCTGCTAAACAGATCAAACTAGAATATGCATGTTTTTATGTTCTTTTCTGCAATAAATGTACAGGGTCATGTTAATTGGTACAGTGCTAGGAGGCCTAAAATAGCAAGGTCAGGGGACTCAGGATAAAAAGGAAATCGTCATAGGTGGTGCGTGATCTCATCATTGTTCTTGTCTTGGCAGTGGTCGCAATTTGCTTAAACAATCCTGTGTTTTGGTTGTTGTATAGGGTTGCTCAAGGCACCATGTTTGGGCTATTTTTGTCCTTGGTAATGATTGGTATGTCATGTTATAACTAATATGCTGACTTTACTAACATAAATTATATGTAAAAATATGCATGGTAATGTGGCAGTGGACATGGAAGCTTTTCTGATAATGTGATTCTAAACAACTTTGGCGGGCAGTTCCTACACATTCTAGTTCTTGTTCCTTATCATGGGTGGTAATTAATTCTTCATTTTACAAGCTTTTATTATTGTTTGTATACATTCTTCTATTGACAAGCTTAAGTTTATAAAATATACATATACATGCAGGAGAATAAGTCATGGAAAGCATCACAATAATCATGGTTATGTTGAGAATGATGAGTCATGGCAATCCAGTAAGTGAAGCTTTGAGAAAATTTCATGAACTACATATTTGTTCTAGTGAACTGATGATATTTATTCTCTTGTTAAAGTATATGTATGATAGAGTAGAAATATGATTAGAAAAACTATTCGAAAAAAATGTGTTACGTGAGAGAAGAAATTGTTATACATGAATGATGTATGAAGATTGTAGAAATTTTTGTTGTAATTGTTTGTAATATTAAAACTTTGTTAAAATAAATTATTTATTTATTTATTTCAATTTGTGACATACACTATTACTAAAATGAATACATTTAATATGCAGTATCTATAAGCTGTATTTTTTTTTATAGATTTATAAACCTATTGCAATGGGCATATACTGTTGCAAAAAAGTCTACAACAACAGAAAATAACCGGTGCAAAAATTATTTGTTGCAACATCAAAAACCTATTGCAAAAATTATAGCGCAACATCTTATTGCAACAGGAGGAAAATGTTGCGAACTTTTTGCAAATTCGGCTATACCAACAAGCGTGGGTCTGTTGTAATTGGTCTACTGCAGCAAATATTGCTTGTTGCGAAAAGTGTTTTTTGTTGTAGTGAAAAAAGATAAGGCCTCTTAGAGGTTTAACGTATCCTCCTCTATAGTAAAAGGACAAAGATCTAAACCAAAATCTTTTGTGGTTCTTGCTCTTTTACCTTTTCTAGGTTCAGCTTCAGAATTTTCATTAAGTTATGTTGTAGTAGGCATACTTGAAGTGGCCTCGCTATTCCTTAATTTAAAAGGAAATTTTTTTCATAAAAAATAGCATCATTAGATTCAATTATGTTATGTGTATTTAGGTCATAAAATCGGTGTTCTTTGCTATTACTAGCATGGCCCATAAATACACATTCATATGCTCTACCTACCAATTTTATTCTCTTAGAGTCTGTAATGCGAACATATGCTAAACAACCCCAAGTTCTGAAGTATGACACATTGGGTTTATAATTCTTTAAAATTTCATAAGGTGAAATTTTATTCTTAGATTTAGGGATTCGATTCAGAACATGGCATACAGTTAATAATATATCCCCCACCAATGTTTTTCTGCACTAAAATTTAATAAAATGAAAACTACTAATTTGGTAAATTTCCTATTTTTCCTTTCATCTTTACAGTTCATTTCAGGTAAATATGGTGTAGTTCTCTTATGTATTATACTATGTAATCTATAAAAATCCAGAATTCAAGTAGATTCATATTTTGTTCCTCTATCATTTGGAAATCTCTTAATTTTCCTATTTGCTTTATTCTCAATTTCAGTTTTGAATGTTTTAAACTTGTCAAATGCGTCACTTTTATTTTTCATATGGTAATAATAATTATTATTATTATTTCACACTAGTATCTATTACAATGAAATACAAAATGACCATAAAATCTGTACATGCTACGTAATGCGATATTAAGAAAAAAACAATATACAATTTTCCAAGCAAAACCAAAAAAAAAAACTCAATACTGCACGTCAACACTACTAACAATATCTAGAAACAGTAATGCCCAAACTATTAAACCAAACAGATACTCCTTCACTCTGCATCCACTGTTTCCCTTATCATATTCCAAGAATCAACCACATCACTTGATCTACAACATACCAATAATAGCATCTCATCTCTTAAACCACTCACTTGAGTCATGACCTTATACTAAAACAACAGCAACGATTCCAAAACAGGGTACATCTTAAACACAAGCACTGACTCCGGTCATATTGCACTAGATTCCTTCTAGTATGACGAGGGGGAAATTTCATAGAATTAGGAAGAAAATCCTCGAATGTATTGTCAATCCCTTCATCCAAATCATCATCCATACTTTCTGCAGCCTTCTTTTTCTGGGCATGTCTCTTGGCTTTTTATAAGAGCAGCTTTCGTTCACGCTGAAGAAGAAGGCATAGAACTAGATGGTAAGTTAGAAGGTGGCGGTAGAATAATGTGAGGGGGAGGTTTAAGATGCCCATAAGGAGAAGCGGATGCATCTAAAGGGTTAGAAGTAGAAGCATTAACAACAACAGCTTTAACACCTTGCCTGGAACTATTTCCCTCATCATTGCTAACCCAAAATTTTTCCAGATAATCTATTCAAAGAAGAAGGACCTGTCTCTAAATTTCCCTGCGATGAGGAATGATCATCGACAACCTATTTGCCCTTATCACTAGATTGCCTAATATTAAAACCTTCTTCTAACAAACCGCCTAGATCAAAATCCACATCTTCTTTATCAAAAATATTCCCTTTATCACCAACAGATTTTTGAACATGAACGCCATTATTTTTATTACTGTCAATACCCATTGAAGAGTTCTGAAGGCCAACATCACAGATACCTTCATTGCCCATAGCAGCATTAATGAATGATTGGTTTGCGTTATGGTCCACTATCTCATTTCCTTTTTCAATGTTCACAAAATTCTCTTTATCCAAATTAGATTTATCCTCATTCAAGTTTGACAAATCACCATCATGCTGAGAACAAGCATTGACATTAATATCCAAACTAGCATTATTATCCACTTCCTCTGAAAACAAGGCATCAAACTGATTATTGGACTTCTTAACAATATCAGCAAAATTATCATTGTTCACTGTATTTTTACCACCGACCTTCCTCCACCATTCTTTATTTATTTTATGATTAACATAATTCCAAGAATTCTTATTTACATCAGAATGAACATTCCTATATTGCCTACCAGATTGAACAAAATTATTTACATAACGGGTCTCAAAAGCCTCATTATCCTGATTCCCATTCTCCCTATTAATCTCAGCATGTTTCTCACAATATACAGTATCATGCCCAAAATTTTTACAACTAGTACAAATCCTAGGATTCCAATCATAAGAAATTTTCACCGTAGGACACATATCACCCAAATCATCAAGTTCAATTTCCTCAGGTAATTAAAAATATGGTGTTACCTCTACCAGCGCTTTTGCATAACGAAAACGTAGTAATTTTTCAGTGCTAGCATCATAATAAATTATCCTACCAACATGATTCACTAACCAATTTATACCAATCAACTTCCATAAAATCATAGGTATACGGTATAAATGAATCCAAAAGGGAACTTTCTTTATCTGCGATTGTGAACATCCTATAGATGGATCCCAAACTGTAATTATGAGCGTCCTTCCTCGAATGAACAAAGGATCAGAGTGTGAAATTTTCTCTCTATCGGAGTCATCAGAAAATTTAAAATAAAAGTGACATCCATCATATCTAATATCAACCTCACCACTAAGCTTCCAACGGCTTCTTAAAAAATTTGAAACAGCTAGAAAAGAAAGAGTTCCATCAAGAAAGAAACCTACCAAATAATTTCTCCAGCAGTTAAGACCTTCTTGTATGACCAGATCTGGGATCAATTTCTACTTACCATTACGAGGAATGTCAAAAATGTCGAGGCTGATAAGATCCTGCGTTGCGAGGACACGAACTAAAGAGAGAGATGCATAATCGGTCTTGACGAAAGAAGGAAAAGATGCTTTAGAAGGATACTCTTTCGAAGGAGAGGGATTTGCATTAGGCGGAGGTGGATCTGGAGGTTTGGAAGGAGAGGAGCGAAGAGGGGGGAAAGTAAAATCAAAGGTGAAAGAAGAAGATTGAGAAGAAGGAGGAAAAGACGCTATCGCCATTAAATTTCTTATCAATCACCAAAATATCAATAAAAGTAATAAAATAACGATGTCCGTGTCTAGTTAAAGTACCATCAAGCTCATATATATCAGAATGAATTAAATATAAGGGTTCAGATGCTCTAACAACAGAATAATGAGGTTTCTTTGTTATTTTAGCTGGAGTACCGAATTCACATTTATCAAGGTCAGATATTGACATTTTAGGAATCATATCTGAGGCTCTTGTGTTATGAATTATTCATTTATTAACATGACATAATCTAAAGTCCCAAATGCTAAAATCATACAACATATAAGCAGAACTGGTCACTTTATTAGATTAAACATTCAGTATAAACATCCCCTCACAAGCATAATCCCTTACCACAAAAGTTCCCTTATAAGTTAAGATATACAAATCAACCACAATAACTTGAATAAATCCAGCCTTATTAAGGAGAAAGCCAGAAATCAGATTCTTCCTCATCTCTGGAGTATGTATAACATCTTTCATAATTACTTCCTTTCTAGAGGTAAACTTGATTTTAAATTTCCAGTCACAACAACTTTAGTGTTGTGAGAATCTCCCAACAACACTTTCAGATCATCAACAGCCATGCATGTAGTAAACATATCACGATCATAGTAGACATGGCGAGAAGCACCGGTGTCTACCTAGTATCTGTGATCCAGGAACAAGGTGAATCTCATTAATCATATCCGCAAGAGGCTCCTATGTTAGGTTAGCGTATGGTGTAGAGCTTTTCCTGTTTCGACACTTTCGTGCCATTTGACCTAGTTTTCCATAGTTGTAATATAGAAACAACTGTCCATAATCATTCTTTTGGGGTGGTCGCTGATGTCCTTTCTAGTTTACTTGCGGATTCCCATTCTGTTTGTTGTGCCTGTTCTGATTCTTAAAGGGCTTCTAGTTCGGTTTCAAACTACGGGTTTGGTCCTTTTAGAGCTGTTGTTTATGACAACTAGCACTTCCTCTTTCTAGTCCTTTTTGCGAGCCTCCTCCTCAATACGGAGGCATGTGATCAAGCTCTCCAAGGAAAATTCCTTAGTCTTATGTCTTAATACATTTTTAAAATCTTTCCAACTTGGGGAAAATTTATCAATAATAACAACAACTTGAAACTATTCATCAAATGTCGTACATTCGGAGATGATCTCATGAGCTATTTTCTGAAGCTCGTGAGACTGGATCTCTACTGACCTATCATCTGTCATCTGGTACTTGAGATAGCGGCTCATAGCATACTTCTTTGCCCTTATCTCCTCCGTGTCGTATTTCTTCTTCAGTGCTTCCTATATCTCCTTCGTTTACTTGTCCTTCGACTTGTAGTAGTCGTATAGATCATCGCCGAGGCCGTTGAGAATGAAGTTTCTACACAGATAGTGTAACACCCCACCTCCGCTAGGGTCACTCTTTCGGGGGCACTAGCTTCTGGTGGGGCGTTAGAACTGGGTAAGCATGCATAATGATATATCAAGGCAGAACAAGAACATAAATGTATATATATAAAACAGAGTAAGTGAGAATAAAACTGCGGAATATCTCAAACCATCTCAAAACAAGTCTAGTACATCATAAAGTCATCTGCCAAAATAAACATGTCTAGTACAACATAAACAGAAATACTGAAATACATAGTGCTATCCCCAAAATAAAGATGATAAACCATAGCGAGCTCAATGTCCAGACATACATGAGCTATCCAGCGAACAAGCAAGCGATCCAAGCTAAGCACACTGTTCCCTCCCTGAGAACCTGGGGGGGAAACGGAAGAAAAGAAGCGAAAGAAAACAGGTCAGTCAAAAAGACTGGTAAGCCCTACTACGATCAGTCTATAAACTAATAAAGTTAACATCATGATGGAAACTGAGATGGACATACTGGCAATAGACAAAGGTGTCATCACATAAAGAAGATTAAGCTTTGCACCACAGTGTACTAGCAAACTAACATAACAGGTATTGATCCCTCAGCCCAAACTTTGGCCCAATAGCATGAGGTGACCTTAATACAAGGTCCAGCCCAACGGTCTAGTCGATCGGCTCCTTATAAACCTAACACGTCAAGTGTTGGTGTCCATACGGCCCACATACGGTTGTAGTCAGACTGTGCTGGGTCCACCTTCGGGTGTATCAAGCCCTCGGGTGCCAACCCCAGACACCTAAGCAATAATGCACAGTCTAAACCTACTGGTACCCGTGCCTCGAGTTTGTCCAACACCGGACTACGTGCACGTCCGTAGCCCGCCTGGACCCGCACCGCTGTACCACTCAGCCGTCGCTTTGGTCGCTTACATCAGTCCAGTAATCGTGCCCCGCCCTAGCCTAGCCTCTAGGGTTGTGAATGATACCAAACTGGGATTACTGCTGGAACAGACCACGTTGCTAGGGTTTTCTAAGAGGGTTAAGTGTGGTTTAACCCCTCACTAATCATGGATTAAATTAGTTAAGTGTAACCAACAGTTCACCACTTAACCCCATTTAATCCCTCGTATCCCCAAAATTGGTTAAGTATTAGTGGGCCATGACTTAACCCTAATCATGAGGCATTAATTAATTTAATTGTGCCTTAACCTCTCACATTAGACTTTGTTGCGGTTACTAGTTAAGCCGGGCGGGTCCGGGTAGCTTTACACCACAACTTGATCTAACCTCGGGTCCAAGGTACACATGACCAACTTCTCACATTAGGTCCTATTGTTTGTAGCAACTAGTTAAGCCGGTCGGTTCCTGGTAGGTTTACGCTACAAACTCAACCCAACCTCGAGTTGGCCACACTTATGTTTTCTAAGTGTCATGTCCACTTTATTTTCAAAACATAATTACAAGTTTAACAAATACTTGGGTAGACCTAACTTAATAGGTAAATTCCCAAGGGGTAGACCTAACTTAATAGGTAAATTCCCAATCTCATATTTTCATGTATTTTAAGTTTTACCCCAAACCCCCCCCAACGTCATTCTATCGCTTACATATTCGTTATAACGCATAAAGGATAGAAAGAGGGAACTTGACACAACATACATGATGAATCTTACATATCATAATAAACATGCATAACATGTTGGACTTGCATAACTTAGCATAGTGAACTTGCATAAACATGCATAACTTGTTAAACTTGCAAATCATGGCATAGTGAACTTGCATAAACATGCATAACTTATCAAACATGTATAACATGGCATAGTAAACTCGCATAAGCATGCATAACTTATTAAACATGCATAACATAGCATAGTGAACTCGCATAAGCATGCATAACTTATTAAACATGCATAACATAGCATAGTGAACTCGCATAAGCATGCATAACTTATTAAACATGCATAACATAGCATAGTGAACTCGCATAAGCATGCATAACTTATTAAACATGCATAAATCCCAACTTTCATCACATATTAACTTTAGAGTTTCTAAAATGAAGGTAAGAGGGCTTACAAATATTATGAAGACACAAATCTACTAATAAAGATTGAGAAGCCCTTTATGCAAGCATATAAAAACCCAAAACAAAGCTCCAATTAACAAAAATCCCAAAAACTCTAGCTTAGCAATTAAAGCTTGCAACTTGATGATGTATGCAAGCTAATGATCATTCATACAACATAGAAATGCTTGTATGAACATCAAAACCTTCATAGGAATGATTTTTGAAGAGGGTGGAGGCTAGGGTTTTTAGGTGGAGGCCATTTGAGAATTCAATTTGACATAGTTTGGTTGCTAGAATGAATAATGATGATTTAGGGTAGGTTAGGGTCTTATTTATAGATTAGGCTAGTGATTTAGACCATAGGATTAACCCTAGGTTGAATTAGGTCCATCAGGTTTCGGAATTCTCCAGAACCAAGCCACACAACCAAGCCCAATCAAAAATGGTGCGCCAGGCAAAACTGCCCGGCCACCCCGTGTCGACAGGGCTGTCGACAGGGCAGTCGACACCCTTAGACCCCTGTCGACATGCCTGTCGACATGGGGGTCTTGGCGGGAGTTTTCCCGCCTGACGCCAGTTAGCCTTAATCCTTGTTTTTAATTTAAAATTTAAATCTGTTTTTAACATGGAAATTTCTGAAAACTTCAATGGGCCTTAACTGGGTCATACGGACTCCGATTTTCGAAAACTCGGACTCTATTTTGCGTATTTTTCCGAGACGAACGCAATGGCATAGCCCGTTTCCCTTGATTCAGATTTTAGAATTAAGTTCTGCCTCGATTTATGTTATAACAGGTTATTGAAAATACGGGTTGTTACAGATAGTCCTGCTCAATCCAGTTCTGTTGTTGTTTTGATTGTTCAGTCTAGGAAGTCATATGCGCTTCATTAGTTCCATCCGGTTTTTCTGGCAACTGTGGTTTGTCAATGGTCAGAGCAGCAACCACCTTTCTCATCGTCAGGTAGAACTTCATCTTCCGACACCATCATTTGAAGTGCATGACTTCGAATCTGAATGAGGCAGCAGTCACGAGAGGGGTCCGAAAGGCAGAGGGAGGAGCATCATCATCTAGGGTTGAGGTCGAAGTCATTGTTTCGTATCGTCTTCAAATTATTGGGAAACAATGACCGAGTCATGTACTTCTTCGCTTTCTTGAAGATGATTTGACAATCTGTCAGAGGTGCAAACCAGTCATTCTCTATCACCGATGCCTCTAGGATAAAACAGCCTCGAATAGTTACTGATTTGCTTGCACACAAAATTAGTTCACATTTTAACTTTCGTATTTTTTCACTGCTCGGTTTTTTGGGTTAAGAAATTTTAATTGCAAAGGAAGAAAATGTTTTAGGTGGTAAAATCTCATATAAAAATGAATTATTATAGACGAAAAATGGATCAAAGGTTTTACCGCATCTTGTAAAAACGGTTCAGAAAAATTTCCATCTAAAATAAAACGGTTCAGAAATAACAGCAACTTGAAATTGTTCGTCCAATGTCATACCTTCGGAGATGATCTCATGAGCTATTTTCTGCAGTTCGTGAGACTAGATCTCTACTGATCTGTCATCTGCTACTTGAGATAGTGGCTTATAGCATACTTCTTTGCCCTTGTCTCCTCCGTATCTTATTTCTTCTTCAGTGCTTCCTAAATCTCCTTCGTTGTCTTGTCCTCCGAGTTGTAGTAGTCATATAGATTATCACTGAGGCCATTGAGAATGAAGTTTCTACACAGATAGTCCTGCTCAATCCAGTTCTGTTGCTATTTTGATTGTTCGGTCTAGGAATTTATATGCGCTTCATTAGTTCCGTCAGGTTTTTCTGGCAACTGTGGTTTGTCAATGGTCAGAGCAGCAACCACCTTTCTCATCGTCAGGTAGAACTTCATCTTCTGACAACATCGTTTGAAGTGCAGGACTTCGAATCTAAATGAGGCAGCAGTCATGTGCGGGATCTAGAAGGTAGAGGGAGGAGTGGCATCATCCAGGGTTGAGGTCAAAGCCATTGTTTCAGATCTTTTTCAAATTGTTGGGAAACAATGGCCGAGTCACGTACTTCGTCGCTTTCTTGAAGACGATTCGACGATCTAGTCAGAGGTGCAAACTAGTCATTCTCTATCACCAACGCCTCTAGGATAAAACAACATTGAATAGTACCTGATTTGCTTGCACAACAAATCATTTTAGATTCGCACTTTCATATTTTCATATTTGGATCCTATTGGCTGCAACCCCGGAACCGTGCCTACTGTTGTTAATGTTTCTAAAACTAATGAAGCGAATCCGAGTCAATCTGGAAAGAATGTTAGCAAACAAGGCACAACAGATAAAACCAAACGATTGGCTCTAGTGGCTAAGGGTTCATTTGATTTTGGACGGGAAGGGGCATTTGGAAGGGGCATTGGAAGGGGAATTGTTGGGAATGGGGAATGTGTTCTTTTTACGGAAGGGGCATTTTGGAAGGGGAAGAGTTATTATTTTATTGTTTTTGTATATATTATTTTTAATTGTTTGTGAAGGGAGTTTGTTTATAGTTGAACAGAATAGTAGAACGCAGAATACAAATTGCAGAATACAAATTACAGAATACAAATTACTGAAATAAAATTACATAATTGCAGAATACAAATTGTAGAAAACAAATTACGGAATACAAGTTACATAATTATTAAATACAGAAAACAAGTTACTAGGGTGGATACTGGGGTGTGTACTGCGGTGGATACGGAGGGGGACTCGTCTTAAACTGTCTGTATCATAATGCTTGCTTGCGGACCTCGATTTCAAAACGCAACCAGCCTTTTGCTTCGTCATCAGGAAGAATCATGAACGTATCTTGATTATCCTTACTTGTGAGAATTGATATTGCGTGCGGCATGTAAATTCCATCAAATGTTCTTGCACGGTCTATTGCTTGCTTAACCTTTGGAATTTCAGTACAAAGTGGGCTTGCGTTTGACGGTGAATTACTAGCAAACGTATCAGGATGTGAATTCGGACTGTCGCAGTCAGAACGAGATTTCTTGCTAATTTGCCTGGAGTGTATAATATCAACAATTTCTTCCAACTTCAAAGAAGTTTCAGTTCTACCTCTTCTGCCAGACCGAGGTTTAGATGAAGAACCTGGACTCCGTTGTTGGTGAGCAGGCTCAGGAATCGATTGTTGATTTTGGACGTCTGCTAGTGGCACTTTATTTTCATCGAAGAAGTACGCAGGATGTACGAACTCGGGTGGAGGAGAATGTGGCTGCGGTCGTACTTAGCCGTCACTTGTTCAGTAGAGACTGGTATTTCGGTTGGTGATGTAGATAAGGACTCGTTCAGAGCAGCTGTAATCTTCTTGTATATCTTTTTTGTTCTTTCCGGCAACTTGGTAATGTTCCACAGCTACACGAAGAAACTCTGAAGTTGCAAACGAAGACCATACTTTCGGAGGATGGCGAAATATTGTTTTCGGACGATTTACTTCAGCCATTGCCGATGAAAAAATGATGAGTTTGCGGTTTGAATTGTTGAAGGAAATGGTGAGAATTAGTGAAGGGAAAAGGTTGGATTTATAACTTGGCAAAATATAGCCGTTTTGAAAGGTTTCTGTTGGCGTCCGTCGCCGCGTCTGACGCATTCACCGCGTCAGATGTTAAAGCTATAATTCCAACCGTTAAGCTTGAAGGGGCAAATGTGTGGGACCCATCGTGGACGCGTCAGACGCAGACGCGAACATTAACTGCCCAGTTGAGAAATCAAATGCTACCTAAACTTCTACGAATTATATATTATAAATCTATATAAAATTCCAAATCGATATTTAAAATAAAATATATTAAATACCTGACTACAAAAAATACGGGATGTTACATTCCTTCCCCCTTAAAAGAATTTCGTCCCCGAAATTAGTAAGTAACAAGAATGTTTCAATCCCCAATTAATTTCAAAATAATAATTATCAAATTATCAAAAATTTCTAAGTTATATAAATTCACGAAAAATTCGCTAGTATTTCCTCTACACTGCTCGATTAGAACAACTGCAAACGCCACTTCGGGTCTTACATTAACCAAAAGAAAAACCACTTGGCTATCCAACTCAGGGTTATAAAATCAATTGCTAATCAATATAATTAAGGTTGACCTATTTGTCGGGCAGCCGAACTCAAATTCCAAAGCAACTAGCAGCTCTTTCATTTTCAACCTGCATTTAACTCGATATACAATAACCATTACATGGTTAAATTCTTCTAGTTTCATTTCATATTCTATTTTATTCGAATTTATTTTACTGGAGTTCATTTCTTCGTTTTTTATTTATTTAACTTCTATTTCAAATTCACATTCTGATTTTATTAAAAATCATCCACTTTCTTTTCCTAATGTGCTTTTATTTAACTTCTTTCCAAGTTAAATTCTGATTCATAACCTTCTATTTAACTTTTATTAGTTAAATATCATTCACTCAATTCCATAATATTTACTAATTTCATATATGAAATTCCTGGTTATATTAATCCAATTTAAATTTCTATTACAATTTGAATTCCATCCAATCAAACAAACAACTCAATATCTTAATAATTTTTATTAAAATTATTTCTTTTCTATACAAAAATGTAATATGGCCAAAATTATTTAATTTGTCCATCTTTATAAACATTATTGTGTCAATTGCTAGTTCAAAATCGAACTAATCAAATAACACAATATAAACATCTTTATATGAAATTTACAAATACACTCTCATATATATATATATATACATCCAAACACAATTTAGAGTATTACTAACCCTATCTCTATCGAGTTACGCCACAGAGCTAAGGTTATTACCAAACCAATTGCTCTGATACCAAGTGTAGCGACCCACATAGCCGTGCTGCCTACCCGATTTTTGTCATTTCCCGGTTGATGAGGCTTGAAGCTTAAATTTATCTTTAGAACATCCGACAATCATTTACTTTGAATGCCACATTGTCAGATCCGCCAAATCGCTAATTGACGTTCACAAAAATACTCTATGGTTTAGCTAAGAGAAGGTGTACAACCGTCTCCTCCATTAATAGAAATACATTTGTAAAAATCAACGTACATGGTCCTTTGGAAATATTCTATCAAACATTCGTCCATACAAGTCATCCAGGAATAGGATGAACCAAAGGTACCCTCCTACCACATTCTAGGAATCACCCTAGGGATTGGTAGCGAGTAGTCCTTGCAAATCCGTCAATTTCAGCCACGACAGGGTCACAGTATATCTCTAGCCGCTAAACCAGATATAATAAGTAATTCTACCGTTTTCTGAAGATCCACGGTCTTCAATTGCTACATCTTGATCAACATCTGATATCTTCAACTATTTACGTATTCGCTGCAGGGAATGGTTTTCGAATAAAGTTCGATCCCGGTCTTTTCGTACCAACAATCGTATTGGTCAGGTTTGATAGTCGGTTATTTAACTATCAAATAAACAAACAATCAAGTGTAAAAATAAATTGGACTTACTGGTTTAGTTTTTAGCATCATTTGGCCCATTTACCTAAAAATAATTAAAGAATGTTTAATATAAAACTTCTAAAACATTTTCATATTTTAAATATGGTATTCAATTCTTATTTCAATACATTAATCTTCACAAAACCATTTCAATCTAATATTTGGAAAAATATTTAATAACAATGTCCAATTTCTATTTTACTATTATTTCAAAACATTAATTACGACACCATCTATCATTTATCATCGATTCCACTTGTCATGCGTAAAACAATCGTTACGACATCTCTTTTGATTTCGTTATTTGGACACTATAATCGTCACTTACCTTTAAGAATAAACTCATTCTAAATTTCATCTTCTTATTTTGGAATTATCGTTATATTTTCACAATCTCCTTTATTTCCCTTTTCCATGGAAATATCATTTCATAATCTCAAGCCGTTTTAATTTCCTATTTATTTTGAAATCCATTATATATATTTCCAAATAACGTTACATTATTATTTCCCCAAAATAAATTCCTTTTAACATCTTCCCCCTTACAATTAATATCATCTCTTGACAATCCTGAAGTTGTTCAAGTTGGTTTTTTTTCTTTTCCAAATTACGTCTCAAACCTTAATCAACATCAATCTTACCTTAACTCATCATCAACCCATTACATTCCACTGCTAATTCGTTTAGCAATTTTCGTCTTTTGAAAATCTTATTTCAAATATCACTATTAAGTGATGTTAACTCAATGTCTTAGCCTCACACTCCATTTAATAAACATTGTTTATAACTTTCAGGTTTAATATAAAACCCCATTTATCTTGATTCCTTCTTGCTTAAAATATTAAGTAAATACTTATTTTAAATTACCGTATTAGCTTAAAATCTTTATAACTTTGTTTATAAAACTTGGTTTAAAATGTAAAACCCGTTCATCACGACTTCCAAATCCAACTATATTTCAATATCATCATTGATTACTTGCTTCAATGAATCTCATTTATGACTTGATCACTTTAATCATTATTTGTTAAAATAATCTTTTACATCATTATTATCTATCGTATGAATAGTTAACTTCCTTATTTAACTCAATTAAATAGTAAGTTTCTTTTTAAATCTTATTAAAGGTAAAAGAAATATTTGTTAAACCATTTTATTTGATTAATCAAAACTAAATTAATCAAATAATTCATTCCAATAAGTTAGTTTACTACAACTTAAACAATGATTATCTCGTTAATCACTCTAGTTAGCCCTTCCATTAAATTAATAAAAAATATGATTAATTTGAATCATTCCATTTAATAGTCTCTTTAAAATAATTAAACCAACTCTTAACCATTGCATTAATCTCTGCTCGTCTGCCTATAAATCTTATTATATAAGAATTTGCTTTATAAGAATCATTTAATAACTTATTAAGAACTTAACCAATAAATAATACATATAAATTTTCTTTTATTAAAAACCTTTATTCAAATATACCGATTTCAAATCCCTCTTCAGTTATAAAATATATTTTATAATTTCATTACCACGATTCACCTGACGGTAAACCAATATTTATAAAACATTATATTTTTGGAACAACAGTTACCAATTACTCAGCCAATACTTCCTATTGGTTAAAACAGAACAAATGTTGAATTTAGATTCAACAATCAATGGTTTAATCCAATTATATGGGTTAAACAGTTCATGAAATTGAAATATGAAAATAAACAATAAATTTAAGGAATCCAGTTGGATCCCTCGAATCTGTTTTTCCCTGCATCCAAATATGTTATTTCAAACAATATCATTTGTTTAAATAAACAGATAAAATATTCAAAAATCAACCAATAGCAGCAATCCGAACATTGATCTATAAATTCAACATTTTTATATTATTATAACCGTGACCAATGAGGTAAGTTACCTCCATCAATTACAATCTTTAAAAATAACGATTGATTAAAATTAAATTAAACGAACGTTTAATTTAATCGGTTTAGTCACCGCAAACAAATATATATTCAGCATTCATCAAACAATTAACAATTACAACACACAGATATTTAAATCCGACATATATAAAATATAATTTACAACACACAGATATTTAATCGGTTTAGTCACCGCATACAAATATATATTCAGCATCCATCAAACAATTAACTATTACAACACACAGATATTTAAATCCGACATCATATTAAATTAAATTGACATCTAATTTAATTAAAAATCCCAATAGCTGCCAACTCAGATCAGACCAGTTTCATTGGTTTGCGCTTGTCGATATGATTATATCGTCACTGGTTTCATTTCAATCTGATAGCACGATCATACGTTGTAAAATTTACACACAATTTACTTAAATAAATATGATGTTCTATTAACTAACATATATCCTTAACGTTTTACTAAACTACACTTGAACCATGAAAGTCTGAAGTTCCGAAACTTTTTTCATAGGCACAAACAAATGTTAATAATGTTATAATATTTGGGCATTTCAAACAAATTGTTTAGGCACAATAGTTAACTGAAAGGCCATGTTACACATTTAATTAGGTATTTCATTAGGCACTAACCCGGTTAGTCATATACAAACTAGATTTAGGGGCACTAATTATATTCGGGTTCGTTATTTAAACTTTCCGGCATTTACCCTATTTACTTGCAATATAGAAACCGGCTCGTATGTATTCCGTTGCTTCTGTATAGCAAAATGGACACGTAAATTATATACCATGGTCATCATAGGCATTATATAAAGAAGTGGCCACGTTGTATTATACACACAGTATTGGGCAAAATACTAACCGTTAGGCATGTACATACTATTTTTAGACACAATTTAAGTTTAAAATTTTCAATTACATGCTCAGCACAGTATATACTGTTAATATCGTTAAATAATATTCAACGCCTTAAGTCCATACTTACGTTTAGTGCAAACATAGGTTGGAAACTATTAAACATAATTAAGTAAATTAAACTAAGAATTGTCACGAAGTAAATGGGACCAATTCTTCTGTTACAGTATATTTTGGTTATAAATATACTAATCTAAAACCTAACTTGCGTTATACAAAAAGTGATTAAACATATGAACTTAATGTTCATTTTTGTCCTTCACACACTGCTCCCCTCCTCTGCCAAATACAAACGCGCACCTCTCATGTCAAAACTGAACCCGCCGATACCCTGTCACTGCCGAACCCCAAGCGAACAACACCTCTGCCACAAACAGCTTAGCTCACTGGGATCTGCCCCATGCCAGAGAATCGACGCTCCCTATTTCACCGTGTACCACGTTCCCATGCCATTCTTTCCTTCGTTCCTCTCTACTGTACCCACTCACGTTTTGGTTTATTTTCATAAAAACATTCCCACTCAATCTTCGAAACATGTTGTACTTCGCCACCTCTCTTCACCCTGTTTTCTGCTCCGCCAACCAGTTTGTGTCCAGTCCCTTAATTTCTTCCTGTTTTGGCCCCCTTGTGTCCCTTCGTCGTGTACCCATCAGACCTGAACCGAACCCATATGCTCAGGCTTCAAAGTCACTCCACTTCCTTGTATCTACATCACAGCACCCCTCATTCTACTTTCCAAACTATTCTGCTCCTCCACGTTCAACTTGCCAAATCCCATTTTTATATTTTCTTTTTATTATATATATACCGGAGGCGTTTTCGTTCACTCAGTGTTTGCGGGGAGTGTTTTGGTTTACTTGTTGCCATGGAAGCTGCGGCAAGATCAGAGAGTATTCGTGTCTACATATATCTATGGAGAAACTTGGTGGCCAAGTTCTAGGTATTAGGAGAGCAGCAGATATGTGTAAGCTCAGTGATTTTTACTTATGGTGATAACTCAAAGCAGGGTATTTCCTCTTCACAAAGTTAGCTGGGACGTAGGCTTGTTCCTGTTATTTTAGGGGGTACAGTAAAGTTACATGTATTCTTTTTTCATTTTCAGGGGATAACATGTGCTTATTTTAGAATATATTGGCTATCAGAAGTAGTAGGCAGATTGCGCTCATGAGCCTTCAGTTCATGTATTTAGAGGCCGGCCAGTTGAAGTGAAAATACCAGACAGTCCAATTTAGTTATGCATGATTTATAGGCTAGTGGCGAAGATTTATATGTCTGCATATATTTTTAATAGTCTGGAATTTGGTTTAACAAGGCAGAGGAAAAAGCCATGTGCTAATTATACTTTGAAAAGAAAAGAGAGGTTCGTTGCGTTTTGTGATACAGACGCAGTCCTATATACATAGTATGTAACATCCCGGATTTTTGAATAATCAAATTAACTAAATTAAAGAATAATTAATCTCATATGTGAGAATTAAGGGAAACGGGTTGCGCCATTGTGTTCGTCTCGGAATTCTGGTTGAGATAGAGTCCGAGTTTGCGTGAATTGGACTTCGTATGAAGAAGTTATGGCGATCGGAAGTTTTAGAAAATTCAAAACAGATTTTAAATTTCAAAAATTCAGAGTCAGACAGGCTAGGAGGGAATTTTTCCGCCAGGGCCAGGTCGATCATAGGGTCGACTTGAGGGTTGACCTATCCTGACCAGGTCGACCATAGTGTCGACCTGGGGGTCGACCTGCCCCCCGGTCAGATTTGAGTGATGACCTGTTTGTGACTGGATGCTGACTCATTAGGGTTTCTGAACTGCTCTGGTTGGCTGGGATTAATTCTGGGTTGATCGGACGGCCTAAACTAATCCTAAACTCTATAAAAACACCTATAGACCCCAAACCCTAAAATCCTAGTAAAATTGGATTCATGGCCTCCATGCCGTCACCTTGCAACTCAACATAGCCGCCACCAATCAGAGAGGAAGATAGCAAATCAAATTCAATCCTTTTCAACTCTAACAACGAATCTTCATCAAAGGAGTGCTAATTCAACTCCAGAAATCAGAACTCAAGACTGCTTTTGAGTTGTGAGTTCGATAGTTTTAACAAAATTATTAGTAAGTGAATTGGATTGAGTTATAATGCGGATAATTTGGATGTGATATGAATTGTTGATTTCATGTTGTAATTATGTTGAAGAATTATGTTGTAATCTCTATGATATTATGTTATGATGCTATCATCTATGATGCAAAGTTATGATGTTATCACATATGTTATAATCCTATGATTGGCTTATGTCTAGTCGAATCATCATGTTCCTTATGCTAGTTGGTTATATTGACTCATATGATAAATCATATGTATGCAAGTTTAGACTTTGATGCAAACATGAATCATATACAAGTTGGGTAGAATTATATGTAAACTTACATGATTATGGCACCTAGTTTATGTGAGAATTTAATTGAAAGTTAGGCTATGACCTATGCAAAATTCTGCTTGATACTTTACATGTTAGATGCTAGTTTACACCATTGTTGCGATGTATAAATCACCTATGTAAGTTTATGAGTTGGATATGAATCATGTTATGCAAGTTTAGGATATCATCTATGCAAATATAGATCTATGACATATGTTATTTATGCAAGTTTGTGGCCATTATCTCATCAAGTTCACACCTTTAGATTTGGATCTATGACATATGTTGTTTATGCAAGTTGTAACTTTGGCCTATGCAAGTTTTAGACGTAGAACATCATTCACATATGCAAGTTCACCCCTATGTTAGATTTATGTTTTAATTATGTGTATATATTGTGATGTTTTCTTTTCTTTCATGAGTTAGACTATTCGAGTCTAATGTATATTTTACGTTGAATGAACAAATGTACTACATGGGGTAAAAAGGGGATAATGTTAAATTGGCATAAGTGCCTTAAAAGGCATAAAATGTAGTTATGGTGAAAATTGGTATGATTTTACATACCATAAATGAATGGACATAATTGAGTCAGTTATGGACATCGCTAAATTTAGAATTAATTGATAAATTGAATAGGGAAAGTAATTCAAATTTGGGGGAATGATTAATTAGGTGTAATTAATCGTCTCAGACACGAGGTTAGACTCTTTTGTGGTGTAAGACTGCCCGGACCCGCCCAGCAAGTCCAGCTGCCACAAATGCCAGTCTAATGTGAGAGGTCTTAGGCACAAACTAAATACATAACTGTTGTAAAGACACGAAATTAGGCTCTTCTGTGGTGCAAGACTGCCCGGACCCGCTCGGTAAATCCAGCTGCCACAAATGTCAGTCTAATGTGAGAGGTCTTTATGAGGTTACAGTCTTATTGATTTAAGAAACACTTAACCAGTTAAGCATATAGTGGGACATGAGGGGGTTTGGTGGGTGCCTTGGGTGGCATTTGGAAATACGATTAGAGACACTTAACCTAAATTGAAACATGTAATTGAAACATGAATAAGAAGTGGGTTAAGTGGTATGTACTAGAGGGGACCAAGCATAGGTGGATAGCTTGTGTCAAGTAATGGGGCCCCGTTTCAACCAGTAACCCATATGTATCTTTGTGAGCTCGACCCAAGTCGAGGACGGGACACGCATACTGGGCTTGACTGTAAGAGGACAAACCGGGTTAGTGGTGGCAACGCAAGTCCATCGGGTTCATATGCGTGTGTGGACCCGGGCTGGTAAGTAAAACGTTGTTGCATCATGTAGGTATAAGCCGTGCATTGTTGTTTGTATTGGGTTGCCACTTTGGGGAATGATACACCCAACTGTGGGGCCAGCACGGGTATCTACGAGTTAGGGAGCCGATCGCTTGGGGGTAGTGGGTACACCTAGTGGAGATAGGGGCAGACGACACCTATGAAGGCAGCTAGGGGTGCACGAAACTACCAATATCATTATTAAGTCTGAAGGCGGGATCAACCTTAGGGTGACTAGTAGTGGTGTAGTATACTTGTGGCGGTGCAGTATAGCAATTATCCTATAGTGTTGGTGAAGCTTAGTAAATTTATCTTAGTGGATTAGGTGCGCTTTAACGATATCGTTGTTCATCTTGTTTCCTCTTTTACTCGGTCATACTCAATGGTTCATGACCATTTCCTTATTTTCCAACTTATGCCTTAGCCTAGTTACTTTGTTAATTATATTGTTAGAATTATCGCACTCGCCAGACTTTATGTATGACCCCCCCTTTTTCCATCTTTTTCCTCCCCCCCCCCCCCCCCCCAAGTGGTCAAGTTGGAACTAACACTAGTGGAGCTTGATTTTGGACTGCTTTTAGAAGATTGCTTGGATCGCTGACGTAAAGTTCAGCTTCTCTTTATTTATGGCTATTTTAATGTTGGGGATTATGTCTTTCAGTTTATGTACTTTGTTTTATCAAGATGGATAGGATGTACTTGACTTTGGTCTATGGTTTTGATGATGTAATGAAACATATGTATTTTCCGCTGCAATGAAATAAAGTTATAAATTTTCAAGTACGACTTTATATCTGTCTTGTTGTGATTTTCTGTTCTATATTCACTTAAAATGCTCCATGGAAATTAATGCATTCCCTTTGTGAGTGACATTAATGGACGTGGGGTGTTATACGTGGTATCAGAGCTGAAGGTTACTAGAACAAATATGAATTTTTGAAAAAGTATTTTTTTCAAAGCGATTTTTATAAGGAAGTACTTTCAAAAGTATGTTTTAAGGAATGTATTTTCAAGAGAAAAGTATATTTTAGAGAGCATAACCCCAAGAGCCATATATCTTTCCTTTAGTCCTTTTTGTATTGAATCTTTCCTTTTTCGTTTCAGCATGTCTGAAGCATCTGAGATACCAGAGGGTGTTCATGTACATGGTTAGTTTCGTCAATATCTTGAGGCTAGGGCCACCGCTGCAGGTCCAGCAAATGATCCTCCTCCTCCTCATGTCGATAATTTCGCAAAGATATGTAAGGACTTTAGAGCAATGGGTGGAAAACCTTTTCACGGGACGGAGACATTTGTTGAAGCTCGTAACTGGCTAAAGGAGGTGGAAGAATTGTTTAGAATCTTTGAAGTGAATGATGAAAGAAAGGCTCAGCTAGCAGCGTGGCTAATGAAGGATGAGGCCTCGTTTTGGTTGGAGGTCACTAATGGAGGACGTCCAGTCGACACGTGGCCAGATTTTAGGAAGAGGTTTGAGGCGAAGTTTCTCTCACGGGCTGAAGAGAATCTATACATGGAAAGGTTTTTGTCACTGAAGCAAGGGAATCTATCGGTGAAAGAATACGTCAACAAGTTCAACCAGTTGGCGAGATTTGGCATGGACTTGGTGAATACTCCAGAAAAGAAGGCTCTAAGATTTGTTAAGGGCTTAAACGAGCCGCTTCATGGGTTAGCTATGACCCACATTCCCATGGTGGCCACCTTTGAGAGGCTAGTTAACATGGCACTCATGCATGAAGAGGAGAAGGGCGCCAATGCTAATAAGGCACCCGAGAAGAAAGGGGATCAAAAGAAGTCGCAACAGCAGCTACATAACCAGAATGGTGGCAAGGGCAACAATGGCAAAGGAAAGAAGAAGTGCTTTAACTGTGGGACACCCGGCCATCTAAGCAAAGATTGTTGGAAGAAAAAGAAGACTGGTTGTTTCCACTGTGGCGAGGCGGGACATCTTGTTAAGGACTGCCCAAAGAAAGGGCAGAGGGCAGTGTCTACCTCGGGAGGACAGGTGCAAGCTCTTATGGCACCAGGGCGGGCAAGGGGACAAGTTCAGGCTCTCATGGTCCCACCGCTGCAAGAACGAGGTAGAGCAATATCCGTTGAAAGTTTAGTTTTTCTGTTTGATCATCATGTCCATACTTTATTCGATTATGGCGCATCGCATTCGTTTATTTCTACATCATTAGTTGAAACACTGCACCTTGATACTAGTCTAGTTACTGATCCCTTAGTAGTCTCAAATCCTATTGGTGGTTCGGCTCATCTTTTTATGATTTGTCGAGATTTGAGAGTGTTTATCTTGGGCGTTGAGTTTGAGTGCAACACTTTTGTTCTTGGCTTCATGGGCTACGGCTTGATTCTAGGCATGGATTGGCTCACTAGATATTGGGCCATCCTAGATTGTGAAAGAAGGGTAGTTAGGTTGTTGACTCGTTCGGGAAAGACCCTTGATGTTTCTTGTGACCCTAGAGGTCCAGTAATGCTTAGTTACCTAGAATCCCTTGACGCATCTGATAATGATTTGCATTCTGTTCCTATAGTCCGTGAATATGCTGATGTCTTCGATGCAGTGAGGGGTGTACCCCAAAAACGTGAGATAGACTTTCGAATATATCTAGTGGACAATGCAAAGCCAGTTGCATTGCCAGTGCGCCACATGGCTCTAAGAGAGAGAAGGGAACTCAGTAAGCAAGTAAAGGAATTGCTTGAGAAGGGGTTCATCAGACGTAGTATATCGGAGTGGGGTGCTCCAGTAGTATTTGCCACGAAGGAAGATGGGTCCCTTAGACTTTGTGTGGACTATAGAGAACTTAATAAGCTTACTAAGAAAAATAGACATCCACTGCCGAGGATTGACGATCTCTTCAATCAATTAGTTGGTGCCTCAGTATTTTCGCAGTTGGACTTAGCCACGGGTTTCCATCAATTGATAGTGGCTGAGGATAGCATAGACAAGACTACCTTTAGGACTTCAGACGGCTTCTACGAATGGCTTGTGATGCCCTTTGGTTTGATAAACGCCCCCGCATAATTTGTTGATTTGATGAGTAGGGTGTTTAGGGAGTACCTTAATAAATTCGTGGTAGTCTTTGTGGATGACATCTTGATCTTTTCTAAAAGCGAAGAAGAGCATGCCCTACATCTTAGGGAAGTGTTGGAGACTCTTCGAGCGCATAGCCTTAAAGCTAAATTATCTAAATGTCACTTTTGGAGGAAAAAAGTGCGATTCTTAGGGCACGTGGTTTCCAAAGAAGGGATAGCCGTGGATCCCGCGAAGGTAGTGGCCATCCAAGATTGGAAGGTTCCTAAAAATGCGACCGAGGTGAGGAGTTTCTTAGGGTTGGCTGGCTACTATAGGAAGTTCATCAAAGACTTCGCAAAAATATTACACTACGCCATAGATGGCCTATCACAACGAAAATGCATGGTGTTGCTAGCTACAATGTTGCCATTGCTATGCTGTTTTCTGTCTACTGCAACGCACACTTAAACGTGTTAGCATATACATCAACATGTATTGCAGTAGCCTCGTGAATAAAATTATCAATCCGCGTCAACACGATCCAACGGTCCAGGGTAGCGATCCGCGTGAAGAAATGTTTAGTCTAGATTAGCAATCCACGCGTGAAATAATGTCTAGGGCGGGAAGCAAAAACAAAGGGGGGAAAACTAAAAAAATATTGAAAATTTCAATCGAACTTTACCAAAGTACTCCGCTGCTCAAGCTCTCACACACTCACTCTCAGGTTCAATTAGGGCTAAAAGTTCAAGTTTACAAGCTTAATTAGGGTACGAGTACGGCAGGTTCGCGTTCAAGTTCAATTAGGTCTTCAATTGGGGTTCGTCTTGGGTTTCAGATTTCAGTTAGGGTTTCGATTTAATCTGCTGCTTCAGGTATCACTCAATGTATCAATTTTCTATGATTTGATTGTTGCGTTGCGTAATATACTGCTTTACTTGTGCCTAATTTACTGCTTTAAGGTATCACTCAATGAACGACGAGGAAAAACTATGGGCAGAACATCCTAAATTCAGTGAAGGGTACATCAGTGGAGTGAAACTTTTTATTCGAAATACTTTTTCTAGATTTGCGGTAGGTGATGAAATTACATGCCCTTGCAAAAAGTAGGTGATGAAATACTTTTTATTCGAAATACTTTTTACTCGTGTCAATTTTAATCGATTGTGCCAGAAATCTGATCCTTATGTTATGGCTTCACAGGTAAAACAAGTGTTTTATATAGCAGATCCAATTGATAAGATGTGCCACAATGTTATCAAGAAATTGCCGAAAGACTGGTGTGAACTCGAAAGAGAATATGAAAATGAAGATTTGAATGATATCCGGCCTGCTTATGGAATGAGAAATCAAGATTTTGATGTTCGTTGGTGTAGAGATGATGTCCCAATAAGACGAATCCGCCTTCCACGTAGCAAAGTGAAAAACATGGCTTCTTAATTTCACGTATACAGACACACATTGCTGGTATGTATTTTTGCTTATTTTTATGCTTGAGTGGTGGTATGCTTCAGAATTCTTACAATTTCCGCTTGCTGAAGCATCAGTCTAATTCTAAGATTTCCGCTTACAATTTCCGCTTGCTTATTTTTATGGTTGGCTGGTAGTTCAATGCTCGTATGTAACTGACCATGTACAAGGCTGATGCTTCAGCAATGAACTACAGAATTTTATTTTCTCTTCAATCAGTAATGATCGTGTCAGTTCGTAATTGATGCAATGGTTGAGTTTGTACCTGAACGAGTCGTGGCATGTCTACATTTTTAATGCCTCAGGCATTCTGTTGCATTCCTTGATATCGTAAATGCTTTGAACAAGCTGAGTCATTGCATCAATTTGCAACTCAGCCATAGATTGTGAAATGCAATTCTGTGCTGAAAAGCAACTCTGGCCATAGTTTGTGCTGAAATATCTTTGTGCTGAAGACTGAAGTGCAAGTCAGTTATACTATGGCCATAGTTTGTGCTTAAATGCAACTGAGGCATGCATGTCTTCCATTTTGTGTTGCAATGTAAACAAGGCATTGCATCAGTTTGTAGCCGAGGCATGCACGACTTTGGTTGTGCTGAAATGCATTAGTTGTACTAAAGGCTTTTGCTGAAATGCATGACTTTTGAAACTGCTTTATTTTGCAGGTGAAGGAGGCAGTAGAGAGGTACTGAATGCACTGGAGGCTCGGGCTTTATCAATTTGAAACTGTTTTAGTTTGATGTAAACATGAATTTAGTACTGGCTGTGTTTGTAAGTACTATGTAAAACTGAATTTATTGGCTATTTTTTGTTACTCTGTAGTTGACTAACTAGTATTTGTGTTATTGGTTATTAATTTGAAATGAAAAGTTGTTTATTAATTTCAGTGTGTGATGGTAATTGCTGTTATGTTGCAGTATTTATATAATGATGCAGTGGCTATGATATAATGTTGCAGTATGCAGTGTTAAATGTTGTTGTAGCTATGATATGGTGTTGCCATAGATTTACATAAATGTGGGCCCCACAACAGGATTCCGTGAACCCGGCTACAGAATTTAGGGGCGCAACAGGATTCCGTGATCCCGGGATTCAGAATTTAGTGGGCCCCACATTTATGTAAATTTAGTGCCTGTAGTAACACCTGTAGCGATGTTACCTTAGGATAGCAAAGTCGTTGCCTTTGACTCTAAGGCAACGCGGTAAAAGGCAACCCCAAAAAAGTGTCGCCACAGATAATTTTTTGCCTATACCAACACTTTTTGGCACCTACTGCGTCATTTCTCTGAGGTTGGCATAGGTCATCTATGGCGTAGTGTTAGCACCATTAACACGTTTGACGAAGAAGAACTTAGCTTTCACGTGTGACGTAGATTGTGATGATGCGTTCCAATGTTTAAAGAGAGCTTTGACCACAGCCCCAGTCTTAGTGTTGCCAGAAGTAAGTAAGCCATTTACTGTTTATACCGACGCTTGTGGGACAGGACTAGGCGCAGTCTTAATGCAAGAGGGAAGGGTAATAGCCTATGGTGGAAGGCAGTTGAGAGTGCATGAAGGAAATTACTCTACACACGACCTAGAGTTGGCCGCTATTGTTTTTGCGCTTAAGTCTTGGCGTCATTATCTTCTTGGCGAAAAATTCGAATTGTTCACTGACCACAAATCGCTAAAATACTTATTCTCTCAGAAGGACTTAAAATTATGACAGCTAAGGTGGATGGAGTTCTTAGCATCCTACGACTTCAAGATAGCTTATACCCTTGGCAAGGGTAACGTGGTGGCAGATGCCTTAAGTAGAAAAATATTATCCTTGAGTCCGTTGTTTGTTGAGTGGCGAAGCTTAGAGTTCATCTCTACGTTTGACTTTACACCTTCCATTGACTTCGTACCTGGTTTGCTAGCATCCTTAGAGGTCAGACCTACGCTTTTGGGACGGATTAGCGAGACACAGCGAGACGACCCACAGTTGGTTGAGTTAGTAGACAAGCTCAAAGGAGGGGAGTCATCGAGCCATCTCCGTAGGTATGCCCTAGATGATAAGAGTTGGTTGCGTAGGGACGGTAGACTTTGTGTACTACGGGACGAGAATTTGAGAAAGGCCATTCTTGATGATGCCCATCGTTCAAACATGACCATTCATCCCGGCGGGGACAAGAAGTACATGGACATGAGACGAGTTTACTTTTGGGCCGGCATGATGAAAGATGTGGCTGAGTATGTCGCTAGATGCGTGGTGTGCCAACAAGTAAAAGCGTAGCAAAAGAAGCCCGGTGGATTGCTTTACCCATTGGAGGTCCCGCAATGGAAGTGGGAAAGCGTCTCGATGGACTTTATTGATGGATTACCAAGATCGAGGAAGGGTAATACGGGGATTTGGGTCGTGGTAGACAGACTTACTAAGAGCGCCCATTTCATTCCCGTGAAGAGTAAGAGGACTGCTCCATGGTTATCCTCCGTATACATTCGAGAAATAGTTCGTTTGCATGGTGTTCCTTCTAGCACAGTGAGCGACCGCGATCCTATTTTCACTAGCGAATTTTGGAAAAGCTTGCAAGAGGCGGTACGGACTCAGTTATGTTTGAGCACCGCATATCATCCTCAGACGGACGGCCAGACCGAGAGGGTGAATCGTATTCTAGAGGACCTATTGAGATTATGTGTCTTAGATTTCGGAGGTACATGGGAGGAACATCTTCCGTTGGTAGAGTTCGCATATAATAATAGCTTTCAGTCTAGCATTGGCATGGCACCGTTCGAATCTCTTTATGGACGGTCGTGTCGTTCGCCTACAAGTTGGCAGGAATCTACGGATAAGATCTTGCTTGGACCTGATATGATTAGAGAGACTATGGAGAAGATCGATTTGATTCGAAGGAGGATGAAGACGGCACAAGATAGACATAAATCTTATGCGGATAAGAGGAGGTCAGATCTTGAGTTTGATGTTGGGGACATGGTCTTTATAAGGTGTCTCCATTACGGAACGTCGTTCGATTTGGGTTCGTTGGGAAATTAGCACCAAGGTTCGTAGGACCGTTTCCTATTAAGGAGAGGATTGGGCAGATGGCGTATAGAGTGGAGTTGCCCGAGAGACTTAGTGGTGTACACGATGTATTCCATGTACCACATTTGAGGAAGTGCTTGCACGAGACCGCTGAAGTGGTAGAGCCGAGCTTGCTTAGAGAGGTGGAGATCGAGCGTGATGCAACGATTCGACGAGCTCCTACATGCATTCTTGGGTCAGAGATTAAGAAGTTGAGGAATCGAGAGGTCAAACTAGTCAAAGTGCAATGGGAAGATGATGGGAGCAACGCTACTTGGGAGACGGAAGCGAAGATGCGTTCATTATACCCTTTTCTTTTCAAGGGCATGTCTTTTAATTTCTCCTTTATCGCTTACCTTGTACTTATCTTATCTTTAGTATGTCCTCTCGTTAGTATCTTTGACCTTTAGATAGGATAGTCCTATGGTTGAAACATGTGTTTGAGACATGTTATGTATGATGGATGCAAGTGGATGCAAGTGTTTGCTAGTTTTTGCTCGTGGATGAATATACACACATTTTAGGCACAAGATCGGCTCAGTCACTTCATATTGCATATTGCATATAAATGTGTGTACATATTTAAGAAATGAATGTATAATGGTTGTACCATCATATGGATGTTGCACTTTGGTGAATGGTTGTGCACACATGTAGAAATAATATGTATCGATATGGTTCTTCACATACATAATGGACGCATGGCTCTATCATGGTTTGCATTAAGGAGGTCAACTGAATCTGTAGACCGCCTGATTTTGCATTAAATAAGGAACATATACACACACTTCTTGCATATTTTCATATAGCATTAGGAATTTATAAGGACAATGGATGCCTGTGTTTGATGGATGAGTAGATGGTTGTTTGCATGTTAGGATATGCATTCTCCTTAACTTAGAGATTTCGGGGGCGAAATCCTTTAAGGAGGGGAGAATGTAACACCCTGGATTTTTGAATAATCGAATTAACTAAATTAAAGAATAATTAATCTAGACATGAGAATTAAGGGAAATGGATTGCGCCATTGTGTTCGTCTCAGAATTTTGGTTGAGATAGAGTCAGAGTTTGCGTGAATTGGACTTCGTATGAAGAAGTTATGGCGATCGGAAGTTTCAGAAAATTCAAAACAGATTTCAAATTTCAAAAATTCAGAGTCAACCAGGCTAGGTGGGAATTTTCCCGCCAGGGCCAGGTCGACCTGGGGGTCGACCTACCCTGACCAGGTCGTCCATTGTGTCGACCTGGGGGTCGACCTGCCCCCCTAGGCAGATTTGAATGATGACCTGTTTGTGACTAGATGCCGATTCATTAGGGTTTCTGAACTGCTCTGGTTGGCTTGGATTAATTCTGGGTCGATCGGACGGCCTAAACTAATCCTAAACTCTATAAAAACACCTATAGACCCTAAACCCTAAAATCCTAATAAAATTGGATTCATGGCCTCCATGACGTCAACTAGCAACTCAGCATAGCCGCCACCAATCAGAGAGGAAGATAGCAAATCAAATTCAATCCTTTTCAACTCTAACAGCGAATCTTCATCAAAGGAGCGCTAATTCAACTCCAGAAATCAGAATTCAGAACTCAAGACTGCTTTTGAGTTGTGAGTTCGATAGTTTTAACAAAATAATTAGTAAATGAATTTGATTGAGTTATAATGCGTTTAATTTGAATGTGATATGAATTGTTGATTTCATGTTGTAATTATGTTGAAGAATTATGTTGTAATCTCTATGATATTATGTTATGATGCTATCATCTATGATGCAAAGTTATGATGTTATCACATATGTTATAATCCTATGATTGGCTTATGTCTAGTCGAATCATCATGTTCCTTATGCTAGTTGGTTATATTGACTCATATGATAAATCATATGTATGCAAGTCTAGACTTTGATGTAAACATGAATCATATACAAGTTGGGTAGAATTATATGTAAACTTACATGATTATGGCACCTAGTTTATGTGAGAATTTAATTGAAAGTTAGGCTATGACATATGCTAAATTCTACATGATACTTTACATGTTAGATGCTAGTTTACACCATTATTGCGATGTATAAATCACCTATGTAAGTTTATGAGTTGGATATGAATAATGTTATGCAAGTTTAGGATATCACCTATGCAAATATAGATCTATGACATATGTTATTTATGCAAGTTTATGTCCATTATCTCATCAAGTTCACAGCTTTAGATTTGGATCCATGACATATGTTGTTTATGCAAGTTGTAACTTTGGCCTATGCAAGTTTTAGACGTAGAACATCATTCACATATGCAAGTTCACCCCTATGTTAGATTTATGTTTTAATTATGTGTATATACTGTGATGTTTTCTTTTCTTTCATGAGTTAGACTATTCGAGTCTAACGTATATTTTACGTTAAACGAACAAACGTACTACGCGGGGTAAAAAGGGATAATGTTAAATTGGCATAAATGCCTTAAAAGGCATAAAATGTAGTTATGGTGAAAATTGTTATGATTTTACATACCATAAATGGATGGACATAATTGAGTCAATTATGGACATCGCTAAATTTAGAATTAATTGATAATTTGAATAGGGAAAGTAATTCAAATTTGGGGGAATGATTAATTATGTGTAATTAATCGTCTAAGACACGAGGTTAGACTCTTTTGTGGTGTAAGACTACCCGGACCCGCCCGGCAAATCCAGCTGCCACAGATGCCAGTCTAATGTGAGAGGTCTTAGGCACAAACTAAATACGTAACAGTTGTAGAGACACGAGGTTAGGCTCTTTTGTGGTGTAAGACTGCCCGGACCCGCCCGGCAAATCTAGTTGCCACAAATGTCAGTCTAATGTGAGAGGTCTTTATGAGGTTACGGTCTTAATGAATTAAGAAACACTTGACCAGATAAGCATGTAGTGGGACATGAGGGGGTTAAATGGGAGCCTTGGGTGGCATGTGGAATCTAGTGGGTGCCTTGGGTGGCATTTGGAAATACGATTAGAAACTTAACCAAAATTGAAAAATTTAATTGAAACATGAATAAGAAGTGGGTTAAGTGGGATGTACTAGAGGGGACCAAGCTTAGGTGGATAGCTTATGTCAAGTAATGGGGGCCCGTTTCAACCAGTAACCCATACATATCTTTGTGAGCTCGACCCAAGTCAAGGACGGGACACGCATACTGGGCTTGTCTGTAAGAGGACAAACCGGGTTTGCGGTGGCAACGCAAGTCCAACGGGTTCATATGCGTGTATGGACCTGGGCTGGTAAGTAAGACATTGTTGCATCGTGTAGGTATAAGCCGTGCATTGTTGTTTGTATCAGGTTGCCACTTTGGGGAATGATACACCCCGCTGTGGGGACAGCACGGGTATCTACGAGTTAGGGAGTCGATCGCTTGGGGGTAGTGGGTACACCTAGTGGAGATAGGGGCAGACTGCACCTATGAAGGAAGCTAGGGGTGCACGAAACTACCAATATCATTATTAAATCTGTAGGCGGGATCAACCTTAGGGTGACTAGTAGTGGTGCAGTATACTAGTGGCGGTGCAATATAGCAATTATCCTATAGTGTTGGTGTAGCTTAGTAAATTTATCTGAGTGGATTAGGTGCGCTTTAACGATATCGTTGTTCATCTTGTTTCCTTGTTTACTCGGTCATACTCAATGGTTCATGACCATTTCCTTATTTTCCAACTTATGCCTTAGCCTAGTTACTTTGTTAATTATATTGTTAGAATTATCGCACCCGCCAGACTTTATGTCTGACCCTCCTTCTTCCATCTTTTTCCTCCCCTCCCCCCAGGTGCTCAAGTTGGAACTAGCACCAATGGAGCATGATTTTGGACTGCTTTTAGAAGATTGCTTGGATCGCTGAAGTAAAGTTTAGCTTCTCTTTATTTATGGCTATTTTACTGTTGGTGATTATGTCTTTCAGTTTATGTACTTTGTTTTATCAAGATGGATATGATGTACTTGACTTTGGTCTATGGTTTTGATGATGTAATGAAATATATGTGTTTTCCGCTGCAATGAAATAAAGTTTTAAATTTTCAAGTACGGCTTTATATCTGTCTTGTTGTGATTTTCTGTTCTATATTCACTTAAAATGCTCCATGGAAATTAATGCATTCCCTTTGTGAGTGACATTAATGGACGTGGGGTGTTACATAGTAGTTGCGATGATTCTTTTCATATTAGATAGTCTGTACATGGCATGAAAATACGTTTGTAGCTTGTGTTTTCTCATCAATAGGGCTGCTATTTATTTATTTATATAGTTTTAGGTCAGCTGAGATTGAGAGGGTAGGGTTGGTTCGCATATAGAAAGGGACATGTGCATACCGTGCATGCTTTTAGATCGGCGGAAATAGGGTAGATTTGCAATAGGTTAAGGTACTGAAATAAAAGGATGACAACGTGAAATTGGGGAAGGAAGAAAAATAGGATAGGTAGAACTCTGGTTTTACTTAGGCGCGATAGGTATATTTTGTTTTATTTCATTTTATATGGTACCGTTATATTATATCGACCGTTAATATCGTTGTTTACTACCAACTGTTTAATATACGTACCGCCGCTCATGAACTTCAAACAAAATGAAAATGATCGCACTGTTATGTCTTAACGTTCCGGTCTCAATGAAATTAGTTTCGTTGAAAACGAACTCCGTTTGTACCATGACACTATTTTAATATGTCGGTTCAACCTTAAATTGCATTCACCGATAAAATAACTCTAATTGGCTCCAAACTGGAATTCTAACAAATAATTAATTATACGTTTTCCAATAAAACTCGTTTCGTTGAAAACGGAGGCTGTTTGGAAAGAAAATTATTTTAAAAGCCTATATAATATATCGAACAATTTTTCCGTGTGCGAAGCACGTGCCTCATCATAAGGTAAGCGACGCAGATTTGAACGTTCTATGTCGTATGATTATTAAATTTCATTGTCAATCATCGTTAAGCATTTTATATTTGTACTGATATACATGAATTTCAAATCGTAAATTATGAAATATTGCGACGTTTGCGAGTTCGAATTATAATTATATATAAACTTAACGCCCAAACTTCTTTATATATAAACGAATTATATATTATAAATCCATATAAAATTCCAAATCGATATTTAAAATAAAATATATTAAATACCTGACTACCAAAAATACGGGACGTTACGTTGACATTTTAGGAATCATATCTAAGGTTCTTATGTTATGAATTATTTGTTTATTAATATGACATAATCTAAAGTGTCAAATACTAAAATCATACAACATATACGCAGAACTGGTCACTTTATTAGATTCAACATTCAATTTAAACATCCCCTCACAAGCATAATCCCTTACCACAAAAGTTCCCTTATAAGTTAAGGTACACAAATCAGCCCCAATAACTTGAATAATTCCAGCCTTATAAAGGAGAAAACCAGAAATCAGATTCTTCCTCATCTCTGGAGAATGCATAACGTCTTTCAGAATTACTGTCTTTCCAGAGGTAAACTTGATTTTAAATTTCCAGCCCCAGCAACTTTAGTGTTGTGAGAATCTCCCAATAACACTTTTAGATCATCGACAGCCATGCATGTAGTGAACATATCACGATCATAATAGGCATGGCGAGAAGCACCAGCGTCTATGTAACACCCCAACTCCGCCAGGGTGGCTCTTGCAAGCAACTCTGACTTTGGTGGGGAGTTTTAAAACAAGGTAAATATGCATAATGATATAGCAAGGCAGGACATGACATGTATATATGTAAATAAACAGAGTAAGTAGATAAAACAGCGGAAGATTTTTAAACCATTTCAAAACACAAGTCTGGTACATCAAAATGTCAATTTCCCAAATAAACAAGCCTAGTACATACAATAACATCATCTGAAACCGAAAAGGAAAACATAAATGTAGCTATCCCCAAAGTGGAAAAAAAACCATAGCGAGCTCAAGTCCAAAGCATACATGAGCTATCCAAGAAAGCAGCTAAGATCCAAGCTAAGCTCCTGTATTCCCTCCCTGAGAACGTGGGGGGGGGGGGGACGGAAGAAAAGAGGCGAAAGAAAACAGGTCAGTCAAAAAGACTGAGTAAGCCCTTCTACGATCAGTCTATAAACTAATAAAGTTAACAGCATGATGGAAACTGAGATGATCATAGATAACAACATACTGGCATGATAAATCAACTACAAGACAGATAGAGGTGTCATCGCATAAACAAGGTTAAGTTTTGCACCACGATGTACTAGCAAACCAACATAACAGGTATTGATCCCTTGGCCCAAGCTTTGACCCAATAACATGAAGTGACCTTAATATAAGGTCCAACCAAACGGTCTAGTCGATCGGCTCCCTATAGCCTAACGCGTCAAGTGTTGGTGTCCATACGGCCCACATATGGATGTAGTCAGACTGTGCTGGGTCCACCTTCGGGTGTATCAAGCCTTCGAGTGTCAACCCCAGACACTGAAGCAATAATGCACAGTCTAAACCTACTGGTACCCGTGCCTCGAGTTTGTCCAATACCGGAATACGTGCACGTCCGTAGCCCGCCTGGACCCGCACCGCTGTACCACTCAGCCGTCGCTTTGGTCGCTTACATCCGTCCAGTAATCGTGCCCCGCCCTAGCCTAGCCTCTAGGGTTTTAATGATACCAAACTGGGATTACTGCTGGAACAGACCACGTTGCTAGGGTTTCCTAAGAGGGTTAAGTGCGATTTAACCTTCCACTAATCATGGATTAAATTGGTTAAGTGTAACCGACAGTTCACAACTTAACCCCATTTCAATCCCTAAACCCCCAATTGGATTAAATTGGTTAAGTGTAACCGACAGTTCACACTTAACCCCATTTCAATCCCTCGAATCCCCAAATGGATTAAATTGGTTAAGTGTAACCGACAGTTCACACTTACCCCCATTTCAATCCCTCGAATCCCCAAATGGATTAAATTGGTTAAGTGTAACCGACAGTTCACACTTAACCCCATTTCAATCCCTCGAATCCCCAAATTGGTTAAGTATTAGTGGACCCTGACTTAACCCTAATCATGAGGCATTAATTAATTTAATGCACCTTAACCTCTCACATTAGACCTTGTTGTGGTTACTAGTTAGGCCGGGCGGGTCCGGGTAGCTTTACACCACAACTTGGTCTAACCTCGGGTCTTGGCACCACATGACCAACTTCTCACATTGGGTCCTATTGTTTGTAGCCACTAGTTAAGCCGGTCGGTTCCGGGTAGAATTACGCTACAAACTCAACCCAACCTCGAGTTGGCCACACTTATGTTTTCTAAGTGTCATGTCCACTTTATTTCAAAACATAATTACAAGTCAACAAATACTTGGGTAGACCTAACTTAATAGGTAAATTCCCAAGGGGTAGACCTAACTTAATAGATAAATTCCCAATCTTATATTTTCATGTATTTTAAGTTTACCCAAACCCCCCAACGTCATTCTATCGCTTACATATTCGTAATAACGCATAAAGGATAGGAAGAGGGAACTTGGCACAACATACATGATGAACTTGCATATCACAACAAACATGCATAACATGTTAGACTTGCATAACTTAGCATAGTGAACTTGCATATTACCATAAACATGCATAACATGTTAAACTTGCATAACTTAGCATAGTGAACTTGCATATTACCATAAACATGCATAACATGTTAAATTTGCATAACTTAGCATAGTGAACTTGCATATTACCATAAACATGCATAACATGTTAAACTTGCCTAACATGGCATATGGGACTTGCATAAACATGCATAACTTGTCAAACGTGCACAACATGTCATTGTGAACTTGCATAAGCATGCATATCTTATTAAACTTGCAAATCATGGCTTAGTGAACTTGCATAAACATGCATATCTTATTAAACTTGCAAATTATGGCTTAGTGAACTTGCATAAACATGCATAACTTATTAAACTTGCAAATCATGGCTTAGTGAACTTGCATAAACATGCATAACTCATTTAACTTGAAAATCATGGCATAGTGAACTTGCATAAACATGCATAACTCATTTAACTTGCAAACCATGGCATAGTGAACTTGCATAAACATGCATAACTCATTTAACTTGCAAATCATGGCTTAGTGAACTTGCATAAACATGCATAACTCTTTTAACTTGCAAAAATCCCAACTTGCATCACATATTAACTTTAGAGTTTCTAAAATGAAGGTAAGAGGGCTTACAATGCTTATGCGGACTCAAATAAGTATAGCAAATGTAAGAGACCCCTTATGCAACAAAATAAAACCCCAAAATGCAAGCAAACTTGATCAAGACACCTCCTTTATGATGACAATGGAGAAACAAGACTTTAATGCAAGCTAAAGAGGATCATACAAGCCTAAATACCCTTGTATGCATGGAAATCTCTTAGGGATTTGTTTAGGAATTGTATGAAGAAAGTGGAGGCCATGAGAGTTTTGATTTTGGCATAGTTTAGTTGCTAGAATGAATAATGAGTGATTTAGGGTAGGTTAGGGTCTTATTTATAGATTAGGCTAGTGATTTAGACCATAGGATTAACCCTAGGTTGAATTAGGTCCATCAGATCTCGGAATTCTCCAGAACCAAGCCCAAATCAAAATGGTGCGCCAGGCAAAACTGCCTGGCCACCCCCTGTCGACAGGGCAGTCGACACCCTGGGGACCCTGTCGACATGCGGGTCCTGGCGGGAATTTTCCCGCCTGCGCCAGTTTGCCCTAACCCTTGTTTTTAATTCCAAATTTTAAATCTGTTCTTACTTAGGAATTTTCTGAAAACTTCAATGGGCCTTAACTGGGTCATACGGACTCCGATTTTCGAAAACTCGGACTCTATTTCGCGTATTTTTCCGAGACGAACGCAATGGCATAGCCCGTTTCCCTTGATTCACATTTTATAATTAAATTCTGCCTCAATTTATGTTATAACAGGTTATTGAAAATACGGGTTGTTACATTCTCCCCTCCTTAAAGGATTTCGTCCCCGAAATCTTCAAGTTAGGAAGAACGTATCCTACCATCCAACATCCATCTACTCAAAACATCATCCATGAGCAATTATTGTCCTTACAGGTATGAACATATGCAAAAGTGTGTGTATATGTACTTATCTAATGCAAAGATCAAGCGGTTACTGATACAGTAAACCTCCTTAATGCATATGTATGTCAGTGAAATGAATCCATATGTATGCAAATTCCGAACATAATTTATGGTATCTATATGAGTGCACATAACATTCATCCATATGCAACATCCATGTGGTAGCACAACAAGTTTCAACCATGAATAAGTGTAAGCACTCATGCATATGCAACATGAAGAGTGTGTGTGAGCCGATCTAGTGCCTAATGTGTATAATGCATCCACGAGTAACCACTTGCAAACACTTGCAACCACTTGCAACCATCAAGCATAACATGTTTCAAACACATGTTTCATCCAAAGGGTCTCTACCTAAGGATCTCATGATAAGATAAACTAGATAAACTAGGTAAACATTGACAGAGAGATATGCTAAAAAGAGATCTTAGAAGATAAGCAAGAAAAACTCCTTTTTGGATTACAAGAAATCCATTCAAACTCTGACATATAGTGCTAACTGATGAGTCATAACCCCCTTATTGAGTTTACAACAGATATAAGATCGAGAATGGGACCGAGAGGATATACACAAAAGATAACTCGCAAGCAAGCTCCACAGGAAAACAAGGATCAAGGATGCACTCTTAAAAAGAGATATGATGCGCGTATCTAGTCTTCACTCTTCTTAGTCACGTTTCCTTGAGCTTAACTCCATTGTGCTTTGACCGTCTTCATGATTTCTTGGCTTCCTAACTCCTTTTTCCCGAATTCGAGTTGGAACTCATTTCATTATCGCCTCACTTATTCTTCTTTCTGTATGCCTGGCTTAAACATAATTGTAACCTCATGATTTCCTGCAAGCTCTCCAAAACTCACTAGTGAATCCTGGATCTCGTCTACTTACTATAAAGTATTCCACGCAGCAGAACTTTTCTTGAAAATACCAATCCACGTAGCCAATTGCCCTCATGCTTAATCGAAATGAACCATCCGCCTATGAGTGATAGGCCATACCTAGAGTCAGTTGCCTACCCATGGCTTCCTGTAGGCTATTTCAAAACTGGCCAACTTCTTGAGGGTAAACCGTTGCTAACCATGATGCAGTCCTCTCGCTCTTCACCGGACTGAAATGAGCATTCTTCATGAGTCTACCTATTATGACCCACCTACCCGTATTCCCTTTCTTTGATCTAGGTAATCTATCCTCATAATCTATCGAGATGTTTTCACACTTCCCTTGCGGAACCTCTAATGGAGGTAGTGGCCCGCCGGGCTTCTATGACTTGGCCTTAACCCGGTGGCACAACATGCATCCTGAGACCAACTCGGCTACCTCCTCGAGAGATGCGCATCTTCAAGAACCTTCTTTACCAAGTCTTCCACTCGAGGAACACATAATCTCTCATCGCGCCTTAGTCATCCCTTGTCATCTATAATATATCTAGCGAGGTGACTTAACATCTTGCCTCGAATTGACTGGTCCATGTTCTTGACCAACTGCGGGTCTTCTTCCTGTGAAACCCCCTTCTTGATCCAGAAGAGTAAGTCTAAGCTCCGGGAGTGCTAACTAACTAGCCAAACGGAGAAAGCTTCTTACTTCAATTGCCCTCCTCAGAGTTTTCCGGTCTTAAACCGCAACCACTTTAGTGGAATCCACCGCTAAGCCTTACTTAGGAACTACGTGCCCAAGAAATCCAACTTCTTTCCTCCAAAGTGACATTTGGAGAACTTGACCTTCAACTGGTGGCTCTAAGCGTATCCATCACCTCCTTGAGATGTCTAGCATGCTCTCCCTCGTTCTTTTAAGGGGATCAAAATATCATTTACGACGACCACGACAAACTTGTTCAAGGACTCCCTAAACACCCTACCCATCAAGTTCACGAAATATGCGGGTGCATTAGTCAAATCGAATAGCATAACTAGCCATTCTAAAAATCCATCAAGAGTCCTAAACGCAGTCTTGTCAATTCCATCCTCAGCCATCCTAAGCTGATGGAATCCGGTAGCTAGATCAAAAGAAAACGGATGCTCCTACAAGCTGATCAAACAAATCATCGATCCTTGGTGACGGTTGTCTATTCTTCTCACGATAATCAACACATAAGCGAAGCAAACTGTCCACATTAGTAACGAATACTACTGGAGCACCCTACTCGAAAATGCTTCGTCTCAGGAAGTTCTTCTCAAGCAACTCCTTAACTTGCTTTCTTAACTCCCATCTCGTGAGGTCATGTGCCTAACCGGCCACGAAACTGGCTTGGTATTACCAACCAGATAATGCAGAAATCTATCCCACGTCTAGGGGTAACCCCTTTACTTCCCCCCAAGATATCAGGATATCTCGGACCACCCTCACAGATTGCAAACTATCGATAGACGAGTTGAGGGATTTAACATGACATGACGGGACCCATAGGGTTGCTAGAAATTTCTAGGGTATTACCGAGGCGAGTCATGAGCCTCACAACCCTATATACAAAAACCAAGAATGGCTCCAAAACAGGACAACCATTCCATGCCCAAAACCAACCCATATCCCCTGAAACCGAGAATATAAACATCCCACGAGAATTCTATACTCAAGATAGAAATTTTCAAATCCACTCAGACCACAGACAAACGGGCAGGACCCCCCAATTGGATTTGAAACACATACGGGATCATCAACTAGACTAGTACTTAGGTGCAAGCTTTCAACTAGATCAGGTGAAATAAAACTATGCAATGTGCCAGAATCAAACAAAGTACGCATAGGGAAAATCAGAAAATGTAAACAAGGCTTTCAACAGAAACACTACCTCTATCATGAGCCGGAAAAACGGTGTTGAGGGGATGAACTCGCCCTCCAGATAGTCCTGCATACTGAGTCTGACCTTGCCCTTGTTTCCTCGGGCAATTCTTGTTGAGATGTCCAGACTCACCACAATGGAAGCATTCTCCCCGCTTTCTCTTCTTCTTCCTACATTCCCTGGATATATGTCCAACTTTACCACAGAAGTTGCATTTCCTACTCTCTCTTGGCTTGTCCTTGCGGTTGTTGTTATTCTTGCCTCGTTTCCCGGAATTTACCCCCTTGCCTTGAGACTCATTCGCCTTGACCTCTTTCTTGTCATTGTTATCTTCTTCTTGAAGTAGGGCCATATTCACCAAATTCTCGAAAGTCGCCCCCAAGGGTATATGAGACATGGCCAAACCATGTAATGGCTCGTTTAATCCTAGAGCAAAGTGTAGGGCCTTCTTCTGGGCTGTATTAACCAAGTCTAAATCGACCCGAGCCAGTTGATTAAACTTATCTATGTATTCCCTAATAGTCATGTCCCCTTGCTTCAGTGATAAGAACCTCAGTCCAAACCTCCCTCTAAAGTCATCCCAAGTCTCAATTGGCCTAGTAGCGGTGGTGACTACCCACCAACGTGCAGCTTCTTCCTTTAGCAACCATACTGCTAATAAAACCTTCCTGCGGCCACCTATATCAAAGGTGGCTAAAAGATCTTCGGTCTCTTTCAACCAATTCCTTGCTTCTACAAAAGTCTCTGTTCCACTAAAATTCTTGCCACCCATCATCTTAAAGTTCTTACAAGTTTCCGCAAAATCCGTTTGTGGAGGCTGAGGGGGAAGAGGAACATCAGCTACGGGAGGAGGAGGAGGAACAGCGGCCTCGACTGGAAAGACAACATTAGAGACACCCGGGACCGGTGCCGTGGCTTCCAAGTACCGACGAAACCAATCGGGTATTGTTACTCCTTCGGGCAAGATGAGATTATCAGACATGCTGGAAACGGAAAGAAAAGAGTTCAAACGAGGGGTCAAAGGATAGTGCTAATGGCTTTTGGGGAATAGCCTTTTAAAATAACTAGACTTTTCTTTGGAAAATACTTTATACTTGGTTTTGAAAATAGTTTTTCAAAAGTTTTAAAAACCTTTTTATCCCTTCTCGTAAACCATATGCTCTGATACCAAATGTAACACCCCAACTCCGCCAGGGTGGCTCTTGCAAGCAACTCTGACTTTGGTGGGGCGTTTTAAAACAAGGTAAATATGCATAATGATATAGCAAGGCAGGACATGACATGTATATATGTAAATAAACAGAGTAAGTAGATAAAACAGCGGAAGATTTTTAAACCATTTCAAAACACAAGTCTGGTACATCAAAATGTCAATTTCCCAAATAAACAAGTCTAGTACATACAATAACATCATCTGAAACCGAAAAGGAAAACATAAAGGTAGTTATCCCCAAAGTGGAAAAAAAACCATAGCGAGCTCAAGTCCAAAGCATACATGAGCTATCCAAGAAAGCAGCTAAGATCCAAGCTAAGCTCCTGTATTCCCTCCCTGAGAACCTGGGGGGGGGGGGGGGGAACGGAAGAAAAGAGGCGAAAGAAAACAGGTCAGTCAAAAAGACTGAGTAAGCCCTGCTACGATCAGTCTATAAACTAATAAAGTTAACAGCATGATGGAAACTGAGATGATCATAGATAACAACATACTGGCATGATAAATCAACTACAAGACAGATAGAGGTGTCATCGCATAAACAAGGTTAAGTTTTGCACCACGGTGTACTAGCAAACCAACATAACAGGTATTGATCCCTTGGCCCAAGCTTTGACCCAATAACATGAAGTGACCTTAATATAAGGTCCAACCAAACGGTCTAGTCGATCGGCTCCCTATAGCCTAACGCGTCAAGTGTTGGTGTCCATACGGCCCACATATGGATGTAGTCAGACTGTGCTGGGTCCACCTTCGGGTGTATCAAGCCTTCGGGTGTCAACCCCAGACACTGAAGCAATAATGCACAGTCTAAACCTACTGGTACCCGTGCCTCGAGTTTGTCCAATACCGGAATACGTGCACGTCCGTAGCCCGCCTGGACCCGCACCGCTGTACCACTCAGCCGTCGCTTTGGTCGCTTACATCCGTCCAGTAATCGTGCCCCGCCCTAGCCTAGCCTCTAGGGTTGTAATGATACCAAACTGGGATTACTGCTGGAACAGACCACGTTGCTAGGGTTTCCTAAGAGGGTTAAGTGCGATTTAACCCTCCACTAATCATGGATTAAATTGGTTAAGTGTAACCGACAGTTCACAACTTAACCCCATTTCAATCCCTAAACCCCCAATTGGATTAAATTGGTTAAGTGTAACCGACAGTTCACACTTAACCCCATTTCAATCCCTCGAATCCCCAAATGGATTAAATTGGTTAAGTGTAACCGACAGTTCACACTTACCCCCATGTCAATCCCTCGAATCCCCAAATGGATTAAATTGGTTAAGTGTAACCGACAGTTCACACTTAACCCCATTTCAATCCCTCGAATCCCCAAATTGGTTAAGTATTAGTGGACCCTGACTTAACCCTAATCATGAGGCATTAATTAATTTAATGCACCTTAACCTCTCACATTAGACCTTGTTGTGGTTACTAGTTAGGCCGGGCGGGTCCGGGTAGCTTTACACCACAACTTGGTCTAACCTCGGGTCTTGGCACCACATGACCAACTTCTCACATTGGGTCCTATTGTTTGTAGCCACTAGTTAAGCCGGTCGGTTCCGGGTAGAATTACGCTACAAACTCAACCCAACCTCGAGTTGGCCACACTTATGTTTTCTAAGTGTCATGTCCACTTTATTTCAAAACATAATTACAAGTCAACAAATACTTGGGTAGACCTAACTTAATAGGTAAATTCCCAAGGGGTAGACCTAACTTAATAGGTAAATTCCCAATCTTATATTTTCATGTATTTTAAGTTTACCCAAACCCCCCAACGTCATTCTATCGCTTACATATTCGTAATAACGCATAAAGGATAGGAAGAGGGAACTTGGCACAACATACATGATGAACTTGCATATCACAACAAACATGCATAACATGTTAGACTTGCATAACTTAGCATAGTGAACTTGCATATTACCATAAACATGCATAACATGTTAAACTTGCATAACTTAGCATAGTGAACTTGCATATTACCATAAACATGCATAACATGTTAAATTTGCATAACTTAGCATAGTGAACTTGCATATTACCATAAACATGCATAACATGTTAAACTTGCCTAACATGGCATAGGGGACTTGCATAAACATGCATAACTTGTCAAACATGCACAACATGTCATTGTGAACTTGCATAAGCATGCATATCTTATTAAACTTGCAAATCATGGCTTAGTGAACTTGCATAAACATGCATATCTTATTAAACTTGCATAAACATGCATATCTTATTAAACTTGCAAATCATGGCTTAGTGAACTTGCATAAACATGCATATCTTAGTGAACTTGCATAAACATGCATAACTTATTAAACTTGCAAATCATGGCTTAGTGAACTTGCATAAACATGCATAACTCATTTAACTTGCAAATCATGGCATAGTGAACTTGCATAAACATGCATAACTCATTTAACTTGCAAACCATGGCATAGTGAACTTGCATAAACATGCATAACTCATTTAACTTGCAAATCATGGCTTAGTGAACTTGCATAAACATGCATAACTCTTTTAACTTGCAAAAATCCCAACTTGCATCACATATTAACTTTAGAGTTTCTAAAATGAAGGTAAGAGGGCTTACAATGCTTATGCAGACTCAAATAAGTATAGCAAATGTAAGAGACCCCTTATGCAACAAAATAAAACCCCAAAATGCAAGCAAACTTGATCAAGACTCCTCCTTTATGATGACAATGGAGAAACAAGACTTTAATGCAAGCTAAAGAGGATCATACAAGCCTAAATACCCTTGTATGCATGGAAATCTCTTAGGGATTTGTTTAGGAATTGTATGAAGAGAGTGGAGGCCATGAGAGTTTTGATTTTGGCATAGTTTAGTTGCTAGAATGAATAATGAGTGATTTAGGGTAGGTTAGGGTCTTATTTATAGATTAGGCTAGTGATTTAGACCATAGGATTAACCCTAGGTTGAATTAGGTCCATCAGATCTCGGAATTCTCCAGAACCAAGCCACAAGACCAAGCCCAAATCAAAATGGTGCGCCAGGCAAAACTGCCTGACCACCCCCTGTCGACAGGGCAGTCGACACCCTGGGGACCCTGTCGACAGGCCTGTCGACATGCGGGTCCTAGCGGGAATTTTCCCGCCTGCGCCAGTTTGCCCTAACCCTTGTTTTTAATTCCAAATTTTAAATCTGTTCTTACTTAGGAATTTTCTGAAAACTTCAATGGGCCTTAACTGGGTCATACTGACTCCGATTTTCGAAAACTCGGACTCTATTTCGCGTATTTTTCCGAGACGAACGCAATGGCATAGCCCGTTTCCCTTGATTCACATTCTATAATTAAATTCTGCCTCAATTTATGTTATAATAGGTTATTGAAAATACGGGTTGTTACAGTCTACCCACTACCTGTGATCCAGGAACAAGTTAAATCTCAGTAATCATAGCCGTAAGAGGCTCCTTAGTTAGGTTAGCGTATGGTGTAGAGCTTTGCTTGTTTCGACACTTTCTTGCCATATGACCTCGTTTTCCATAGTTGTAATATAGAAACAACTGTCCAGAATCATTCTTTTGGGGTGGCCGCTGATGTCCTTTCTGGTTTACTTGCGGATTCCCATTCTGCTTGTTGTGACTATTCTGATTCTTAAAGAACTTCTAGTTTGGTTTCAAACTACGGGTTTGGTCCTTTTAGAGCGGTTGTTTATGACAACTAGCACTTCCACTTTCTAGTCCTTCTTGCGAGCCTCCTCCTCAATACGGAGGCATGTGATCAAGCTCTATAAGGAAAATTCCTTAGTCTTATGTCTAAAGACATTCTTAAAATCTTTCCAACCTGGGGGAAATTTGTCAATAATAACAACTTGAAACTGTTCATCAAATGTCGTACCTTCGGAGATGATCTCATGAGCTATTTTCTGAAGCTCATGAGACTGGATCTCTACTGACCAGTCATCTGTCATTTGGTACTTGAGATAGCGGCTCATAGCATACTTCTTTGCACTTGTCTCCTCCGTATCGTATTTCTTCTTCAGTGCTCCGAGTTGTAGCAGTCGTATAGATCATCGCCGAGGCCGTTGAGAATGAAGTTTCGACACAGATAGTCCTGCTCAATCCAGTTCTGTTGTTGTTTGGATTGTTCAGTCTAAGAAGTCATATGCGCTTCATTAGTTCCATCTGGTTTTTCTGGCAACTGTGGTTTGTCAATGGTCAGAGCAGCAACCACCTTTCTAATCGTCAGGTCGAACTTCATCTTCCGACAACATCATTTGAAGAACATGACTTCGAATCTGAATGAGGCAGCAGTCACGAGAGGGATCCGTAAGGTAGAGGGAGGAACATCATCATCGAGGGTTGAGGTCGAAGCCATTGTTTTAGATCGTCTTCAAATTGTTGGGAAACAATGGCCGAGTCACGTACTTCGTCGCTTTCTTGAAGACGATTCGGCGATCTAATTAGAGGTGCAAACCAGTCATTCTCTATCATTGATGCCTCTAGGATAAAACAGCCTCGAATAGTTTCTGATTTGCTTGCACAAAAAATTAGTACATATTTGAGCTTTCGTATTTTTTCACTACTCGGTTTTTTGGGTTAAGAAATTTTAATGGCAAAGGAGGAAAATGTTTTCGGTTGTAAATTCTCGTTTAAAAATGACTTATTATAGACAAAAAATGGATCAACGGTTTTACCGCGTCATGTAAAAACAGTTTATAAAATTTACCATCTGAAATAAAACGGTTCAGAAATAACAACAATTTGAAATTATTCGTCCAATGCCATACCTTCAGACATGATCTCGTGAGCTATTTTCTGAAGCTCGTGAGACTAGATCTCTACTGACCTGTCATCTGGTACTTGAGATAGCGGATGATAGCATACTTCTTTGCCCTTGTCTCCTCCGTATCGTATTTCTTCATCATAGCTTCCCACATCTCCTTCATTGTCTTGTCCTCCGAGTTGTAGTAGTCGTATTGATCATCGCTGAGGCCGTTGAGAATGGAGTTTCTACACAGGTAGTCCTGCTCAATCCAGTTCTGTTGTTGTTTTGATTGTTTAGTCTAGGAAGTCATGTGCACTTCATTAGTTCCGTCGGCTTTTTCTGGCAACTGTGGTTTGTCAATGGTCAGAGCAGCAACCACCTTTCTCATCGTCAGGTAGAACTTCATCTTCCGACACCATCGTTTGAAGTGCAGGACTTCGAATCTGAATGAGGCAGCAGTCACGAGCGAGATCTGGATGGTAGAGGGAGGAGTGGCATCATCCAGGGTTGAGGTCGAAGCCATTGTTTCAGATCACCTTCAAATTGTGGGGAAACAATGGCTGAGTCACGTACTTCGTCGCTTTCTTGAAGACGATTCGGCGTTCTGTTCAGAAGTGAAAACCAGTCATTCTCTATCACCAACGGCTCTAGGATAAAATAGCCTCGAATAGTACCTGATTTGCTTGCACAACAAATCAGTTCAGATTTGCACTTTCGTATTTTTTCACTGCTCGGTTTTTTCAGTTAAAAAATTTTAATGGTAGAGGAAGAAAATGTTGTTCGGTGGTAAAATCTCGTTAAGAAAACGAAATTTTATAGACGAAAATTGGATCAAAGGTTTTACTGTTTCATCTAAAAATGATTCAGGAAATTTACCGTTTGAAATAAAATGGTTCAGAAAAAACAAGGTTTTTTAGTCCAAAAGTATAAGTGTCAACATGTTTTTTATATTATTTTCTTCTCACCGCCTTTTTTTCTCTCCCGTATCCCGTTTCTTCAGCCTTTCGTCATTTTTCAACTTTGTCTCAACCCTGAAAATTCCACCAAATTTTCGTCTTTTTCACCATGTACTTCCTTCTGCCTTTACCTCCTCTTCATACATCCTACTGTCTTCCTTTCCTCCGACCTGCCATGTTGATTTCCTTCTTCACCCTCCATCCGCCCGTAGCATGCTCAAGACGAGCTTCTGCTTTTCATGTCCCGCCAGATCTACAACTCCTCTTCACTTCTGCAACTGGATCGGCCGTTATTCCTCCACGACGACGATATCTCAGGTAAGATTTTTTGACCAATTTTTAATCAGATAAAAAAACATATTTTTACCGCAAACAGCGGCACAATAGAGAAACTTTATGAAATTACAGAAGCATATGGCAAGTTCAGACATGCAATAAACATACATACCATCAAAATTTTAAAACATATGTTATAGACATCAGATACTGGCACATGAAATCCTTTTAATTTAGGTAAACATTGAGTTTTAACTGCTGGCATTTTTGTTCTACAAGAAATGTAATAGATATATTGGAAATACCTTGCGTAAGTGTAAAGCTTGGAAATGCAATCCTGGGTAAGCTGAAATTTTACAGTAAAAGTCATCGAATAATTTTCCCCAATAGCATCTTTTCTACGTTCCTAAAGACGGGAATAAATTTCATACATCATTTTTTAGTTCGGAAGAATTATTCAATTTTTTATTTATTTGTGCTTTAGGTTAAATGCTTATAAAACTATAACGCTACTAGATTCAGCTGTCATAGCAAAAGAAAAGGACGGAGATGCTTTTTGGTTGTTGTACAATTGGGAACTACCCAAAGACTAGGCAGATGATTGAATGTTGTTTAAAGGTATGATTTTATTGTACTGACCGTGTAAAACAGCCTTCCGCACTCTACTGATTAATGCTCTTCATATTCATATATCTTTAAAATCATGTTTATGTTCTGTTGTTGTTTGTGTCGAAATCATACAACATAATTTCTGACTCTGATAACATGCAGTACTTCCATACAAATTTTAAGAGCACTAATCTTCAAATTACATTACTACAAGTGTGAAAAATATAATTGCTTTTGCAGTAAGGTTATATGGAGCAATTTTGAGAGCACTAATCTTCCACTGATCATGTGAGTTTCATTAGATTTGAATGTTTTAGGGATTAGATTATCATGGTACTAGAACTAAAGATTTTTGGGTTGAGTTATTTCCAATAATGAATTGGTTATTTTCATGATCTATAGTTGAATGAGGGGTATGGCTTGGCTTTATAACTTCGTATTGGGTTTGCAAGTTGTCCTTCCACCATGAGTTTTAAAAAAAAATGTCGAAGACTAAAAGCTATTCTCACATAAAATTCTTCTTCAGCATCATTTTTCTTTATTTATTCCTCACATACCTATTGACCATGATACCAGATTCTCACTTTTGTTGTATTCTTGGTTGGCTTTTATGTTATCATTTTCCAATGCAAATGAAATTTTCAAATAAAGTGCTGCTTTTTACAAACTAATTTGACATGTTATCACCGATAAAAATATATTTTCTAGCGTAACATTGCATGTTAATTTTAATAATAATTTCCACATTTACTGTTGCATGAAGTCAAAAAGTTTTTATTTTGTTTCTTTAATATTGTTAGTAGTAGAGTTTTAGTTATGAGCATGAAAAAAAAAGCTTTCTAACCGTATTTTTTAACACTTACAAACTTTACTGTTCAATATATGTTCATGCTTCATGTTTATTTTAAAACAGTGTAATGGTAAATGCAACCATCAGTATAATGGTAAATGTAACCTTTTTATTGTCGATTCTAACTAATTCTCATGTTCATATACTATGCAGCTTCACAAAATGATTTGACAGGCATCAGCCTCAGCTAAGGACGAAGAGATAACTTGAGTATCGCATGAAATATGTGCACCAGAGTGCCATGAGGAAAAAGAGGGAGACCATACTACTTTTGAGGCAGCATAAGCCTGGGAAGTAAAATGAGCAACTAGACAGTGGCGTAAGTACGCATGACAACTTAAACCCTTCTTCCTAAAACTATTAATTAATGGTGTCGATTCTTTTTTAGCTTTTTTCAGTCTGCAATTCACTTTATTCTACATTTTTTTTTTGTAATTATACAAGAAGTATACATTTTAGATTTTCAAAGCAATGTCCACCAATTGCTTTCACAAAGAAAACATGGATAAGGATTCATTCAGGTCCATGTTCTGACTTGAAAAAGGTACGAATGCTATGAGTTCTTTTGTGTATAGATTTTTCAGTGATATGTACTTTTCTATGATTAATGATCTATATTTGAATGAGGGGTATGGCTTGGCTTTACAATTCTAAAATTTTCAATTTACAAGATCGTAAGTGACTAATACACAACTGGAATCCGTATTGGATTTGCAAGTTGTCCTTCCACCATTTTTTTTTTAAAAAAAGTCTAAGACTGAAAGCTATTTTCAGATAAAATGCTTCATCAGCAGCATTTTTGTTTACTTATTCCTTGCATACCTACTGACCATGATAACAGATTCTAACTTGTTTATTTTACAGAGTTAACTTCCCAAATTTTGTTTTGCAGGACTTGGCTGCCAGAACCATTCTCTAGTTGAACTTCTCAATGTTTTATTGTATGTGATATCAATTTCTATTATCATTGTTATTTTTCTTCTTGTTTTATCCTCTTCAGTTCAAATCTACACTGTTGTAGCTAATTTATGATAAGTAATCAGGAAGCCCAATTTTCCGAATTGTGACAATGACTACTGCTGATGATCTCAAGGCAATTGCACAACATTTCAATGGATACGTAAGTGTGTTCTCTTTAATTTTGTGTTCTACTTTAGCATGAGTTCAACAACTTTTGGAACCTGGCCATTAATAATTCCCAAGCTCAATTTCTTTTCAGTACATACATTATTCAATACAAAAATTTTAATGGAGAACTTAGTTACTAGCCTAAGTGCCCGGTGTGTTGGTTGTTTTTAACTTCACGCTTGGTTAGACTTTGATCCATGCACACTAACATAGTTTTCTTAATAAATATATATTTCTGCTATAACAGGTGTTCCTAAATTAACTTATTCACAACCCGACAGTCCAACAATGTGTATAATGGTGTATCCTTTAAATTTCCTCACATAGCATTAGTTCCAACCTCCATTTCAAACATGATGTAAATGTTAATGTAAGGTGAAAATGCAACAGGTGCTTCAAGGAAGAGCGCTAAGAGTCAACTCAGGACCAACACCTCCAAAAGACAATCAACATTTAATTTATCATGCAGTATTCCAAAAAAAAAAAAGAGGTACAAATGGCATATGTGCATGAGTTAAGCATTCTATACAATGTTAGACTTATAGGATGGAGTAAGCAAATTATAGACAACATGATTAATAGCTTTGTTTAATGTTATGTGTATTTGTAACATACTGATATGATTTTTAGAAAAAAGTGTCAACATGTTTTTTTTATTGTTACGTGTACTTGTAAGCATCAGATTTGATTTTTATAAATTTTGGTGAAGTTAAAAATGATCAGCTGTCTGCATTTTTTAAACGTGCTCCAGATGCTGCATATTTTGCACCCACTATACTTTTTGTTGTCACGTAACATGTATAGATGTCCTTCTGTAAGATATCTCTCATTTAATCATTAGTACTTTTAGCGGTTTAACTGATATTAACAGTTCATCATACGCGAGGATTATTTTTGTTTATGTGTTTTTGCTAGCCGGTGCAAATATATGTTATTTTCTGTATATGTTATTTCTATGGGGAATTTGATTTTCATATACCATGTCACCCTACCTTTTTTACTAAGGTTTTCAAATTTATTCTCTAACCTTTATCGTCCTTAACTCTCTAATTTTTTCATTTTTCTGCTTCGACTTCTTTCTTCTTTACCATACTGGGAGAGAATTGCTCATCACTACAAGGAAAAAACTGATGGAGAAAAGATTGTTGGCTCTACTCCCCTCGCTGGAAACATTACTCACACAATCTTCAGATACAAATGTCCATTTCTGGAAATAACTTTTTATATGATTTCTTTATCACAAAAATTTATTGCTTGACTTCATGATGAACCCTTTACTGACATTGTGATCCATTTTTTCATTTATCTCTTCTACATAAAAGATTAACTACTTGATTTTCTTATGCATACAGTCACATGCCCTTTGCGAACCATTTTTTAATGTATAACTAAAACGGTATGATACATATATTTGTATTACGTGAAGTTTTTTTTTTTTTTCTGCCTATTTTTCAGTTGCCAAATATACATACAGTTTAATGGCAAACACTTACGTATAAAATTTTATTTTTTTTGCAACAACCTGTTGGAGATAAAATGGAGTTTTTGGTTTTATAGAGGAGAAAGAATTTGCTGGAGAACTTGTTATTCATTCTTCATTTCATAGATATTTAAAGATTACAAAAGACACCTTGAAAAACAACATAACTATTTGTGAAACAACATGACCTTTTAGAAACAAATAGACACTTAATTAAAACATAAGTTTATTATTTCAACACCCCTTCTTAAACTTATGATCTTCATCCTTTAGTAACACCAAGAAGAGCTCTTAATCTGCTGAAGTCTTCAAACTTCAAAGGCTTAGTAAAAATATCCGCAACCTGGTCTTTTGATGGGACATGTTTAAGCTGGATTTCTTTCTTTTCAATGCATTCTCTTATAAAATGATACCTGACGTCAATGTGCTTGCTTTTATCATGAAAAATTGGATTTTTAGCTAATGCAATAGCTGATTTGTTATCAACAAACACATCAGTTGCGCCATCTTGAACAAACTTCAAACTTTTTAGCATTCTTCTCAACCATATTGCATGACAAACACAAGATGCTGCTGCTACATATTCAGCCTCACATGTTGAAAGTGCAACTATTGCTTGTTTCTTTGAACTCCACGCAAAAGCAGCTGTTCCCATGAAGAAAACATAACCAGATGTACTCTTTCGATCATTAACATCTCCTCCCCAATCACTGTCGCTAAATCTGAACAGCCTAAAATTGTTTTGAGATGAATAAAATAAGCCATAATCAATTGTACCTTTGATGTAACGAAGTAACCTCTTTGCTGCCTCCATATGCGACGAAGTTGGATCTTGCATGTACCGACTAATGAGTCCAACTCCATATAAGATATCTGGTCTTGTACATGTCAAGAATCTCAACTTTCCAACCAATCTTCTAAACAAAGTTGGATCTACTTTATCTTCATTTTTCGACAACTTGTTTCGACAATCAACTGGCGTAGAAGCTGAGTTGCATTTTTCCATCTTGAATTCCTTTAGAATAGCTCCAGCATATGATTTCTGAGATAAGAAGACTCCTTCATCACTTTGCTTAACTTCGATACCCAAGTAGTAAGACATTAGGCCCAAATCTGTCATCTCGAAATTCTTTGTCATCAACTTCTTGAATTCTTCAATCATCTTCTGATCACAACCTGTGAATATCAAATCATCAACATATAAACATACATACATTATTTTTCCGTCTTTCCCTTCCTTAACATATAAAGTATGCTCATAAGGACATCTTGTAAATCCAATCTTCTGAAAGTATTCATCAATGCAAGAATACCATGCTCTTGGAGCTTGTTTAAGACCATACAAAGCCTTGTTTAACTTCAGCACTTTGTCTTCTTGCCCTTTAATAACGTAACCCGGTGGTTGATTCACATACACCTCTTCTTCAAGTGTTCCGTTTAAGAATGCTGATTTGACGTCCATTTGGTGAATCTTCCATCCTTGTTGAGCTGCTAAGGAAATGACCAACCGAATTGTCTCCAACCGGGCCACGGGCGCAAACACTTCTTCATAATCAATTCCGGCCTTTTGAGAAAAACCTTTTGCAACAAGGCGGGCTTTGTACTTTTCAATTTCTCCTCTAGCATTCTTCTTCATCTTGAAAATCCACTTCACTGCTACTGTTTGTTTGCCCTTTGGAAGTGTTGTCAGCTCCCAAGTATTGTTCTTTCTGATGGAATCCATCTCTTTATCCATGGCTTGTCTCCAATTTTTGTCTTGAAATGCATCTTCAAACTGCACAGGTTCATAATCAGCCATCAAACAAAATAAAGTAGTGCTGTCTACTTCTTCGGTCTCTTCATAAATCTCGTTCAAACTCCTCATTCGAGGTTGCCTTTCAGAAGAGCTTTCTGGAGATAAATTTGTTGTATCCGTGGAAGGTGAATTTGGCGGTGTAGCAATTTTTCCTTCAGTCTGACCTGCAAATAAATCATCATCAAACATAGGAAGAAAGCTATAATTTTCATTTTGAGAAACCTCCCAATTCCAGTGGCCTTCTTCTTCAAACTCCGCATCTCTGCTTATGATAACTTTTCCGTTTCTTGGATTATAGAATTTATAACCTTTGGAATTTTTCGCATAACCAATAAACACCATCTTCTCACTTTTGTCATCCAGTTTGCTTCTTAGTTCATCAGCCATATGAACATAACCAATACAGCCAAACACTTTTAAATGAGAAAGATTTGGTTTCTTCCCGCTCCATGCTTCATGAGGGGTCTTTTGCACAATTTTCTTTGTTGGACTCCTGTTATTCAAGTAAACTGCACAAGCTACCGCTTCTGCCCAGAATTCTTTTGGCATGCACGCGCTCTTCATCATGCTTCGGGTTATGTTAAGAATGGTTCTATTCTTCCGCTCCACAACACCGTTCTGTTGAGGCGATCTTGGAATAGTAAGTGATCGACGAACACCATGATACTCACAGAACTGATTAAACTTCTCTGATGTGAATTCTCCTCCGCGATCAGTCCTTAAGGATTGGATCTTCAAACCGCTTTCATTCTCAACTAGTGCCTTAAACTTCTTGAATACCTCAAATGCCTCGGATTTTGCCTTCAAGAAGTAAACCCAAGTCTTACGAGTATAATCATCAATGAATAATAAAAAATACCTGCTTCCTCCATGTGAACTTGGATTAATAGGGCCACATATATCAGCATACACCAATTCAAGTGGTTTTGAAGTGCTGGACAAAGACTCTTTTGGAAAACTTCTTCTTGATTGCTTTCCACACATACAGCCTTCACAAATTTGATTAGGATGCTTTATAAAAGGTAATCCTTGTACCAATTGTTGTTTGTGCAATTGCTCTAATCCTCCAAAATTCAAGTGACCCATTCTCCGATGCCACAACCATGCAGAATCTGATGATGAAGCTTTTAAGCACATGGGGTGATCATTGTTGATTTTTAATTTGAACATCTTGTTTAACGTCAAAGGAACTTTTGCTATTAGTCTCCCCTTTTCATCTCTCATGACCAGCCCATTCTTGTTCATCTCCACTTCATAACCTTTCTCTACAAGTTGTCCAACACTTAAAATATTTGTCTTCAATGCTGGAACATAATAAACATGAGAAATAAAATCATGATCTCCATTCTTCATTCTGATAAGGATGTCACCGCTGCCCATAATTGGAACTGTTGTTTTATCACCAAAGGAAATATTTCCTTTCTTAGATTCATCAAGTTTATAGAAAAGCTCCTTGTTTCCAGTCATGTGATTGCTGGCACCTGAGTCGAGATACCAAGACTCCTTGCTTCTTTCTTCATCTCCATTACATGCCAGCAACAAAGTTGATTCTTCATCTTCATCAGCCTCGGCAAAGTTTGTATGTTCATCTTTACAAGAATTGGATCTACACTCCGCTGCATAGTGACCGAATCCTTGACAATTATGGCACTTCACACGACTTTTGTCACGTCCATGCATATTGTTTCCTCTTCCTCGTCCTCTCGAATTCCATTGCCTGAAATTTGCTGCTTCATAATTGTTGTAATTTCTGCCTCCTCTGCCTCTTCCATTACTTCTACTACTCCAATCACAACCTCTACCTCTTCCTCTTGCTCTTCCTCTTCCTCTTCCATATCTTCCTTCAAATGACTTTTTGTCTTCTTTATCGTTCAAATTCAGCTTTGCTTGCAAAGCTTGTGCGACGGGTTCTTCTCGTTTCTTCAACCTTTCTTCATGGGCTTGTAATGATCCCAAGAGTTGATCTACAGACATGGTCTCTAGATCTTTTGATTCTTCAATTGCCGTCACAACATAATCAAAACTTTGAGTCAGTGATCGAAGAATTTTTTCTACCACATGAACATCCTCCATTGTCTCTCCATATCTCTTCAACTGATTAACAATTGTTGTAGTTCTAGTAAAGAACTCCTCAATCGACTCTGATTCCTTCATCTTGAGCTTCTCGTACTCACTTCTCAAGGTCTGCACACGTACCTTGATCACCTTATCCTTCCCCTTGAAGGAATTCTTAAGGATCTCCCATGCTTCCTTCGCTGTGGCGGCATTAGAAATTTTCACGAACATGTTGTCATCCAAACACATATGAATTAGAGAAAGTGCTTGCTGGTCTTTCTTCTTCAACTTCTTCAAATTTTGGATTTGAGGAACTGTCAATTCCGCCTCATTTTCTGGCTCATCATAGCCATCTTCTACCATATCCCATACATCTTGAGATCCCAGCAAAGCCTTCATTCTAATGCACCAATTGTCATAGTTCTCCTTAGTGAGTTGTGGATATTTGTAGGGGATCATTCCATTCATCATGTTTCTGAAATTTGTGTGCTCTGATACCAGATTGTTGGAGATAAAATGGAGTTTTTGGTTTTATAGAGGAGAAAGAATTTGCTGGAGAACTTGTTATTCATTCTTCATTTCATAGATATTTAAAGATTACAAAAGACACCTTGAAAAACAACATAACTATTTGTGAAACAACATGACCTTTTAGAAACAAATAGACACTTAATTAAAACATAAGTTTATTATTTCAACACAACCAACGTATATATGCCAGTTAACAGGCCTTCCAATAACCACCGTACCCAAAATTTAATACCTCACTGTTTTGCGTGGGATTATAATTATATATTTAGAAGTGTTTCCACTTTTGTTTTTATCGTTGATATAATAAATTTCCTTCCATACTAATTTATAACAAGGCTTTACTACTCTGTAGCACTTTTTATTTTCCAAACATTGAAATGTAATATTTACCAAGTTTCCATTTCTTACTCATTTATTGGTAGACTATAACTTTTTTTCATTCATATAGTAGGAACAGTACATAAACTCTTATGATGGTATGTGTTAGGATTGGGGGGGGGGGGTTCTATATGTACTGCAAGTTCTTCTGTCTTGCAATTACTTTCCATTTTATTATAAATTACAGTTCCTACCACCGTTCAGACAAAATACATTGCTTCTCTCTACTATCGGATTATATACTTATTCATTTCTCATGTTATTTTATCATCTATTTTTCAAGAATGCTGCAATTCTATGTCAATCTGATACTAGACATTAAAGATATATGGCATGGTCTGTATTTATGAAGCATGGTGAGGTCAGTTCTTTACAACTGCTGCATTTTTTGAATACATTTTGCACCATTCCTTCATCTTTCCATTATCTTGCCATTATACACATATCCATTAGTTTTTTGTTTTATCATTGTTATACAAATCATATCATTTTATTTTCTTTCCTCCTACGCAATGTTATGCTGTCTCCCTCGATGTTAAATGTCATATTGCCATCCTATTCAGCAACATGTACTTATTGCATAATTTGGTCAAAACTATATTTAAATTCCCATCTTTTCATTCTAGTTTATTATGTTTCTCAAAGCTTCACAATTTTCAAATCTGTGCCTTTTTTAGCACAAACACATAAATCATGTATACCATGTAACTTTTAGACAGGGCATGCTGTAAAATTAGCGTCTGATTTGTATCAAAATAGAAATACTTTTGATTTTGTTTTTCCAAGTTTAAAACTTCTTGCCTTCGAACTGTTGATTCTATATTTTATGACAAACACTAAGCAGTCCAACCTTTATTTCTTTCTAAAAATCTATGTAACATTTTTTAACTTAGGATTTTACTAGATAAAAGTGTTTAATATAAAAAACAGTAGAATACCGCTACTGTGTCTCTTGTCCACCACCACACTATTTCACCAACTGAAACACACACTTCTCACTACACTGACAGTTTGATTGGCATCTCCACAATTTCTACTGACACTATTACGGAGAACAATGAAGATATTAACGAGGATGAATTCTTCTATTCCCCTGAATTGGTTTGTTATCAGCTTCTATAACTCCCCTTACTTTCGTCATAGCTTTACGTTGACTGCCTTTTTTTCCGTAGCTTGCAAATGTTGAGAGGATTGAGAGAGAGAGTACACGGTTAGACAATCTAACAAATAGTCATGCACCTTCCACAATTTACGTGCATTTCCATTCTTCCTTTTTTTTGTCTTCAACAATAATAACGATGCTGTAATTTTTTTCCCTGTGTTTTGAAATAATAATTATGTCTTTTGTCTTTTTTCCCTAATTAACTGCAAACTAATATTCACACGTAGTTTCTACTTCATTTCAACATTATATGTTTGTATTTGTGGACAATTCCAATTTTTACTGCTTCAGTTTCCATGTACTACTGTTACTGCATGTGTTGTGTTTACACCAAACAATTCCTGGCGCTCTAACAGTAAGAAACAAAGACTGCTTTTCCAAATTTTAAACAACTATTTTTTGCTTATATTTTTCCGTCCATTTCGGATCTCAACCAGCTTCATATCCGGCTGTCTACGCACACATCCAATGAATGTGCCTTTGTACTAGTGTGTGTGTGTATATATATATATGTGTATATATATAACAAATTATAGTTACTAACCTACAAATTAGCCTTAGAAATTTTAACAGTTTGCCTTTTCATTAGTGATAAATACAACATAAACAATGCCGCGGAAAAATTATAGAAGTACACCAGCACGTTCAGAGCATCTAATTCATCTCCGATAAAGCTCCAAATCATCCAAAACTAGATCTGTAAATAAGTCGGGCCTAAGGATGGCAATGGGGCGGGGCGGGCGCGGGTAGTACCACCCCATCACCCGCCCCGTTAGGTGATTTTTTGCCCCGTGCCCACCCTGTACCCGCACAGATACCATTAAACGGGTTTTAAACAAGTTGCGAGTAATGACGGGTATTCGTGGGTATCCGTTATATTTATTCAATTTATTTTTTAGACGTTTATTGAAATTATTCAAAAGTACATTTTGGTAAAATAAAAACAAATTAGACCAATGCTCGAATGCTAACCTAAAAATATCAATACATATTTAAACCAGCATCCAAAAAAAATGACAACAACAGAAGTATCCATCAAAATATCAACAGCCAGTTAAAAATGGTTGAGTAAAGGCATGCACAAAAATACCGAACAACCAACAACAATCTTTTTTGTATTGACTATTGATAATAAATCATATTCAATACGGGCACGAGTACCCACGGGCATGGATATATTGCTATCCGTACCCGCCCCAATAATTAGCGGATATTAAAAATACCCATTTATTTTACCCACAGATACCCATTTAAGTATCTGTTTCATGTCCGTGACGGATTTTCCCGTGGATAACCGTGGGTACATATTTTTTTACCATCCCTAGTCGGGCCTGACACTAGCATTATAATAAAATAACATCCGACTCAATCTCGTAAATCAACATGAGAAAGCACATCCTAAATGGATTTTAATGTTACAATTTTTTTAAATAAAAGGTATCGTAACACCACGCCACACAGATACAAATGTGCTTTTATCATACATAATCAAAACACCTTATATCTAAAATTCATTAATGCTATACTAATATCTAAGGCTAAAAATACCAATAATCAAGTAGTTGTGATGTTTGTGAGTGCAAATCATAGCAACACTAGTTATGTAATAAAGAATCAATTAGGCGTGTTCGATAATTGTGCAAGATTTATATGGTGAGTCCTTAGTACTTCAAGAATGGTCCTTGTTAACAATATTTTTCGAAAATACCGGAATAAGAAAATAAGGGTATGGACCTAAGGATATTTAGGGATTATTTCGTTTTTACAAACTTGAGTTAATTCACAGTTTCCTAAACATCAAGGTCTTAAGCCCGAAGATTATTTACTCTTCCTTCAAGAGGTGAGTATCACGCTTACAAGACTTAAGGACCGACAATTACTATGGGATAAGGGTTTCGTAAGCTCATCGCAAGTGGAAAGTTAACGGTGTAAATAGGTTTATTCTGGTAATTCAGAAGCATAGCAGAACACATTCAGAAGCATAATAAAGTACAGTGTAATATGCGAAATATTAGGAATACAACGATTTATAGTGGTTCGGTCAGATTGGACCTACGTCTACTTTAAGGGGCTTGGTTGATTTTATTCATGGAGGAGGTTACATACGAAATCCCCAAATTGATTTACAAATTAGGGTTAGCTCTCCTAGAAATGAGAATAATATTGTGGAATGAGGAAAAGTCCTCCAAAATGAGGCCTATGGTGTCTTATTTATAGGCAAATTGGGTCCCCTTTTGTCATTAGCTTAGCAGGAGCCTCTTTCGGATGCGACAACCGCATTTCGGATGCGACAACAGGCTTTCGGACGCTTTGCACATTTCGATTCGGGTAATTGTGTTTCGGTCGCTTTTCTTTCTTCTTGGAGTTGTTATCAGGTTTATCTTGCTTTCAGAATGTCGGTCTCGGCTTTTAGGATATATTGCTTTCGGTCTTTAATGATAGGCTTTTGGCTTCGGAACCATTGGGTCCGGTTTGCTTCCGTACTTCTTGGTTTCTTGGTTTCGATGCGACAACAGGCTTTCGGACGCTTTGCACCTTTCGATTCACGTAATTGTGTTTCGGTCGCTTTTCTTTCTTCTTGGAGTTGTTATCGGGTTTATCTTGCTTTCAGAATGTCGGTATCGGCATTTAGGATATATTGCTTTCGGTCTTCAATGATAGGCTTTCGGCTTCGGAACCATTGGGTCCGGTTAGCTTCCGTACTTCTTGGTTTCGGTGCCGAAGCTTTGTATGTGCTTGCTGGTTTATCTTCCTTCTCTCGCTCTTGGATTTCAGTGCTGAATAGAGATGGCTTCGGTGTTGGTGTATGTTCGGTGTCGCTTTAATCTCCTTTGTTCCTATATGTATATGTCTTTACCTTCAATCGCTATTGTTTTCTCCTAATTGATTCTTCCTTCGATGCTTGTTCTAGCAGGTGTAGGTCTTGCCTATTTGTATTGGTATCAGAGACGTTGATACCGATAGCTCTTCTTTTACCCTGTTTCGTTTGCTTCCAGCAATTTAATTTCTATGATGAGTCTGGTTTCAAATTCGTTTCTTCCTGTCTAACATTCATTGTCGGTATCGATGCCAAGCATATGGGTATCGATATTCCTTTGCTTCTTCTGATCTTGGCCTTATGCCTCCCTCTCGTGGTTCTGGGTTTCAAGCCACATGCTCATGGTTTTAGTTGACTTTATAGCTTAGTGTCGGTTTCGTGCTTCCGAATCATTCTTCATCAATTGGTTATGTTCCGACATCCCTTCATCGATAACCAGTTTCGGTGTTGAATATGGTTGTAGCACTATCGGCTCATATAGTTGCTTTATTTGTTTTTCCATCACCAAACTAGGAATCCATTATATGTTGGTGTTGACACTGTTCTTATCCCTTTTCCCACTTTCAGTTGCTCTAGCATTATCACTGTTGCTTCTTAATCTTCTGATGTCGATGTCGGACTGACACCCTTTGTGCTTTGCTATCGAACTCGGGGACCTTCCCTAGCACTACTTGACGCTGATGCTCGGCTACAACTCAAACCTCTCTGCTGTCGATGTTGGATCGATAGTCCTGAGCTTCGAGTACCAGTCTTGAATCCCTAAAACTTTCGCTATCAGTACCAACTCTTTGATTTCTTTCCATCAATGGTGGTTCCGTAACTTTCGGGGCTTGCTTTTGGAGCTCTTCCCACTTGGTTTTGGCTTCACTTCTCGAAAACCCTTTTCTTGTTCTTTTTCTTCGTTATATTTGGCAATAGCGAATTTTGGTGTTAACATTTAGCCCCCTCCCCTAGTATAAAGAAGCTTCTATTCTTTAGGGCAAAATCCTGCAATTCCTGTACTATTTTTCTGCCACACAAGAATTGTTAGAAATGTTTCGGCATTAGTCTCGTATAACCGAAAATAGTGACATAAGGGGAAGCATAAACATTTTGTACGAATTGGTCATGAATACAAACTCTAAACTATGAACTTTCATAAACATAATTATGTATAGTGTGCAAACTTAAACATGAATCCATGTGGAATTATAAGGTTTTGCATCCTAGCATCCTCCTATCATCATTAAATGGGAAGCCCGATATTCTTATTCGGCCATTTAGCTATCAAAAATCTATCCTTGGAAATGTGAGGTAACAAACCCAAAATCTATATTTGGATATTTGAAAATAGAAAATGAGTTTACTTTGGACAAACATAATGTGCCAATAGATGTAATATGACTTGCGTAGTGTTTGACGTTTTACATATAATGTGTTAAACATTACTTTGACCAAAATTCATAGTACAAATATTAGGGACAAATATGTCATGAGTTTAGAACACCTCCTCGTATATGGTATCACGAGGTCATACCCCTTGTTGGAAGGTTTCAAATGGGAGGTTTGTGGTATCTACCAGTGCATTAACTTAAGCACCTTTTCCTTGGAACAATTGCAGTTTATTCGAAATCCATATATGACAACAGAAATTTAAATATACTCTTTTTAGAAATGAGCATAGAAAATCCATAACTAAACTTGATTGTTAGAGTAATGCAGATCTAAGGATTTATCTTCTGAAAATATTCGTAGGTTTAAAAGTACTCCTTTGGAAACAACAGAGAAAACGGTTCAAGGCTCAGACCTCCACTTATTCCATATACATCCGGAAACTTAAATATAGTAAGAATCCCGAGATTCACACTCGGATAAAAATAGAAATCAGAAATTCATATGGAAATTTCAAGACTCGTGCTCGGTTAAATAGAAATTGGATTTCTGAGACTCATGCTCGGTTAATTAGAAATTGGAAATCCGAGATTCATGCTCAGTTAAATAGGAATTGGAAATCTGAGATCATGCTCGGTTAAATAGAAATCATATAGGAAACCCCGAGACTCACGATTGGGTAAGTGAAAATTAGAATTATATCGAAACCTGGAGACTCACACTCGAGTAAGTGAAAATCAGAAAGCATATTGAAAACCCGAGACTCACACTCGGGTAAATAAAAATCATAAATCATATTGAAACAACGAGACTCAAACTCGAGTAAGTAAAAATCAGAATCATATCGAAATCCCGATACTCGCATTTGGGTAAGTAAAAATCAAAAATTGTATTGAGACCCCGAGACTCACACTCGAGTAAGTAAAAATCAGAAAACATATTGAAACCCTGATACTCACACTAACGTAAATAAAAATCAGAAATACATAAAAACCTCGAGACTCACACCTGGGTAAGTAAAAATCAGAAATCATATCTGCATCATGTCTCAATTGGAAATTAGTGAAAAATGCCATAAGTAGAATGTCTCAATAAAAGCAAAAAAGAACTATCGAAAGTTTACTCAAAAATCATTTAATGAAAGCATCAAAAACCATCCAAGGATTATCCACGCAAGTGACATTAAACATCTCATACATCATTGAGAGCAACCAATCAACCTTAAATTATTTTTGGTTCCTCGGAAGTTTTCTCAGAGAAAGCACACAAGAAAATAAGTCATAAATATACCAAGCAATAATTTCTTGGACGCGTATGTAGAGAACTACTTTCGACAACCAAATAGTCATTCAGTAGTAGTTCCGTTTAGTTTTCAAACCAGTTGACCCTTCATTAGTAGTTCCATTCAATTGTTTCTTCATCTAACCAATCAATAGGTAGTTCCATTCAATCGCCCAATTTTTCAATTGATCGGTCGGTCAACAGGTAGTTTCGTTTGGTTATTTGAATCCGTAATCGTTCAGCGAGAAATTCCGTTAGGTCATTTGGCAATCAACCATTTACCGAAAAGTTCCATTTGATTATTTGGTCATTGGATATCCAATGTCTAGTCTTATTCCTAGCCCCCAGGATATGCAATTGAATGAATACTCTCTAAGAGAGTGACACTGGTCCCTTTATGGGTGGATGCATAACTAGCTCCACTAAAAAAGGGGCAACTCCACTAGCTGGAGACGTAAGCATTTAGCCCTACTTACGGGGTCACTCCATTGTTGGAGATGTTTCTTCTCTTCTTAGAAGCTCTATTTGTTGCTCCTCTCCTGGAGGCTTTTCTTGATGTGGCTTCTCTCTCTGGTAGATTTTTGTTTGTTGGTGCATCTCCCTCTGGAAGCTTTTGTTTGATGTGGCTTCTCTCTTTTTGGAAGCTTTTTGTTTGCTGTTGATTTTATCTCTAGAAACTTTTTTTTGATGTGTCTTCACTCTTTGGAAGCTTTGTTTGTCGCTCCTCTTCTGGTAGGTTTTGTTTATTGTTGCTTCTCTGTTTAGAAGCATTTGTTTGATGCACCTTTTCCCCCAAAGCCTTTTTTGATTGTATGTTTCACACCTTTCGTAGAAGCACTCGTGCATGTAGTTATAACATGTTTGATAAAGATAATTTATGAAATTTTAAGATAAAGGAGATAAGGCTATGAGCAATCCCATTTAGGCTAGGCAATGATTGGCGTTTGATTGTTTCTTCGTTGCATATTTTTTTGGGCAGTTTCCATCAAAGCTTGCCAATAAATGATAACTTTGTTATGCATTTAGTCATGCGTTGTGTTCTTTAATTGCCCCCATTTGATCTTTCGTTCCCTCCCATGGGATGAGACATAAACATGAATTTGACACGTTCCAAGTACCATCCTTGAGCTTTTGTTGTATGCACAAGCTTGCACAGTTTTTGGTTTTTACCTGTAATGTCACTTGAATTTGCACTAATATTTGTTTGACTACAAACAAGATACAAAGTGAAATAAATAATGAAAGTAAGTATTTTAAATAGGAAATTTATTGTAAGATTCTAATCCCATGTTGCGGAGTCTTTAACCATTTCTTCCATTTGTCGTCGTCAACCTTCTTAAACAGGCTTCCTTTCACCTTAGCCTGGTATATTTTATCAAATCCCAACATTGACTCGTATGGTGTCCTTCTGTCTAATGATAGGAACAATAATACTTTCCCTTATCTGACTCCAAATCACCCTCTACAAAAGAATTGAAACTGAACTCTCCTGTCTCCTGACCCTGCTGCAATCTTTTGTTGATGTTAAGAATTTTTTCCATGTGAATGAATTTTTCAGCTCTTGAATAAAAATCATTCAAGCTTTTACATTCATTTAGGATTAGTTCCTTTTCGAAAGGTGTTGGTGCCAGTAGCATTGAATGAACAGTAATTAGCTTCTCTCTCTGTTGCTCCTTTTACTTTAAGCGACTCGGGATGAAATCTCTTCAAATAGCTGTTAAGTAATTCTTCTGATTCCTGTATAATTCTAGCTAGGTCATAAATGTTGATTGTTGGATCTTTTCCCACATAAAATTCTATGCTAAACGCAATAGATAGTTATTTCCAAGTGGTGATGACCGGGCCATGGTAATGTTTGTACCATTTGATAGCTTCTCCGCGGAGTGTTGTTAAGATGATCTTGCAATGAAGTGTATCAGGAGTGTTATATAAACAAATGTAGTTCTCAAAGATGTAAAGGTTGTTTTCAGGGACTGTAGTTTAATCATATAGAAGTTATGGCATTTTCATGTAAATGAAGCTTTAGCTGCCTTTATCTCATTGGAGAAGGTGATTCCTTGTAGGTTCATATTTTCTGACGGCACTAGGCTCTCGCTCCTTTCCGGACTATCAGGTTCCTTTAATAATTGATTGCTTCCTTGCATAACTGGACTGCCCTGTAGGCTTGGATTGGTCCTAATATGGTTATTAAGCTCTTGTGGTTCAATTATTCTTGATTCTGCTTCATAAGGTTCTGCTTCTGAAGACCTTTTGACTATATCTTTGTCAATAAATCTTCTTTTTGTATCCAGTTGTGAAGCTACATGAAATACCTCCAACTTATTACTTGCTCCTTTCATTAAGCTTGAAGGTTTCTATGACGACCACCCATAACCTCTACACTAAACAAGAGGAATAATTCCCTAAAGGGTGAGCCAGGCAGCTATGGTCGATCATCAGAGTAGGTGAATACAAGTGAAACATATCGTATAACGCACAACGCAAGGATAAATTTTAGTAGAACATACACAACAGGTAGGAACAGTGGAGCATCATATATCAAACTTCCAGACTTTCACAACATCCTGAAAGAATATCCATACATCATAGGAAACACCAAAATTTGTACACGAAGCCTCACTACAACACGCATAGAGCAAAAACGGAAATAGAAATACTAGATACTAATAAAACTGGTACGTAAGCCTCCAGCTCGCCATCGATCAACATCATCCTCTTCACTAAGGTATTACCCGCCACCTGCTACTCAATTTGCCCATCCATAACCGGATGAACAACCCAAGGGAATAAGAGGAAAACATAAAACAATGAGACATATAACAGTCTTAGTGAGCAATAAAACAACTATCAAACATCATCAATAAAGTATATGAGAATATGTAGATTGACCAACCACTACCGAATACCAGAGAAGAACCCACACCTATCTTCCCCACACCTGACAGTGATAGCCTTTACAATCTAACACTCAAGAAACAACAATTCAACCATGGCAACCAGAAGTAACCAAATAATGTCAAACAACTATCACTCAGTAGCAAACATCCAACTAGTTATATCTCGCGTAAACCATCATAATCGAGCTTAATATCCCTCAGGCACAAGCCCCAGAGGCCTAAACCAATATTAGACAAGCACCCAAGAAACATCTCCTTCGACTTCAGACAATCTATATGAGATGGTAAGAACAAAAAACCAAACATCAAAGACCTAGCTATCATTGCCCTTCGTTGCTTCGAAACCATCGTTAATCGTATGACGACCAACCTTGCCATACTTCAAGGGAAAATGGTAAGCCCAGTTCTAGCAAAAACTCCATGCACCGTTCAAAGATACGTATGTTTGTCCAACCTTGAAACTAGGCCCTTCACGAATGCCCAAGGTACTCGACCAGCAACCTTCCGGTCTTTTAGGTGCCCCCATTGTACCCTTGCTTTGAGTCCGCTAGAACCTATGACAACAATAATCTCTCGGCCTTCACATCTCTAGCCACTAACTCCGATGACCATTCACAAACTCAAATCCTCCTCGAGCAACCATTATCCACAACTCATCACACTTGAGTTGTCTCTACATTCGTTGCTCTACATCGATCAACGAACACATCACATCACTTCGAACATTCCCACCTGGATATATATATTGAAGTCACAACATCACTGAACTAAACAACATAAATATAAGGTCCTAGAAAATCCATTGAGTTTCATCCATTCACTACGGAAACAAACCACAGTTCTATTTATGCTATCTACCATAACGTTTCAAAGCGCTTCCATAACCCTTAGTACATGTCGATCCGCAATGGATCGAACATGCCGTCCCATCATGGGTCGGTTATCCGATCCATCCATCCTGCCACTAAAAAGAAGCAAACTGATCCGTCACCAAGAATATGTGGACCAATCCATAACCCTTCACCTTGACTGACCCACGGCTTTTGAACTCCGCCCGACCCATTTTAACCTTTCCATGGTCTAGAACGACCCATCTTCTGAAATTACGAACGATTTATCGCTTCATGACCGATTTGTCCCATGTACTCCATGACCGATCCATGCCCTATTCACATGACTGATCCATAACCTGTATTGTTCTCCAAATCACACTAAGCTCGATCCATCAAAATCAACACATGTCGAACCACGCTTTTTTCCAATCTGATCCATCCGTGGTAGCGCACACTTCAATCAATTCACACTCAAATTCGACTCGATCCCATACTCGAGAACCAATTGGATTCATGTTCGTGTAATTTAGAACAATAAAATCGCATTATCATCCATAATACATGAAATTCACCAAAATATCAGGATAAATGATTAAATGATCAAAACAATGGATCTAACTTCCATAAACATATGAAACCATATGGAAATTACCGGTCTAAGTTTCTAGATTAGATCCTATAGCGATCCATATGAAAATAGACTTACCATGATGCAGATCTAGGTGAAACTGACTCAAAATGATGAAATTATGATCATACAACTCATATATACTTGATTGAATCTGTGCGAGAGATACATATCACTCACCAATTCTCCAAAACAACACAAAAACGATGAATCTCGATTAAGAACAACAATGAATGTTCTTCAAATCCTCCAATCTGAGGAAATCAATTTCCACTCGACGTAGATCTAACTTCAGATGATTTAGATCTTCGATTCTCTTGTGTAGATCTAAAATTTTAATGGTGGAAAAGTGTATTTGGTTGAGCAAAGGAAAACATAAGCTCAATCAACTGAGGGAACGAAGGATGTACACCCTGCTTCATGTCTCTAACCCCTTATTTATAGCCTCCCACCAGCCCACTATTGGGCCTCTCCAAATCATCCTGTTATGGCTTATTAAACTTGGACAACAAACTGTGAAACACTAAAACAACAATTCCTCCCAAACCGCCGAGCCAAATCTTTAATGTAATCACTTTATGGAAAGGGAAACATTATTTCCTTTCCAATGGAACAAGTCTCGGCACCTAATTCAATTTCTGTCAAAAGTTATGCCTTTTACAATACTGAAAGGGAAAAAATGGTCACAAATAAAATTAGTAAAAATTATGGACATTTCTGACATCCCCATAACCAACTTATTAAAATATGAGAATGATCCAACCCTCAGAGAATAAGGTAAAAATATTTCAGGATCCTCCGATATGTAAAATGCAGGTTGTTAATTCTACCCCCTTTAGGAATTTCGCCCCAAAATCCCAAGCAAACACAAACAACCAAAACAATTCCGTGTGTCTATCATCCATGAGCAGCCAATTCTGTCACCGAAACTAGAAGCCATCAAGCCATGCATCCGTAGCCTTATCCTAGCACGCAGAATTCTAACAGCAACAATCACAATACAAGTTACAATGATGTAATGATGACAAGATATCAATGGGTCATGCCGACGAAGATTTTTGGATGGGCCGCCTTCATGCTCTCTTCCATCTCCCATGTACACTCATCTTCATTCTCACTCCATTGTATCTTGACTAGCTTAACCGTTTTCCACCTAAGCTATTTCGTGTCATTCCCCACAACACGAAGTTGCTTACGAGGTCTCGTAACTGCCGTCCCTACTTCTAGGTCTTCATACTGCTCTGGAGATACCACCACATTCGAATCATGCACACACTTCAATAGAAACGACACATGGAAAACATTGTGCACACTTGACATTTTCTCCGGAAACTCCAACTTATACGTGAGCTTTCCGATCCGCTCGATTATCGGAAATGGTCGAACGAATCCCAGGGCCAACCTTCCTTTGTTTCCTAACCGAACAACATGTTTCAATCGCGAAATCATCACGAATGCCATATCGCCAACATAGAATTCCAAATCTTTTCGACGCTTATCATCATAACTATTTTGACAATCTTGGGCTGCCTTCATCCGTTGTCGAACGATCTCGATAAAATCTGAGGTTTCTTTTATCATCTCAGGCCTAAGTATCAACATATCTCCAGTTTCTAACCAACACGCCGGAGAATTACACGGTCAACCATACAACGCCTTATATGGTGCCATCCCAATGCTCTACTGATAGCTATTATTATATGCAAACTCAACTAGGTCGATGGACCTCCCACGATCCTCCAAAGTTTAATACACAAGCCCTCAGGAGATCTTCCAAAACTCGGTTAACCATTTTGGTTTGACCATCAATTTAGGGATGATAAGCTGTACTCAAACACAACTCGGTTCCCAAAGCTTCTTGCAAACTTCTCCAAAATCCACTCGTGAACAATGGATCATGGTCACTTACTATGCTCATCGGGATACCATGGAATCCAACTATCCATGTTATATAAAGATCAGCCAACTTCGATGGTGTCCTAATCAATTTGATAGGAATAAATCTTGAATTTTTGGTCAAGTGATCCACGATGACCCAAATTCCTTCGTTTCCTGCCCTAGTTGTAGGTAGTCCATCAATAAAATCCATTAATATTTGCTCCCACTTCCACGTAGGAACTTCCAATGGTTGAAGCAAACCACTCGGCTTCTTCTGTTCATCTTTCACCAGCTGACAGTTCATACACATGGTAATGAACTTTCCAATATCCCTTTTCATCCCTTACCAGTAGTAGACTCGCTTCATATCCTGATACATATTATTACCACCAGGATGTATCATCATCTTCGATTGATGACATTCCCTCAGAACCTCATCTACAATCTCTCGATATCAAGAACAACCAGTCCTCCTTGGTTTCGAAGCCAACCTTCTTGATTGACCTCGAACTCTTTATCTTCTGGTTCCAACGTCTGGATAAACTCGACAAGCTTTGCAACTTGCTTTTCACTTTTGCCAATCCTTTTGATGAGAGTAGGTCTTATCGATAAGCTTGCCAACATTTCAGGTACCAACTCACACCGTGATCTGAAATCAAATCTTTCCAAATACTCAAGACTTTCCATTCCGAAAACATCGCTCTCAAACTTGTGTGTCGTCGACTTAACACATCTGCAAGTGGGTTACCTTTACCAAGAGTATAGGATATACCAAAATCACACAATGCCAGAAACTCTAACCACCATTGTTGCCGAAGAATCATATTCTTTTCGGAGAAAAGATACTTCAGCGACTTGTGATCCATATACAACTCAAATCGAACCCCCAACAGGTAATGTCTCCACATCTTCAAACCAAACACGATCGTTGCCAATTCCAAATCATGAGTTGGATACTTCCTTTCGTATGGCTTCAGTTGTCGACTCGCGTAGGCCACAACTCTATCATTTTGCATCAGCACTGCTCCAAGTCCAGTGCCACGTGCATCGGTGTATACCACCATCTCTTCATTCCCACTCGGAATGGTCAAAATAGGAGCACTCGTCAGTCTCTCTTTCAGGATTCCAAAAGCTTGCTCACACTTTTCATCCCATGTGAGCACTTGGCTCTTCTTCATCGAACCTATTAATGGTGCAGCTATCTTAGAGATATCCTTAATAAACCATCGGTAATAACTAGCCAACCAAAGGAAACTTCTCACGTCTGTTGCATTCTTAGGTCAATCCTAGTCCTGGATTGCTGCCACATTAGTAGGGTCAACCGATATTCCATTATCGGGAAAATAATGGCCTAAGAAACTCACTTCACTCTTCTAGAAGTGATACTTAGAAAACCTAGCTTTTGGCTGATGCTTTCCCAAGATTTTCAAAACAATCCTCAAGTGTGTCTTGTGCCCTTCCTCACTCCGATAGTAAACCAGAATATCATTCACGAACACAAGTACGAAATTGTTCAATTGATCTCTGAAAACCCGATTCATAAGATCCACAAAATACGCTGATGCGTTAGTCAACCAGAATGAAATCACTAACCATTCAAAGAAACTGGATGGTGTCCTAAAAGTAGTCTTCGGCATACTATCCTTGTCCGCCCTCAACTGGTGAAATTCCGTTTCCAAATCAATATGAGAAAAAAAATCGGCCTCGTGAAGCTGATCGAATAAGCCATCAATTCTGAGCAACGGATAGTTCTTCTTCTTGGTCATTTTTTTCAACTTACGATAATCCACATAGTATTAACAAGCCATCGGCCATGGTTGCAAACACAACTGGTGCACCCCATTCGGATACACTTCTCCAAATGAATCCTTTTCCCAAAAGGTCACGAACTTGCACCTCTAATTCTCGTTGTTCCTTAGGCGTTGTTCGCCTAAGAGGCATAATGACTGGTCTAGCATCCTGGACCAAATCGATCCAAAACTCGATCTCATGATGTGGCGGCAAACCTTTGACCTCGTCAAAGAAATCTTCAAGCTCATTTGCGATCAACACAGACGATAAGTCTTCTTGTGGAATCTCGAACGAATACAGATAGCTCACGAAGACACTGTCTTCGAGCTTACATCGAATCAAAACTGTTCGCCCTTCCACATCCCTGACCCGCACCTCTAGCTTCTCGCAATTGACTGTTGCTGCATACCACTTAATCCAATCCATTCCCAAGATGATTCCAAACCCAACGAAGTTCAATATAAAGCAATCACACACAAAAGAGCAGCCATGAATCGATAACACTAGAGCACAACAAAGCATACACAAGCTGGACGAACTACTAACTGGATTAATCATGATCCATGGTCTATCACAAATCTCGAGTTTCATACCAAACCGGCACACAAGCTCATTACAGATGAAAGAATGTAATGCTCCGGTATCAAGCAACACATGAACTGAAACACCATTTACTGAAAGAGTACCTTAAACAATGACACCCTTTCATTTCTCAACCGACGACTGCCATTTGGCTACTCCAAGTCGGTATTTAAACCAACTCGAAACGTTCACAAAAACATATTATTATTTGGCTTATAGGGTTTAAACAGAATTAAACACAGAAGAACAGAGTACGATAATTTGCAGTAGAATAAAATTTCGTATAAATATCACAGTTTTACAAAACATTTTGCACCGTGGAATAAAAATATATACATGAATTTTAAAATGAAGCTTTAAAGTTTTTAGTCGGGCTTTGCGCATGCATATGCGTCTTCACGTGCCTCTCCAATTCTGCAAGCGGAACATCTAAAATCTGAAACACTTGGGAAAAAACAGATTTGGGGAATGTTCAGTTTCAGCTGATAAATAAACAAAGAAGGGAAAAGATAAAAGAAAAAGGAATGGGAGCGTGGAGTTATCTGCTGGATCAAGGCTTTTACTTGGTAGAAATTCAAGGTAGTAGGAACAAGTGGCAAAGATTCAACAAAATCTAAATTAAAAGAGTAGTATATATATCATTGAATACCCAAACTGTACATACCACTTACAATATTAAGTACGTACACACAAAATGGGTATTTATACATTTTGAATTCAAATTTAAATTATATCATTAAAAATCCAATTCCTAATCTAAAATAAATTAAAAAATAAATCTCAGGCTTAAATGTTAAAAATCAAAATTTCCATTTCTCAATAAATATATATATCAATTTGTTTCAAAATACTAACATCGTTTAATTTAACAAACTACTCAAATTCAAATCTATATATATATATATATATATATATAAACTTATTTATACAAAATTAATTCAAAATATGGTTTGAATAGACCGGATTCAAAATTATAAACCAATATAAATTTCTTAAATACAGATTCAAACTTAATTTCATATTTTAAAACGTTAAAATCTTGGTTTGTTACATCTCCTCTGCAGTAGGAGTCCTTCAAGAAGACGACACTGCTTCCAAAGCATAAGACTTTACAACCTGCTTCCCCTTAGCTGATTATGGACAGTCTTTCTTCTCATGCCCTGGTTTTCCACACTTGAAGCACTTCTTCTGAGCCTTTGGATTCTTGCACTCATTAGAAAAAATGATTCTTCGGTTGGAAGTTAAACCAAACTAACCCACTCTTAGGCTTTTTTTGGCTGTCCATTCCCTTCTGTTGTTGCTGCTTCCTCCTCTTGTTATTGTTACCACCCTGTTATGGTTTCTGTGCTTCCTTGGTTGTAGCAACAACAGTTTCTTCCTTTAGGAAAAAGCTTTCATGCCTCACGGCTTTTTCCAAAATCTTTTCATGCAGATCGTCAAGATGATCCACTAATGGCCTTCTGATATAGGTATCCAAAACCATCACAAACTTATCGGTCTTCTAATAATGAGAATCAATATACAAACGAGCATACTTGGACAAGGCCTAAAAATCAAAAATATACTCTAGCACTGGTGGACCATTCTGCTTGAGCTTCACGAACTTCTTGAACATAGCCAATTTCTGAGCAGTAGAAATAAACTTAGTCTCAAGCTAGACTTGGAACTGCTCTCATGTGATCTTTTCTTTCGGAATCTCAAGTGTGCTGAATTCCACTAGTCCGTGGCTCTACATTGTAGTTGCCTTGATGCAAGCTTCCTCTTCATTGCACCATTTATACCCAAGTCACTAGAGATCCTTATGCAAGTATCCATCCATCTCTGAACCTCCTCTTTTGGCTCACTTCCTTTAAACTGTTTTCCTCCTAGAGATGTGATATCTTTGCACAGCATCGCGAAATCCACAACCCTAGGAACTTGCACACCTACATCTACCGTGGCTGCCACTAGAGAGGGTGCCCTCCTCAAGAATGCCTCCATTATGGATTTAAATATGGCTGGGTAGTCTGGTGTACCGCCATTTCCCCATCCAAGCACAACCCTCTCCCTAGCAGTATGTCTTCAAGTACGTCGACTCATTCTAAATTTGCAAATTAGAATGATTAAACAATTACAAGAAAAACTGCTAATGGAGATAAAACGCTACTATACTATATACAACAATATAGTATTCACCCATCAAAATCTACAAATACGTCTCTCATACGTAATTACGTCGTAGAACTTTGGTTAAATTCGCTAACCAGAGCTCTTATACCAAATGCGACGACCGCCCATAACCCCTTCACTAAACAAGAGGAATAATATGCTGAAGGGTGTGCCAGGCAGCTATGATCGATCATCAGAGTAGGTAAATACAAGCGAACTAGTCACATAACGCACAACACAAGGATAAAATATAATAGAACATATACAACAGGTAGGAATAGTGGAGCATCATATATCAAAATTCCAAAATTTCACAACATCCTGAAAGATTATCCATACGTCATGGAAAACATCAAAGTCTGTACATGAAGCCTCACTACGACACTCATATAGCAACAACGGAATAGAAATACTAGATAGTAATAAAACTGCTTCATTACCTCTAGCTCACCGTCAATCAGCATCATCGTCCTCACTAAGCTATCACCTGCCACATGCTACTCAGTCTGCCCGTCCACAACTGGATGAACAACCAAGGTAATAAGAGGGAAATTAAAACCATGAGTCAGACAACAGTCTTAGTGAGCGATAAAATAAATATCTAACATCATAAACAAAGTATATGAGAATAGGTAGATTTATCGACTACTACCCCATACGAGAGAACAACCCACACTTGCCTTCCCCACAAATGACAGTGATAGCCTTTACAATCTAACACTCAAGAAACAATAGTTCAACCACGACAACTAGAAGTAATCATATAATGTCAAGTAACTATCGCTCAATAGCGAACATCCCGACAAGTTATATCTCATGTAAACCATCCTAGTCGAGCTCAATATCCTTCAAGCACAGGCCCCAGAGGCCTAAACCAAGATCAGACAAGCACCCAAGAAGTATCTCCTTCGACTTCAGACAATCTACGTGGGATGATACAAACAAACAACTAAGCATCAAAGGCCTGGCTATCAATGCCCTTCGTTGCTTCGAAACCATCACTAATCGTATGACGGCCAACCTTACCATACGTTAAGGTCTAATAGTAACCACGGTTTTAGCAAAAACTCCATACACCTTTCAACGATACGTATGTTTGTCCAGCCTTGACAACTATGCCCTTCACGACTGCCCAAGGTACACGACCTGCAACCTTCTATCCTTTTAGGTGCCCCCATTGTACCTTGCTTCGAGATTGCTAGAACCTACGAAAACGATAATCTCTCGGCATTCACATTCTAGCCATCAACTCCAATGACCATTCTTAAGCTCAAGTCCCCCTCGAGCAACCATTATCCACGACTCATCACCCTTGAGTTGTCTCCACATTCATTGCTTTACACCGATCAACGAACACATCACATTACCTCAAACATTCCCACTTGGATATATATATATATATATATATATATATATCGAATTCACAACATTCATTAAACCAAACAACATAAATATAAGGTCCAGCAATCCATAGCGTTTCATCCATTCACTACGGAAACAAACGACAATGTTTATGACATCAACCATAGCATTTCAATGCGCTTCCATAACCCTTAGTACATGTCGATCCGCAATGGATCGTACATGCCCACCATCATGGGTTGGTCATTCGATCCATCCAACCTATCACCAAAAAGAAGTAAACCGATCCATCACCATGAAGAAGTAGACCGATCCATAACCCTTTACCTTGACCGACCCATGGCTTTTGAACTCCGCCCAACCCATTTAAGCCCGACCCATGGCCTTGACCGACCCATCTTCTGAAATTACGACGAATCCATTGCTCCGTGACCAATCCATGCCCCGTACTCTACGACCATTCCATGACCTGTACTGCATGACCGATTCATGACTTGTCTTGTTCTCTATGTCACACTACACCCGATCCATCAAAATCAACGCATATTGAACCATACTTTTACTCTGATCTGATCCATCCATGCTAGCATACACTTCAATCAATTCACACTTGAATTCCACTCGTTCCCATACTCAAAACCAATTCGATTCAAACTCGTGTAATTTAGAACAACAAAATCTCACAATCAACCGTAATACAAGAAATTCACCAAAAATCATGATAAATGATTAAATGATCAAAACAATGGATCTAACTTGCATAGACATATGAAACTATATGGAAATCACAAGTTTTAAGTTGCTTGATTAGATCCTGTAGCGTTCCATATGAAAATAGACTTACCATGATGTAGATCTAGGTGAAATTGACTCAAAGTGATGAAATTATGACCATACAACCCATATACTTAATTGAATTTGTGTGAGAGTCATATATCACTCATCAATTCTCCAAAATATCACAAAAACGATGAATCTCGATTTCAAACAACGAAAAATGTTCTTCAAATCTTTCAATTTGATGAAATCAATCTCCACTCGATAGATCCAGCTTCGAACGATGTAGATCTTCGATTCTCTTATGTAAATCTAGAATTTTAATGGTGGAAAGTTGTATTTGGTTAAGCAAGAGAAATCACAAGCTCAATCAAATGAGGGGATGAAGAAAGTAAACCCTCCTCCATGTCTCTAACCCCCTGTTTATAGCCTCCCACCAGCCCACTAATGGGCCTCTCTAAATCAGCCCATTATGGCTTACTAAACATGGACAACAAACTTGAAACACTAAAACAACGATTCCTCCCGAACCTCTGAGCCAAATCCTTATTGTGACCACTCTACGGAAAGGGAAACATCATTTCCTTTCCAATGGAACAAGTCTCGGCACCTGATTCAATTTCAGTCAAAAGTTATGCCTTGTACAATACTGGTAGGGGCAAAATGTCACAAATAAAATTGGTAAAAATTATGGACATGTCTCACATCCCAATAACCAACGTTTTAAAATATGAGAATGATACATTTCTCATAGAATTAAATAAAAATATTTTACGATCCTCTAACATGTAAAATGCGGTCTGTAACAGCTTCCTAGTTTGCAGATTTCCTAAGCTAAAGTCCGAAAGTAAGGCATCCTCAAGGGTGGATGATTTGTTAAAATCTTGTTCATGATTCCTTCTTGGTCTAACCATCTTTAATAAGAATTTGGAGCTTCTTTTTATAATAGGAAGGGTAATAATGATGAAGGCCTTATGCCGAAAAGGGAAAGTAAGGATGAGTGGTTTAAGGTTTAATTACAAGGGCGGAAGTATAAGTAGTTAGGCCGAAGTTCAAGGTTATGCTATTATTCAAGTAGCCTAGACCATTGATGTTTTAAGCGTTTGATCGATATCCAGAAGATCTTGTTGAGACTCTTTATCTATAATCTGGCTTCTTCAAGGCTTAGTCCAATTCAGGATCGAAACAGCTCAAGGATGTGGGAAGTTACCCAAAAGGTTAAAGGTAGGAAAGCAGACGGAGGTTCAGCCCCTCTCTCCAGCGCCAAAATGTTAATGATAATTTTCGGCAACACCGAAATAAGGGAATAAGGGTATAGACTTAAGGGTACTTATGGGTGATTTAGTTCCTATAAGCTTGAGTTAATTAACCGTTTCCTAGACATCAAGGTCTTAGGATCGAAGATTAGGTACTATTCCTTCAAGAGGTGAGTATCACGCTTACGAGACTTAAGGACCAACAATTATCTTGGAATAAGGGTTTCGTATGCTCACCAGATGTGGAAAGTTAACGGTAATTTAAAAGCACAACAGAACATATTTAGAAGCATAATAAATTACAGTGTAATGTGCAAAGTAATAAGAACACAATGATTTATAGTGGTACGACTCGGATTGAACCTACGTCCTCTTTAAGAGCTTTGATGATTTTATTCATGAAGGAGGTTACATAAGAAATCCCCAAATTGATTTACAAATTAAGGTTAGCTTTCTTAAGATAGAGAATAAGATTGTGGAATGGAGAAAAGTTCAACCAAATGAGACCCCTAGGGTCTTATTTATAGGCAAATCGGTCCCGCTTTTGTCATTAGCGTAGCATAAGCCTCTTTCAGATGCAGCAATAGGATTTTGGCCGCTTCGCACCTTGCGGTTCCAATAATTTTATTTTGGCCACTTTTCTTTCTTTTTAGAGTTGTTATCGGGTTTATCTTGCTTTCGGAATGTCGGTCTCGGCTTATAGGAGATACTGCTTTCTGCCTTCAAACGATAAGCTTTCGGCTTCAGTACCATTGGGTTCGGTCTGCTTCCGTACTTCTTGGTTTCGGTGTCGAAGCTTTGTATGTGCTTTCCGGTTTGGTTATCTTCCTTCTATCACTCTTGGCTTTTGGTGCTTAATCGAGATGGCTTCGGTCTTGATGTATGTTCGGTATTGCTTTAATCGCCTTTGTTCCACTATTTATTTGTCTCTATTTTCGATCACCATTTCTTTCTGCCACTTGATTCTTCTTTCGATGCTTGTACTAGCAAGTGTAGGTCTTGCCCATTGGTATCAGTAGCAGAACCATTAATATGATAGCTCTTCTTTTACCCTATCTTGTTTGCTACTAGCACTTTACTTTCTCTGATGAATCTGGTTTTGGATTCATTCCTTCCTCTCGAATATTCAATGTCGGTATTGATACCAAGCATATGGGTATCGAAACTCCTTTACTTCCTCCGATCTTGGCCTTATGCCCCCTTTTGTGGTTCTCAGTTTCAAGCTACATGCTCTTGGTTTTAGTTGGCTTTGTAGCTTGGTGTCAGTTTCATGCTTTCGAATCATTCTTCTTCAATTGGTTACGATCCTACATCCCTTAACTGGTAACTAGTTTCAGTATTGAATTTGGTTTTAGCACTATCTGTTCATATATTTTCTTTCTCTTCTTTGCCGTCACTTAACAAGGAATCCATTGTATGATAGTGCCGACACTATTCTTAGCCCTTTTCCTTCTTTTTGTTGCTCTAGCATTATCACTGTTGCTTCTTAATCTTCTGTTGTCGGTGTCGAACCACCCTGCTTTCGATATTGGACCGATACTCCTGAGCTTCCAGTATCGGTCTTGATTCTCTGAAACTTTCGCTGTCAGTACCAACTCTTCGATTTATTTCCCTCGGTGGTGGCTCCGCAACTTTCAGAGCTCTTTCCACTTGGTTCCGGCTTCACTTCCCGAAATCCTTTTTCTTGTTTTTTTGCTTCTTTATATTTGGCTAGTGCGAATTTTGGTGTTAACAGTACTCCTACTCAAGAATCACATATCTCCTTCTGAATCATTATACATGTCGAGCCAGGGTAGCATTGGAAAAAAACATAATAGAACTTGCTAAGACCAAATATATGAATTCCTATATGTATAAAAATAGGAATCGATAGAAAAATGCAATCGACTACTCTAGGCTTTCCAACCCTATTGGCCATGTTTCATGTCTCCGTTTTTAGTCATTCAACTAATGAAATTACATCATGCATCTGAGCTCATGCACTACAACCGAATAGATCTCGGAATGCTATATGAATTTCCATTTTGTCCTTGAATCACACATAGGTTTTTACATCCAAAACAGATCATGGAATCACACACGAATTCTCTTACCCCAACGAGTATTCAAATGATACATGGATTTACGCATCAGAAATAGATATTGAAATTACACATGAATTGCTATAACCCAATAGGTCTCGGAATCAAACATGGATTCCAATATCCAGAAATAAGTTTCAATTCTCCTCCGTAGAACCCGTATATGGATTTTGGACTGTTTACAGTTCAAGTCATCTATTATGAGTTCACTTGCCCTCTTACCTGACGTTCTCAAACCAAACGATAGATTTTCCAGTGAGCTCAACTCCCCCTTTTTTTAAGAAATTTCAAACAATACACAAAAGTTGATGTCACCCTCATCACATACGAAGCCGGATCTCCTGGTCGTTTGACCTAGAAGAGAAGAATGACTTGTACAATATGTAATCATCAAAACAAACAATATCATATAATGCCCATGTTTCTCTTAGACATTTTCCAAGTTAGATCCTTTATTGTTAAGTATAGAAAACATTCCATTACACGAAAATTAAGAAAGATTCCTCTTTTAGACCAAGATTTGATAATCGGTTATTTAACTAGCAAACAAAACAAATAATAAATCATCTAAAGATTTAAGTTTTTTATGGCAACAATTAAATTATCATTAGCTTTAGTTATAAGAAAACTAGGTTAGTATCTGTGCAGATGCACGGTTGTAAAAAATATAAATTTTTATTAAAGCGTGAGCCAAATTTTGTTCATTTTTTTTAGTATGTGTGACAACTTTTTTTCACTGGGGATATATATATATATATATGTTTGTTATAATATGTTTTATATATTATACAAGGGCGAACCCGTGCTATACACACGAATATTGTTATACTTTTTTTTGATGGATGCATTCACTATTGCACTACATTAGAGAAAATTGTAAATCCGAAGAGATAACCACTGTCCAAAGCAAAAGATAATTACATCCCATGTTACCATTTAAAAAGATTATGAAAAAAACGCTTTTAATTTTCTATTTGTAAATTATGGAATGCTACATACTTTCATCAAAACGTTCAAGTTGCATGTAAAATAAAGTAAATAATCCTATAACATTATAGTTCATGCTCAAGAATCCTATAGCACACCTAACGGTTAAAGAGAGTTTATAATCCAAATGCAAAAATCTAATAATGCTCCAAGTAGCATAACAGATAAAAGACAACAAATTAAAACAAAAAACATATATTTAAACTTTGAAAGATGGGATACTACATCATCAGTATGAATGCAAACGAATACAGTCATAACACAGTTAGTCAAGTCAATATAAAAAATTGAAATTAAATTATTAACAAAAGAGTGCAAAGTCTTATTTTCAAATGTCTTTTTTATAGACATATCAACGCTGTGAAAATTCATTTTAAAGTCCTTAAATTACAGGCAAATAAAAATAAAGATAACACTAACAAAAAATTATCTTCTCTCCTATTTTGAGGCCAAAACATGCAGCTGTGCATACATCTTGCCTCAACTTTAGAACCTTATACTAGGGATGACATTAACATTGACCGTATGGACCAGTGGACTTTCTGATGTCACATACTTATCCTTTGCGTTTTATAATGGCTTTTCTATGCTTAACCTTGTATTTCTTTCTGGGATTTTTCAACAGCTTATTCCTAGACCCTATCAGCCCTCTATTTTCTCCAACTGGTACGGATGGTATGCTTCTCTTCATCTTCTATTTCTAACTCTTGCATGTTAAATATACTTGCATATATAATGTCAATAATGGTTAGAGAACTTTAGAGAAAATACAAAAGTAAGAGTGATTATCCCATATGGTAAGTCTTTATTTCAAGTTACAAAGTTTATGGCTCAAAGTTTGGCCTGAAATATGCTACAGAAATTATATCCCAATCTATGCCAAGGAATTGTTGTTATCAAATAGTACAATAGATAACTATCGTAAATAAAATTAGCATGCAAACTTTAGCACTTTTATAAATTTAATCAAAATAATTATTTGATAGGCTAAAAATTGGTCGGCGAACATGTTATTTTCCAACGATTGCACTAAAAATTCATAGGTCCATAAAGATACACTAGTTTTTTTATGGCTGTCGTAAACAACGTTTTCTATATGGATTTATTCAATGAGATATCCACCGAACTTTTGTTAGAACCAAAATTACTAGATTTATAATACTATTGTCATAAACAACGTTTTCCATATAGATTTATTCAATGAGATATCTACCTAACTTTTGTAACAACGTTTAATATCTTACCAAGTTTATAACACTACTATCCTGTATATATTAGTCATGCTACTTAGCAAGGTATACAAATACAAAATTGACATACTAATTGTTTTAGGGAAAAAAGTTTAATTTAATTATTATCAGAAGTTTATTCACTAATTATTCCCGATCTAAACAAAATCTGAGCTTAGCTGCATCAAGTAAATCAAAGACAGACTGGATATTTATACGAAATATCATGAAAATGAAATGAATCATTTTTTTTTTAAATTATGTATGGCTATCAATTATCTTTTATAATCAAATTCAGTTTTAATCATAAATCAACAGTACCAAGTTAAACAGTAAATGAAGAACATAGAAATCAATGCAAATAAATGATTTTACCTTAACAGAGATGCTTTGTTGGACTCTTGGGAAACCCTCGTAATAACAACGTTTACGTTGGAGTTTACACATGAGATACCGACAAAGAAATTGAAGAAAAATAAATAAAGAAGGTTTTTAGTTGCACAAAATTGGAAACATTATTGCCTATACACTTAAATCACAAATTAAGAGTGAACTAAAGGTTTCATAAAAATTTCCAGTTGCAATTCAATATCTAATAATAAGTTTTGAACTACGCCGACTGTAAAAAAAAATTTAAAATAGAAACCTTGAAATATTTCTTAAGCAACAATACAAAAAATCTGAAAGATAAAGGATGCTTCAAAGAACATGCAAAACTTTGAAACTAAATCAAGTTGTAGGTTTATAAAGTATAAAATAAGAAAATAGTTGACGTGAATCCCCAGTCAAGCACAGTATTATTAAAATTGTAGCGTTATATGTATCAAAAGTTGCTATTCAAGATAACAAGAATTCAAATGTATCAGCACTTTAAACCAGAAAAAGAAAAAAAAACAAAGATTTGAACAATATTTGGGAAAGTATAAACGTTAATGAAAGGGCAGAAAATGAACATTTTGGAAGGCTAAAAATTCTATAGCTTATTACCAGATTTGAAGAGAAGACGATGGTAGACTCCGGGTAACTATGAAAATTCGTGAGCCCATGGATTTCAAACCGATGGAAGTTATAGATTGGTGAATCTGGGGACTCAGATTCTAAGAGATTGTCATTGGGCATGAGGAGTAGCCAATTATAGGATACAAAGAGTATATGTGAGAATTCAATGCAAACGAATATTTAGGTTTAGAAAGAGGAGGAGAGAAAGGGAACGAATTAAAAGTAAACAGTAAGGGGTTTTCGCAAATTGAAGAAGAAAATAATTAAAGCAAGGAAATAATTCTGTGACAGTTCAGTTCGAATTTCACAAATCTACGTTGGAGCTCTGTGCATACTCGAAAGTTTACTAAGCGGGAAAACAAATAACACGAGAGTGATAAATGTGAGAGTGAGACGTGTATTAGGCTGAATCTGGTATACTTTGTTTTAGCATAAGGTTAGAAAATTAACAAAAGATTAAATATAGCGTCCTTGTTTCGACGCTTCCCTCTGAATTTATTACCATTTATTTTTTATTTTCTATTACTCGCTTCCAATGTTCAGCGCTTTTGTACTCTCTCTCGTCGCCTTTCCACCCTCTGTGCTTCTCCCTCAATCTTGGCTTTCCTAGCCATTCTATCCTCTTTCGTGCTATTCTCTGTTCTCCACCTTCCTATCCCCCCCCCCTCCACCACTACTGGATCTTGTCCCTATCTATCCTCTGTCGTGCTATTTCGAGTCCATCTCTCGTCGCTATTCTGGTCTTCTCAACTTGTTCGAGTGGCGCTGTCAGCAATGGCATCTTCTGTGGATCGCTTCCCTCCAACCACACTCTGGCCCGTGTAAAAGTCTCTATGTCTCAATCAGTTGCTCTCCTGGATGCCTCTGCGACATCTCCCCTAATATCTACCCCGAATGCTTCACGTGCAGGGTTGAAAAGCTTTAATATTTTCGTCATACCAAATCTTGCCAACCAAAAACTTTTTTAAAAGGGGAACCAACTGTGCTTTTCTCGTCAGAGTAGATCTCCAGATTCACTAGTCAGCTACAACACTCACTTATCGGTAGATTCACTACTACGCATCAAACCGTCGATCAAATGTGCAATGTATTAACGAAATTTTCATTGATTGCACAAGCGAAAATTGGCGTTGTAAACAACCGCCACATTCCAATTCAGTTATTTAATGAGTAGAACTATCTTCATCTATGGCTCCAAGAGCATTTAACGACCCTAAATGCTCAAACGAAAGATTTTAGATTTTCCATTAACTTTCAACCCCAATTAGATGAACAGTTTTTTCCTGTTTGGGTTTCAATTCCATATCTACCAGCTCATCTTTACAATAAATAGGCTTTGGAATATGTTAGGAAACAATGGCTGAGACACGTACTTCGTCTCTTTCTTGAAGACGATTCAGCAATCTGGTCCGAGGTGTAAACTAGTCGTTCTCTATCACCGACGCCTCTAGGATAAAACAGCCTCGAATAGTTACTGATTTTCTTGCACAACAAATCAGTTCAGATTTGCACTTTCGTATTTTTTCACTGCTCGGATTTTTGGATTAAGAAATTTTAATGGCAGAGGAGGAAAATGTTGTTCGATGGCAAAATCTCGTCTAAAAATGAATTATTATAGACGAAAAAGAATGTGCCGAACAGTTTACTGGGTAGTGGGAGAGATTCGGATCCTAGAATAACAAATCAAAGATTTTATCGCGTCATGTAAAAACAGTTCAGAAAATTTATCCTCTAAAATAAAATGGTTCAGAAAAACAAGGTTTTTCGGTCCAAAAATATAAGTGTCTACACCACCAAGCCCAAGCCCAAGCCCGAGCCGGAGCCCGAACTGAACTGAGCCGAGCCGAGCTGGGTCGGGTCGGGTCGGGTCGAGTTAGTCGGTAGCGCGCGTGTGTGGTAGTCATGCATGGCCTCCCTCCTCACAGCAAAGCATGTATTGGGAGCCCTACGGCCGCAACATCTCTTCTAAGAATTAAGTATAAATACTTTCTTCTTTCATATAGTCTCAAGATGTGGGACTATTCACATATATGAGCCTTTCTTACACTTATTCCAAAAAATTTAACAATTCATCTTTGATTTGAAAAACAATTTCCAACAGTACCCCACTTGAATTTTTAAAAATATTTTCGAGCAGTTTCTAAAAACATAAGATTGTGCGTAAACAAAGGTGTCATCCGACTTGAACCTTTGTGTTATCCATCTGATTGATCCAAGTGAGTATGGGTCGGTTTTAATCGGATCGGTCCTTCCGTTGCTAAAAGGGAACGGCCGTAGCGCAAGATTCCTGGTCGTCCTAAAGCTGGTCGCCCCAGAAGTTACTGAAATCTGGTCGCTCCAAAGAGTAGAAGAACCTTGATCGTCCTAAGGATTCTGATTATTCCTGAGGGTAGAAAATCATGGTCGCTCTCTTTTATGCACTGAGCCGATCGTCACAAAAGCTAAAGAAAGCCGGTTGATCCAAACTTGGTCGCCCGCTAGTCTCGATCGCTCCAAATACAAATGGCAGTTGATCGTCCTTCTCTGCAGATCGATCCCATGTTTGAGGGAACTAATTCCGATGTGTCCTCAATCCTGGTCACGCAATTCTGGAGGGTATTCATTGGTCGGTCCGCTCCGCATTCTAGCCTCCTGGTCTTCCTTTCTTCTGGCGGAAGCTCCTGGTCGGCCAAAGCGCTAGAAACGACCTGTGAGGGCGTGACAGCTGGAAACAACTAGTGACAACTGGCAGTGGCATTTTCGTAAATACCGAAAAAACCGACCAGACCCCTGCATACAAGATTTCAGCCATTTCTCCGCCTATAAATAGGACCCTACCTCCATCATTTTGGGGGGACTTTTCTGGTGGAACGAGGAGGTGCTGTCCAATTGCTTTTGGGATTTCTCCAAGCATTTCTCCATCTCTTCTCTATCAAATCTATGGAGCTTTGGAGCATGTGGAGCATAACTTTCATGGAGGAACGAGCATAAGCATTCTATGCACTTCTTCATCTCTTCTTGATCATCTAAGGAGCTTTCATCTATAGCTTTCATGGAGGGATTAGCATAAAATACGTCAAGCTTTCATCCATTCTTTCAATCGGATGTAGAGATAAATGCATGTTAAAGAAGCTTGTATGAATGCATAATGGAGCGAATATTGTAATGTTGTGGCTACTAATGAAATCCAATCTTTAAAGTGGACGTAGACTCGATTAAGAGTCGAACCACTATAAAATTCTTGTCTTCTTTCTTTATTTTGGTATTTTGATGCTTTTGAATGTTAGATATGGCCTCACACAACTCTAATGGTTTTCTAACGCCCTGCCTCTGAAAAGGTGACGTGCTTTCTAAGCATCTCGCCTCCGATTAGGTAACGTGTTTAGAAATTCCATTTTGGTTGTTATACCAATTTTCGGTATCAACAATTAGGCGCCCACCGTGGGGCCAGATCTACTTTCTGGCATCAAGTATACTACGCAGATCTTGAGATCTTGAAGCTAAGCCTTAAAATAGCTCGCTCCAGCTTGCGATCTGGACCTTTTGACGGATTTTCTGCAAAGTTCAAATTGCTTTCTGAAATAATGCCGCCAAAAGCAAATAAGGAAGCTAGAATTAGAATCTCTAACGGAGAAAATCGGGATGAGACCCCCATGGCTAACCGATTTGAAGTGGGAGAGACATCTAATGGAGGTGTGAATGTCATAAGAGGCGAGCTTGATCAGGCTGTCGCTGGATTGACGCAACAGCTAGAGATAGCTAACAAAGCCATGTTGACAAAACTTGATTCTCTCTTTGCTCTTCAGGCCGCTACGACAAAGGTGGCCTCTAAGCCCATTCGTGCAGAGGATGCTGGTTCTTCTTCTTCTAGTCCAAATCGGGAAGAATCTTTTCAAGAAATTTCCGATTCAAATAAAGGAAAGCATGAGGTTTCGAAGCAAGCTGATCGGAACCGCACTGCAGGGATCACTTCTCATCAAGCGGCTAATTCTGCCAAAGGGGCACTTTCCAACCAAGAAAGACCAGGGCCCCTAAGTCTCAACCGCGATGGTTTGCTCAGGCAAGCCTCCGGTCAAGACAAAGGTGTCCGCCCCGCAGATAGCCTCCCTGAGAAGGAACGCCTCAAGAAAATGGTCCAACAGCTTATGAAGGAAAGCCAATCTCGAAACGATAGTGAGGCTGAACGGGAATTCGCACCATCCAAAACCCCCCTCACTGAAAGGATTAAAAAGACAACTTTCCCACGCAAATTCAAACCTCCTTCAATCCAAGCTTATAACGGGACAGGCGACCCCAATATGTTCTTGTTTCGATATGACAGCACATGGATGGGGCACAAGCGACTGACGAACTTAAGTGCTTGTACTTCCCGGTGTATTTGGAAGTGGTTGCGTCATTATGGTTCACAAGGTTGCCTCCCCGATCTATTGATGACTTTGCCACATTGGCAAGATGCTTCCGAGACCAGTTCCGCCTCCAAACAACAAAGGTCAGAGATATCATGTCCCTCAACGAACTAGAACAAGCTCCTGGTGAAACGATATGGTCTTTCTTGAATCGTTTTAATACTGCTACTGCAGAAGTAGGGACCCAAGAGCCAAGGCTAATTCTAATGGCCTTAAAGGGGGGCATTGATAAGCTGTCTGAATTCGGAAGGTGGCTAAAAAGAAAGAAACCTGAGACGCTAGAAATTTTTTATGACAAAGCCGAAGAATACATGTGTCTTGAAGACGATCCTATCTATTCCGTTGGCAATGTCAAAGCTAAGGTGGTCCCGGAAAGGAAGGAAGCTCCCAAAAAGGATAGTCAAGAAAATTTTGGAGAAGGTCAAAAGAGAGGAAGCAGTAATGATGCTAGAAATGATAAGGATTCCAAGAAACGACGTTTCTTCAAGCCAACGGATTTTACTCCGTTGAACGATACAATCGAGCACATATATATGGCAACGAAGGATGCGGAGGGCTATCCAAGCCCAAAGCAAATAAAGGTGTCCGAGGAAGCTGCAAACTCAGGGAGGTTCTGTCGATTTCACAATCGACCGGGACACGACACTAACGAATGTCGACACCTGAAAAACTTGATTGAAGAATTGATAAGGCAAAATCGTCTCCAGGAGTATGTAAAGCATTCATAAGATACCGAGCCTGCCCAGGGGCAGCAGGTCCTTCCAAGTCAAGACAGAAGAACACCTGCGAATATTCCTCGACCTGTTATCAATATAATCAGTGGTGGACCTCACCCTGCAGGGGATACTTGGGAGGATATGATCAGGTATACTAATGAACCAAGAAGCATTCTAAAAGGAGACGGTTTTGAGGTTTGCAATAATTCTCTTCGTCGAAAAATGCCTAAAACATCCTGCGAAGATGTTATCTTCCGGGATCGGGATTCCGACGGAATATTGGTTCCAACTGTTGACCCAATGGTGATCACCATTGGCTTGGGTCCAGCAATAGTAAAGAAGGTGTTGACTGATAACGGAGCATCCGTGAACATCCTGTTTTACAGTACTTTCTCTAAAATGGGTCTATCCATGGACAATGTGCGAGCTAGCAAAGACAAAATACACGGGTTCACTGGCATACCAACTCAGCCAATAGGTGTGATTGATCTCCTTGTAGGGCTAGGAGAGGGAGAGAGGCAAGTTTCCATGATACAATCTTTCGTTATAATTGACTCACCTTCAGGGTACAATGCATTCTTGGGAAGGCCAGCACTTGCCGACTTCAGGATAGCTCTTGCTCCTTGGTGCTTGATGATGAAGTTCCCGACCGCAAATGGGGTGGGAGTTATCAAAGGGGGTCCTCAGGAATCGAGAGAATGCTATATGGCAGAGCTGATTGAAGCTCGGAAATACGAAACCCGGAAGGATGCGGAGACTCCTCTCTGCATCCATGAAGCTCCTTTATAGCAATTAATCACCATCCCTTGCGCTGGAACAAATAACGACATGCAGGAAGATATGGACCCACGAAAAATCAGTGCAGGGGATGAAAAGGTAGCACTAGCTGAAGCTACCATTTCCATAGAGATCCATGATAGTGATACAGATAAGCTAATAAAGATAGGCTCCCAATTAGACCCTATGCTGCAAAAGGAATTGATTAGTTTTCTGAAAGCAAATTTGGATGTCTTCGCTTGGAATCACTCAGATATGTGCGGGATACCTCCAGACATAATAGTGCATAAGCTGAATATTGACCCCAACGTGCGCCCGGTGAAGCAGAAAAGACCGATACAGGGCTCGGAAAGGTCTGAAGCTTTGAAAGATGAAGTGGATAGGCTATTGACGAATAATTTCATTCGAGAATCCACCTATCCTAATTGGGTGTCCAACCCGGTCCTTGTGAAAAAATCAAACGTCAAATGGCGAGTGTGTGTTGATTATTCTGACTTGAATAAGGCTTGCTCAAAAGATAGTTTCCCCCTACCTCGAATTGATCAACTTGTTGATGCAACGGCGGGGCATGAACTATTGTCTTTCATGGATGCATATTCTGGATACAATCAGATTATGATGCACGAGCCAGACCAGGATAGTACCAGTTTCATAACTGATCGTGGTTTATATTGTTACAAGGTAATGCCGTTTGGTTTGAAAAATGCAGGTGCCACCTACCAACGCTTGGTGAACGCGATGTTCGAAACTCAAATTGGAAAGACTATGGAGGTTTATGTTGAAGACATGCTGGTAAAATCCAAAGAAGCAAAGAAACATATAGAGGATCTTGATGAAATGTTCCAAATCCTGAGGAGATACGGCATGAAGCTCAATCCGCTTAAGTGCTCGTTCGGCGTAGCATCAGGAAAGTTTCTTGGTTTCATGGTAAATGCTCGGGGCATTGAAGCAAACCCAGCACAAGTGATTGCTTTACGGGAAATGCAAGCTCCACGGACTAAGAAAGAACTCCAATGCTTAAACGGCAAGGTAGCAGCATTAAGCCGCTTCATCTCAAGGGCAACGGACAGGTGCATTCCCCTATTTGATGCATTAAAAAAGGAGAAGAAAAGCTTCCATCCTGAATGCCAGCAAGCATTTGAAGATCTCATCAAGCACATGGAATCCCCTCCGATGCTATCAAAGCCTAGGGATGGAGAAAGCTTGCTCTTGTACCTTGCAGTGTCATCCCATGCATTGAGCGCATCACTCGTTAGGGAGGAAGACAAAGTGCAGTGGCCAGTATACTACATTAGCAAAAGGTTTACCGGGGCGGAGATGAATTATCCAAGGATAGAAAAGCTTGCATATGCCTTGCTCATCGCATCACAAAAGCTCAGACCCTATTTCCAATCCCACTCTATTAAAGTCCTTACCGACCAACCCTTAAAACAGGTGTTGTTCCGTCCAGAAACTTCAGGGAGACTCCTGAAATGGAATATTGAACTCAGCCAATATGATATCACTTATTATCCCAGGAAAGCAATAAATGGGCAAGCTCTGGCCGACTTTATCGCTGAGTTCACTAACAGGGGAGAGGAAATGGTGGAAACTAACGAATTGGCCGTTAGGTGGAAACTTTTTGTCGATGGGGCTAAGAATGAATATTGTGCTGGGGCAGGGATAGTATTCAAAACCCCAGAAGGACGATATGTATGCTGTGCTCTGCGATTTGAATTTCCCATCACCAACAACGAGGCCGAATATGAAGCATTACTTGGAGGATTGCAGGTGAATTTCAGACTAAGATGGGAAGGCTTCCGACATATCTGCTTAAGGCCAAAGAACTTCTCGACAACTTGGAATATTATTCTATTTCTCATATTCCCCGCAGAGAAAATTGGAAGGCAGATTCCTTATCAAAGCTGGCTAGCACCGGAGATCCTCAAATCTTCGATCTAGTTCCTGTGGAAGTATTATCTAGTTCCAGCATTGAGGAATCCGATATAGACTGGGTTATGGAAGCAACCAACGAGCCCGACTCGTGGATGACCCCTATAAAAAACTATATACTTCACGGAACACTTCCTGAGAAACCAAAGGATCGCAGAAAACTGCTCCGAAAGTCTCGCTTATATCTCGTCCAAGACGGTCATTTATACAGGAGAGGATATTCAACGCCATTACTACGGTGTGTGACAAAGGAGGAATCTAAAGCGATTTTGGCGGAGCTACATGAAGGAGATTGCGGAGGTCATGTTGGTGGACAGACTCTTGCCAAAAAGATCCTTCGATATGGTTATTTTTGGCCCGATGTGAACTTCGACTCAATGACATTCACTAAGAAATGCGACCGGTGCCAGAAATTTGCAAAAATTCCAAGAGCTCCGTCAACTGAGTTGACACAGATGTAGAGTCCTTGGCCATTCGCTGTCTGGGGCATAGACTTGATTGGAGCACTACCTACCGCAAAATCGAGCTTCAAATATGCTATAGTGGCCGTGGATTACTTTACCAAATGGGCTGAAGCTGAACCATTGGCAACTATCACATCGAAGAAGGCAATCAACTTTGTGTTGAAAAATATCATATGCAGGTTTGGGGTTCCGCAGAAAATTATCACCGACAATGGCACACAATTCGAAAGTGATGAATTCAAGGATTTCTGCAACAAATATCATATTCAGAAAAGCTTTGCAGCAGTTGCCCACCCGCAGGACAACGGGCAAGTTGAGGCAGTCAACAAAATCCTGAAATCCACCATTAAAAAGCGTCTCGAGAAAGCTAAGGGCAACTGGATTGAAGAATTGCCACTTGCCATATGGGCTTATCGTACGACTCATAAAACTGCAACAGGGCATACTCCGTTCTCCTTGGCATATGGTTCAGAAGCAATGATACCTGTGGAGTTAGAGGTTCCAACTCACCGCATAATTCATTTTAACCAAGAAGAGAATGAAAAGTTGCAACTTGAGGCTCTTGATTTACTCGAGGAGAAAAGGACCGAATCAGAACTTAGAATGGTCGCCCATCAGAGAAGAATTGCTCGACACTTCAATCAAAAGGTCAGGCATAGAACATTTGAAATGGGAGACCTGGTGTTAAAGAAAATCATGACCACAACAAGAGTCTTTGGCCCCAATTGGGAAGGTACATTTGTCATCGACCAAAAGCTCCTCGACGGTACCTTTAAGCTTAAAACTACAGATGTAGTAGAACTCCCAAGGGCCTGGAATAGTGATCACCTTCGTCGCTATTTCAAATGATTTTCTAACTCATGTACTTTTGTATTTTTCTATGAATATAGTGAATACTTTGTATGAAATTACATGAATATAAATCCAGCAACACTTCTGACTCTGTCAAAGCTTCATATTCTCATGCCTTTGATCATATATCCAAAAGATGCATAGCTATGGTTACAGGACACAATACCTCCGTCATCCTGTTTTCCGACATGAAACTTGCCATAGCTTTACTGAAGAAATACGGTCCAAAAGCAGGCGCAATCTTAACCCAAACCCTCTCCAAGGATTCTCAGTCGAATAATAAACTGAGTCTTCTCCAGGGGTGCTCGGTCAAATAACCTAAAGTCAGACAAAAATCTGATCGCGTTATAACCGAGTTTCTTAACCCAAACCCTCTCCGAGGATTCTCAGTCGAATAATAAACTGAGTCTTCTCCAGGGGTGCTCGGTCAAATAACCCAAAGTGAGACAAAATCTGATCGCGTTATAACCGAGTTTCTTAACCCAAACCCCCTCCGAGGATTCTCAGTCGAATAATAAACTGAGTCTTCTCCAGGGGTGCTCGGTCAAATAACCCAAAGTCAGACAAAAATCTGATCGCGTTATAACCGAGTTTCTTAACCCAAACCCCCTCCGAGGATTCTCAGTCGAATAATATACTGAGTCTTCTCCAGGGGTGCTCGGTCAAATAACCCAAAGTCAGACAAAATCTGATCGCGTTATAACCGAGTTTCTTAACCCAAACCCTCTCCGAGGATTCTCAGTCGAATGACAAACTGAGTCTTCTCCAGGGGTGCTCAGTCAATAAATCAAAGTCAGATAAAACTCGACTACGATATTACTGAGTCTTTGACAAGGAAAACCTTCAAATGGCATTCAAACATTTCTCGAATATCTGACGCATTAGGACGCAAAGGATAGAGAAGTTCCCTCAACAAAAGGGCAAGATTCTCGTCTGGTCGTCATTTCTACACAAACAAGTATGTTGGAAAAACAAACTACAAGAATATTCGTAAAACTTAAAACTGGGTCGACCCTGGATGGTCGGACACCTGGTCGTTCTAAAAGCTGATAGAGCACCTAGTCGCTCCAAACCAGTCAAAACCCGATCGCATAAAATTAGCCTCTATTGGATCTGTAAAAGCATCCTAAGGCTGGTCGCTCTACAAATTATTCTGGAAAAAACTTCAACCTGATCGGTCGAGATTCAAATCCGCCTGGGTTGGTCCTACCGGGCGCTGCAAGGCTTAGGAATCAAAAGCATCACCACAACTATAAACAAGCAAAACGTGTGAAGTGCAATGTGTAAGCATGATGTCCAGATCAGAATATGCAGAAAAAAGAACGACAAAGTTCAGAAGCGCAGAGCTTCATTACAACACATCCAAGTACAAGGGAGCCAACCTACATCACAAACACATAGATTACAAACCAAAAAGTAGTCTTGAAGTCAAAAGCGAGGGCTGGCACTCGCTTAATACACACCAGCCTAAATTAAAAAGCTAAATCAAGCAAGTCAGACGAGCGGGTTCTTCCTAGGCCTCCCAACCTTCTTCTTCGCTGGAACAAAGCCTGAAGATGAATCACCAGGAGCCTGCCTCTTGCCAAGAGAACCAGTCAGTTCGGCATCGCCTCTCGGAAAGGTGGCAACAATGGAATCCCGAGCTCGCAGGGCCTGAATCAGTTTCATTTTGTCTTCTTCCAGAATGGTGATTCGCTCGAGACCCTCTCTATGAAGTTTATCCAAATTTTCGGCCAAAGAACTCCAATCTCCAAGTTTCTGAGCAGTTTGGTCCCTTAGCAAATTCATCTATTTTTCGAGCTGCCCAATAGCTTTCTCCATCTGGTCCAACAATCTCAACTTGACAACGTTCATATCAGTAGATATGATTTGACGGTCGAAGACAGAGACATCTACATTGGCAGTAACTCCCTGCAAGTCCCAGTCGCGAAGATGTTGAGCCAATTTAACAACACGTGCCCCCGGAGAATAACGAGGTCGGTTTATGATGGCCTGGAGCTCGGGATAAGAAGGCCGAAGAAGTGGAGGAGGGTTCATCGGAGATTCCCCAGTTTTCATTGGAGATTGAACAGTCGTTTCAGTATCATTGTCAAAATACTTTTTCACAAAATCTGCTCGAGACATTTCCATCCTGCACAAGAGTTTCACGATCAGATTCAAGAATCCTTCATGATGAGAATTAAACCGATCAGCTGCGCTTGGTCAAACAAAATTGGTCGATTATGAACAACTAGAAACATGGACATTCCAAGCAAGAAAACGACCCCTAGCTAATCGATTGTACCTAGTCATATAAAGTTGGACGGTTGCAAATAACACGTTCGGTCGGTTGGGAGCTTATCTAAGACTGATCGCTCTAAGACAAAACAAGAATCCTGGTCGTTCAAAGCATGCCCTGACCGGTTTGTAGCAAATTTTATCTCAAGAACGACCCAAATTCAACTAAAACCCTAAATCAGTTTTAAACCGACCAGTTTCAACAGATCTAAAATGGCTGTACTTTGAAAGAAAAGATGGTTGTCACTTCAGAAATTCATGCAAACAGTTTGTGATCATTATGAAAACAGAATTACAAGGGTTTTGATTTCGAAGTCGCCATCTACTAATTCAAATCAGGCAAATTACCTCCTACATTATCAGCGAACATGTTGACAATCAATGAATTTCACATTCAACAATTCTCATGCGAATCAAAATCACGCTTCAATAGGGGTTCAGACTCAATTTAAACTCCAAAGATCCCAGCCAATTATTTAACAATGCAAAATCGCATACCTGTAATCAAATCAGTTGGGTGAAGAAGTTTGAGATGAATCCTCGGGCATTGAAGCGGAGAAAATCTGAATATTTGGATTAAAAGACGGATTGAATTCTCGGATTAAATCAGAGAAAGCAAAGTGAAGATCGAAGAATTTTATCAAAAGAGAGCCGCCATTAATGAAAATTCTGACCAAGAAAAAGTGAAGGAGAGAATGATGAGTTAAATTAATTATATAAAGTTTAATTTGGTCTCTTCATATTTCGAGAATTGTCACGTCGTCTTCCAGGAATTTGGCTTTTTCGTGCGTTCCAAAACTGGAGAAAAGACCGACCCCCCAAGCTAATTCCAGAACCGGCCCATGAAAACTGCATCCAAGACTGACCCGTAATAGAAGTGGATCGATCCACTAATATTTCGAAGCTCACAGTTTTCATAAAAAACTATGAAACTTCGAGGGGCAAAATGTTATCCATCTGATCGATCCAAGTGAGTATAGGTCGGTTTTAATCGGATCGGTCCTGCCGTTGCTAAAAGGGAACGGTCGTAGCGCAAGATTCCTGGTCGTCCTAAAGCTGGTCGCCCCAGAAGTCAAAGAAATCTGGTCGCTCCAAAGAGTAGAAGAACCTTGATCGTCCTAAGGATTCTGATTATTCCTGAGCGTAGAAAATCATGGTCGCTCTCTTTTATGCACTGAGCCGATCGTCCCAAAAGCTAAAGAAAGCCGGTTGATCCAAACTTGGTCGCCCGCTAGTCTCGATCGCTCCAAATACAAAGGGCAGCTGATTGTCCTTCTCTGCAGATCGATCCCATGTTTGAGGGAACTAATTTCGATGTGTCCTCAATCCTGGTCGCGCAATTCTGGAGGGTATTCATTGGTCGGTCCGCTCCGCATTCTAGCCTCCTGGTCGTCCTTTCTTCTGGCGGAAGCTCCTGGTCGGCCAAAGCGTTGAAACGACCTGTGAGGGCGTGACAGCTGGAAACAACTGGTGACAACTGGCAGTGGCATTTTCGTAAATACCAAAAAAACCGACCAGACCCCTGCATACAAGATTTCAGCCATTTCTCCGCCTATAAATAGGACCCTACCTCCATCATTTTGGGGGGACTTTTCTGGAGGAACGAGGAGGTGCTGTCCAATTGCTTTCGGGATTTCTCCAAGCATTTCTCCATCTCTTCTCTATCAAATCTATGGAGCTTTGGAGCATGTGGAGCATAACTTTCATGGAGGAACGAGCATAAGCATTCTATGCACTTCTTCATCTCTTCTTGATCATCTAAGGAGCTTTCATCTATAGCTTTCATGGAGGGATTAGCATAAAATACGTCAAGCTTTCATCCATTCTTTCAATCGAATGTAGAGATAAATGCATGTTAAAGAAGCATGTATGAATGCATAATGGAGCAAATATTGTAATGTTGTGGCTACTAATGAAATCCAATCTTTAAAGTGGACGTAGACTCGATTAAGAGTCGAACCACTATAAAATTCTTGTCTTCTTTCTTTATTTTGGTATTTTGATGCTTTTGAATGTTAGATATGGCCTCACACAACTCTAATGGTTTTCTAACGCCCTGCCTCTGAAAAGGTGACGTGCTTTCTATGCATCTCGCCTCCGATTAGGTAACGTGTTTAGAAATTCCATTTTGGTTGTTATACCAATTTTCGGTATCAACACTTTGCATAGTGGATAAGATTCAGTTTTTACTAGAGTGACACGTGGTCTTGAAATCTATTCCAGACATCAGACAACACAAAATCTTTTCTATAGTGCAGTCAAATAAGTCTGTGCATTTATAACCATGCACGACTATCCCAGTTTAATGAATTTCCTAGAATTTTTGCCCAAAACTTCATAGGAAATGGCCACATTTCCACATTCACATAGGTAAGTCTATCAAGAGTAATCCTAAAGGTAGGCAATCAACTCCAAACAGAGTATAGATCCCATTAAGCGTTTCTATTAACTCATCCTCTAATCACTTCAGGAATACATGCTTCTTGGTAAATAAAATAACATGTTCAAATACTATCTGTAACGCCTTACCTCTATGCTCGCGTTAGCCAAGGCCGTTGCAAGCAATGGTGTCAACTAACCTGAAAAATAAGGCTGTTGTGGGGCGACCATCTGTATATTATCTTTGAACGAGTTTTAAATGTGTCAGATAATCTGGTCTTACTTTTTAAATCTCATGAGGAAATCCAACACATTTAATTCTAGTTCAAAACTGCTACACAATGGCTATATATAATTCGGAAAGCAATATAAAATACATAATAATAAAATCAGAGTCAGACACAGATATTCACATCACTAAGGCAGAAATAGATATGAATATAACACATGATTAAAAATACATATTAGTGGTCATAGTCCAACCACTACACAACAAAAGAATATATTCCAGCTCTAGCCAAAAGAATTAGTATACATGAAATCTAAGATACATGTATAATCAAGATCTACAACTCTAATGTTGATAGAAAAAATCCAAAAATGGTACCTGCTAGAAGTCATGAGATGCACATGTAATACTCGGTCTGACCCGAGTATTATTTATAAGAATAAACAATAAACAGATCAGTCTATCCGTACTCATCATAACAAACTGAGATAGAAATAGAGATATAAAAGATAATGATGCACATGAAATACACAATAATAGTCACAGAAAATGTGATAGCTCGAAAAATATCTATGATGTATCTCATAGATATCTCAATGCTATAAAAGATTATCACGCTCTAAAGATATAGCTGCTCACAAGAAATATTAGCACATATCCAAAACAACACAAGATTGGATAGCACAAGATATCTCCTATCAAGTCAACGCAAGATTGATAACACAATATCAAGACGACAACAACTGATGAAACATATCAAATAACCCGAATTGATAACAACTGTCAAAAAAACACATTATTTGATAACACAATTTGAGATGATCCGAAGATCAGGGAATACACGATCCCCCTTGGAACACCCAATTCCAATGAATGAACCGAAGTTCCACAAGGAGAACACAACTCGAGATGACCCAAAGATCCGCAGGATGATCAGAAGATCATCAAGTGACCTGAAGTTTGGATTGATTCGAAGATCGGATATAGTGTAAACTACACCAAGATAACAAATATAAGAGTCGAGCTACATGTCTCATAACCACTTGCTCTACTCGAATATTTATGAACAAGTTGTATATTCCACTAGAAATACGAAACGATCATTGCCATGGTGTTCAATCGAACGATTCCAAGAATTAACCATCAAAGCCAACAGAAGGGGTTATGGTCTTTGTTTTTACTAAGGCATTTAATTATATTTCTCATACGAACGAGAAAAAGGTTTATGAAATCATATTTTAGTAGATAGTAAAACAATTTGGAAAGTAACCTCATATAATGAAGTAGAATTAAAAACCATTTAGTAAAAGATTTGGTGTCTACTAATAATTTAGAGTCCCCTTTTTATATCATTTCGAAGCGGCAAATCTCTTGTGATATTGACAGAATTAACGATCAAATGAAGAATCCAAATTTTAATAACGTAGACGAAACCCATGACTATCGATTACAATATTCATTCACCACGAATGAATCGAAAGTTCAGGAAATCGAGATGTAGAAATCTGCGAACTAGAGAAACTGACAAGTCACAAACGAAGTCGAAGTAGGAAAAAACTCGGTCGGTAATGAGCTCAAATAGGCCTAAACTTTTGACCGTGGTCTCCATCGGTCAACAATCTAGAAAAAAGTTTCAGACGTCTGGCACAAAGGGGCAAACGTCTGACTGCTACTGGTCACAAAATAGAGATCAGAATCGGACGTCTAAGCCACATTTTCAGACGTATGGAAATAGCCACCAGACATCTGACCTGATGTTCGGGTCACAAATTGACCTTGGATCAGACGTCGGAAATTTATTTCAAACGTCTGACCTGCTGCTGAAAGCAGCATATGGTCAGGGCATACGGCCAAGTCGATTTTGATTGTTCTCCGGCGACTCACGAAGGTTTATAACATTTATTCGAGTGTAAGTAAGGCCTTTAAGACTCGTCGAAACAACGCATAACAGAAAACTCACATGCATGAACATGTATACATGAGATTGCAATGATTTTGATTAAATTCCAAAACGAACAAACTCTCTAACCAAAGCAATCAAATGCAACTCAAACTACGATACAATGGTTTGGCAATGCTAAAAGGAGATTATAAGGACTTGTGTGCATACAAGAACTTCGCTTATAGCATGCACATGTATAAACTAGACTGCAATGATTCGATTTATAAATTCAAACATGAACTAAATTCCAAACCAAAGCATACCAAAGCGATTCAAACTACTTGTGAAGACTTAGAACTTTGCCGGGGGACAAAGGAGGTTCATAACATCACCAAATCAACTCATAGCATATGCATTAGATCATATGAACTATCCTTATCATAATTTTCAACTCGATGAAACATAAATACATAAAATCGGCCAATTTACACTAACCTAACCAATTCACAAGCACATGCAAACTCGTACACTAAATTACACTTGTACAAGCCAATGACTGGTGGCATATATGTGAGTTCATAAAGAAATCACCTTTTCTTGTTTACAAACAAAGAATTAGTCCAAAAGCAAGCTAGAGCAACATCTCCTCCAATATAGCTTGCTAATCCTCAATCTAAACACATACAAATGAATTTCCTAAGAGTTAGGTCATAAGAAATCTTAGAAATTGAAGAGAAAGCAGGAAGGAGAAGATGGAGAATCTTACACAAGAAATCTACTTGATTTTCCCCTTGATTTGGATCCCTAGGAGCCAACCCTAGCTTAGGAATATTAATTTCCCATTCCTCCTCCCCATTTTCATTTTCTTTGAGGAGTTAGAGTGAATGCGAGAGAAGGGGCTGATTTGGTTATAAGTAAGTGGGCTAGGTTTTGCCAAACCAAGACCCAACCAAAGTGCCAAATCTCTGAATCACTGAGTATATCGAAGCTTACAATTTTTGAAGTCGTAAACGGCATTTTGGACTCAATGGAAGTGGTTTCGAGTCCAAATTCGTCCATGTACAAAAAGTGATATTTTGGTCATACACCAAATGGAAATGACCAAATTCGCCCAACTCAAAAGGTGACAATGCTTATAGTCAAAAAGGTTGTAAACGATGATCCAGACTCAATGGAAGTGGTTTCGAGTCCAAATTCAACCGTATGCAAAATTTGAATTTTTGGACACACACACGATTAACGACGTTATATTTAAATAAAATATTTAGATTCATTATCGTTAAATATGTGGGTTGTTACAGACTCCCCCCTTAAAGAAATTACGTCCCCGAAATGACTTAAGGAAAAACCCATAAAGTAACAACCAAGCATCCACCAAGAATAAGAAATGGCCTCTCCCTAATCGAAATTCACCAAAATTGATTAGTTTTAAACTTAGTGGAGGGATAAGCAAATTTGTTCACCACAAGGTTGCAAATCGTCACATGGAATTTTTTGTCTTTCGACAAGGTGGTCCGACACCGCAAAGAGCTCTAACTAAGCCCTTCGTCACACGGACGTAGTGGCTTCATATCGCTAGGAATACACCTATCCACTCGCGTTGGAATACACAACTCCACTCGGGTTGGAATACATAGTTCCATTTGGAATACATAATTCCACTAGAGATTTGACTAAGCAGTTCGTCCCACTATGAGGTTGCTTCTCACCACAAAGAAAAATAAACAACACCTATGTATTAGGAGATATACAACACATGTGATCACTAGGTAGCTAACTTATATTTCTGAGCACATACTCTGGTTGTTGTCACACAGCTGAACGGTGAGCACAGGTAAGCACACAACTCAGTGAGCACAAGGCTCGGGTTAGCACACAGCTCCCAATGAACACATAAGAAAGCACTCACAATTCCATAGACAGCACAAAAAGGATGGAGAAGACCTATCACAAGTTAATACATGATCCCTAGATAGGTAACCTATCGTTCTAGACACACAGTTACGATTGAGCATACAACTCGGTGAGCACACAGCTCGGGTGAGCACACAGCTTGGGTGAGCACACAGCTCGGGTGAGCACACAGCTCGAGTGAGCGCACAGCTCGGATGAGCGCACAGCTCACGTGAACACACAGTTCGATGAGCGCACAGCTCGGTGAGCGCATAGCTCGGTTGAGCGCACAGCTCGGTGAGTGCACAGCTCGGGTGAGCGCACAGCTCGGGTGAGCGCACAGCTCGGTTGGTCGCACAGCTCGGGTGAGAGCACAGCTCGGTGAGTGCACAGCTCGGGTGAGCACACAACTCGATGAGCACACAGCTCGGTGAGCAAACCGCTCGGGTGAGCTCCCTCTGAAGATGAAGTGACTACACCTCGCAAAGAGAGTTGATCATTATCGATGAATATAAGATATATAACACATGTAATAACTCATTATCGATACATGATCCGAAGATTTCACCCTAAAATGAAATCGAATCTCAAGTGACTAAGTCCAGAAATTAACCGACGAAGCAAATGCATGTGTGTTGACCCACTTGCTTTTACCAAGACGTTTAATTAAATTCCTTATTCAATTGAAAGGATAAAATTACTTGTTCGTAACAAGTAACACTCAAAAGAAAATGAGGATACTAAATCATTACCTAAAGAAAACCAAAGTCATCTCGATAGAAAAATAAATGGATAATGAAAACTTAAGGTAGCCTATATGAATTTTCACAAAACATAGGTTTGGAAAATCTACATACTTAGATATATCAAACTATGTCCCCAAAAGTTAGTTCAACCCAAAAATTGGAAATAATTTGAATTCCTACACAAGGAAAGGGGCGGGACTCTAGGTTTGTCTCGGCCAAGATTCACAAAGATAAACTCAAATAATTTTGATTGATCAAACAAGGATCATGATATAAGATAGGATATGACAGGTCCTAAGACTCGAGCTAAATCCTAAACACAATTTCCTAAGAGAGACTTAGGACAATGACCCTCGCCATTATAACTTATATTGTTCCGAACTTGGCACTCCTACCAAGTGTAGCGCCCCACCTCTATGCTCGCGTTAGCCAAGGCCATTGCAAGAAATGGTGTCAACTAACCCAAAGAATAAGGCTGTTGAGGGGCGACCATCTGTGTATTGTCTTTGAATGAGTTTTAAATGTGTCAAATAATCTGGTCATACTTTTTAAATCACACGAGGAAATCCGACACATCTAATTCAAGTTCAAAACTGCTACACGGCAGCTATATATAATTCGAAAAGCAATATAAAATACATAATAATAAAATCAGAGTCAGACACAAATATTCACATCACTAAGGCGAAAATAGATATGAATATAAAACATGGGTAAAAATACATGTTAGTGGTCATATTCCAACCACTTAACAACAAAAGAATATATACAAGCTCCAGCCAAAAGAATAAGTATACATGAAATCTAAGATACATGTATAATCAAGATCTACAACTCTAATGTTGACAGCAAAAATCCAAAAATGGTCCCCGCTAGAAGTCATGAGATGCACCTGTAATACTCGGTCTAACCAGAGTATTATTTATAAGAACAAACAGATCTGTCTAGCTGTACTCATCATAATAAATTGAGATAGAAATAGAGATATAAACATATAATGACGCACATAAAATACACAATAATAGTCACAGAAAATGTGAATGCTCAAAAAATATTTATAATGTATCTCATAGAAATCTCGATGCTATAAAAGATTATCACACTCTAAAGATATAGCTACTCACGAGAAATATTAGCACATATCAAAAACAACACAAGATTGGATAGCTCAACATATCTTATGTCAAGTCAACGCAAGATTGATAACACAATATCAAGACGACAACAACTGATGACCCATATCAAATAACCCTAATTGATAACACCTATCAAAGAAACACAAGATTTGATAACACAATTCGAGATGATCCGAAGATCAAAGAATACACGATCCCCCTTGGAACACCCAATTCCAATGAATGAACCGAAGTTCAACAAAGAGAACAACACTTGAGATGATCTGAAGATCCGCAGGATGATCAGAAGATCATCAAGTGAACTGAAGGTCGGATTGATCCGATGATCGGATATAGTGTAAACTACGCCAAGCTAATAAATATAAGAGACGAGTTGCATGTCCCATAACCACTTGCTCTACTCGAATATTTACGAACAAGTTGTATATTCCACTAGAAATATGAAACGATCATTGCCACGGTGTTCAGTCGAACGAGTCCAAGAATTAACCGTCAAAGAAAACACAAGGGTCATAGTCGTTGTTTTTACTAAGGCGTTTAATTAGATTTATCATACGAACAAGAAAAAGGTTTATGAAATCATATACTAGTAGATAGTAAAACAATTTGGAAAGTAACCTCATATAATGAAGTAGAATTAAAAACCAATGAGTAAAAGATTTGGTGTCTACTAATAATTTAGAAACCCCTTTTTATATCATTTTGAAGTGGAAAATCTGTTGTGATATTGATCGAATTAACGATTTAACGAAGAATCCAAATTTTAATAAAGTAGACGAAACCCCACGATTATCAATTATAATATTAATTCACCACGAATGAATCGTGAGTTCATGAAATCGAGATGCATAAATCTATGAACCAGAGAAACTGTCAAGTCACAAACGAAGTAGAAATAGGCTGAAGCTCGGCCGAGAATGAGCTCAAATGGACTTAAACTGTTGATCGTGGTCTCCACCGGTTAACAGTCCAGAAACATGTTTCAGATGTCTGGCACAAAGGTGCAGACGTCTGACCTGCTACTGGCCACAAAACAGAGATGGAAATCAGATGTCTGAGCCACATTTTCAGATGTTTGAAAATTCCGGACATTGGGAAATAGGCACCAGACGTCTGACCTGATCTTCAGGTCATAAATTGACCCTGGATCAGACGTCTGAAATTTATTTCAAACGTCTAGCCTGCTGCTGAAAGCAGCATATGGCCAGGGCATACGGCCAAGTCGATTTTGATTGTTCTCCGGCGACTCACGAAGGTTTAAAACACTTATTCGAGTGGAAGTGAGGCCTTTAAGGCTCGCCGAAACAACTCATAACACTAAACTCACATGCATGAACATGTATACATTAGATTGCAACGATTTGGATTAAATTACAAAACGAATAAACTCTCTAACCAAAGCAATCAAATGCAACTCAAACTACGATACAATGGTTTGGCAATGCTAAAGGGAGATTGTAAGGACTTGTGTGCACACAAGAACTTCGCTTTTAGTATGCACATGTATAAACTAGATTGCAATGATTCGGTTTATAAATTCAAATATGAACTAAATTCCAAACCAAATCTTACTGAAGTGATTCAAGCGATTTGTGAAGACTTAGAACTTTGCCGGGGGACAACTGAGCTTCACAACATAATCAAATCAATTCATAGCATATGCATTAGATCGTATGAACAATCCTTATCATAATTTTCAACCCAATGAAACATAAATACATGAAATCGGCCAAGTTACACTAACCTAACCAATTCACAAGCACATGCAAACTCGTATGAACACTAAATTACACTTGTACATGCCAATGTCTTGTGGCATAGATGTGAGTTCATAAAGAACTCACCTTTTCTTGCTTTCAAACAAAGAATCAGTCCAAAAGCAAGCTAGAGCAACATCTCCTCCAATATAGCTTGCTAATCCTCAATCTAAACACATATAAATGAATTTCTTAAGACTTAAGTCAGAGGAAATTTTAGAAATTGAAGAGAAAGCAAGAAGGATAAGATGGAGAAGCTTACACAAGAAATCTCCTTGATTTTCCCCTTGATTTCGATCCCTAGGAGCCAACCCTAGCTTAGGAATATTAATTTCCCTTTCCTCCTCCCCATTTTCATTTTCTTTGAGGAGTTAGAGTGAATTGGAGTGAAGGGGCTAATTTGGTTATAAGTAAGTGGGCTATGTTTAGCCAAACCAAGACCCAACCAAAGTGCCAAATCTCCGAATCACTGAGTATATCGAAGCTTACACTTTTTGACGTCGCAAACGGCATTACGAACTCAATGGAAGTGATTTCGAGTCCAAATTCGTCCATATACAAAAAGTGATATTTTGGTCATATGCCAAATGAAAATGACCAAATTTTCCCAACTCATAAGGTATTGATGCTTATAGTCAAAAAGGTTGTAAACAATGATCCGGACTCAACGGAAGTGATTTCGAGTCCAAATTCAACCATATGCAATATTTGACTTTTTGGACACACACACACGATTAACGACGTTAGATTTAAATAAAATATTTATATATATTATAGTTAAATATGTGGGTTGTTACACTATCACTACCCAAATTGTTTTTACCCACTGAACCTAGTTCTTGGTATCTCCAGTCATTAGGTCGTGTTACCATTGTGCTGAATCAACAATCTAAGGGCAATAGTCCATTCTTTTAGAAGTATTGAGGACTCTCTCTCTAGATATTCCTTTCATCAAAGGATCTGCCAAATTTTCATCACTACATATGTGATCCACTCTAAAAGTGCCTGAAGAGAGTAGCTCTCTAATAGTATTGTGCTTACGACGTATCTATCATCTCTTACCATTGTAATAACTGTTCTGAACTTTTGCAATAACCACGGTACTATTGCAATGGATCAACAGGGCTGCTATCGGTTTTTCCCACAAGGGTATCTCAGCAAGCAAATTTCTCAAATACTATGCTTCTTCACTAGATGTTGCTAGTGATATATCTCAGATTACATAGTAGACTGGGCTAAAATAGTATGTTTCTTGGATTACGAAAAAACAACTCCTCCAGCGATGCTAAATATATAGCCATTGGTCGCTTTAGAATCATCAGATAAAGTATTCTAGTCTACATCGGAATATCCTTCAAATACAGCTGGAAACGTTTCATAATGTAATCGATGGTTCGTAGCTCGTTTAAGGTATCTCATGGCCCTTTCAATAGCATGCCAATGCACTATACTAGGTCTACAGGTAAACCTGCACAATAATCTCACGACATGGGCAATGTCGGGTCTAGTACAATCAGTGGTATATCGAAGGCTGCCAATATGCTCGCATAATTAGACTGTCTTACACCTTCACCAGTGTTCTTAAATAACTTTACCTTGGGATCATATAGTGTACATGCAGGGTTACGATCAAAGTAATTGAATTTCTTTAGTATCTTCTCAATGTAATGAGATTGATCCAAAGAAAGTCCCTTTTCGAACCTAGTAATTTCAATGCCAAGGATTACACTTGCCTCACCTAGATCTTTCATATCATAATTGGCACTTAATAAGGATTTGACAGAGTTTATGGCATGAATGTTTGAACCAAAAATGAGTAGGTCACCTACAAAAAAGCATAGAATAGTACAAATGTCATTTTCAGACTTGTAATAAACGCATTTGTCACTTTCATTAACTTTAAAACCATGTGAAATGATTAAGTTACCGAATTTTTCATGTTATTGTTTAGGTGCTCGTTTTAAACCATATAATGATTTATCTAATTTGCATATTGTATGTTCTTGATCATGTACTACATATCCTTCATGTTGGTCCATATAAATTTCTTCATCTAATTCACCTTTTAAAAAGGCGGTTTTAACATCCATTTGGTTTATTAATAAATTATGAATGGAAGCAAGTGAGATTAATACCCGAATGGATGTAATTCTAGTATAGGTGAAAAGGTGTCGAAGAAATTTAAATTTTCTCTTTGCTTAAAACCTTTAGCTACTAATCATGCTTCGTATTATGAGTCTCGTTTGGGGTTTTTGGGGCATAAAAAATATTGTGAAATTGTACTAAAAATTGGGGCATAATTTTTACTGTAAATTATGACTTGCGGTTTGGGACATACAAATCTGTAGGCTTAATTTAAGATTAAGCGAAACTTGTTAATGGAACCATAAACAATCTGTGAAACTTGTTTAATCCATTAAAATTGGGTTATAACTTGTATAGGGAAATTTGGGGACTAACTTGAATTGAAAACACGAATATGGATTTGGGCATAAATCAAATTTGTGATTTAGATCTTAATTTGGGGCATATGGTACATGATGAATATGACTTGGAAAAGGGGCATGAAAACCTATAATGAAATAGGGATAATTGTTAAAGAATGAAATGCCTAGAATTACAATAATTAGAAACTGTAACTGCGCTTAGACACGAGGTTAGATTACACTTGTGGTAGAAGTCTGCCCGAACCCCCCCGGCATATCCAACGACCACAAGTGGTGAATCAAATATGAGGGGCCTAAGTGCATAAACACGTGATGGTGCTAAGACACAAGGTTAAGTCCGGCTAGTGGAAGAAGTCTGCCCGGACCCAACCAGCATATCCAGCATCCATAAGTGGTAGACTTAATGTGGGAGGTATAGCTCATTATAACCATAAATGAATATATAGTAATGAATTTGTAACACTTAACTTGTTTAAATCCATAAGGATTGTATAAACATGTTAAATCCATGGGGTTAAGTAAGCCTGTTGAATCCGTGGGGTTAAGAAAGCCTGTTAAATCTGTAGGGTTAAGTAAACTTGTTAAATCTGTGGGGTTAAACAAACCTGTTAAATCTGTGGGGGTTATACGAACCTGTTAACCTAGAAAACTTAACATGTTACATCTATTGGAGTTATATGGACACGTTAACTTGTAAAGTTTAACCCGTAAATCTGTAGGGGGTTATGTGAATCCGTTAAATCTGTTAGGCATAACCTGTCAAAATCCTAGTTAATTGGGGACACAAGATCTGTAGGGGTTTGCTTGTGTCATCTATTGTGGGGGACCCATATTAGTCAGTGACCCATTCTGGTATTAAAGGGTGACCCCGCACTAGGTAGGGGCCAGGGCATGCTTACTGAGCTAATTATAAGAGGTTCATCTAGGAGGAGGTGCGTACTGGCGCGTTCCAACGGACTCAGGTACGGCTTGCTCTGGGAAAATAAGACGTTGTAGCACCACACTACAACAAAACTGTTGTTTTATAGCGGCCTAAAACCGCTATTAATAAGAAAGATAGCGGTTTCATAACTGCTGTATATGAACATGTTATTAAAAACTGCTAAACTTTTATAACGCTTTCAATGCCGTTATTAATGATACTCCTTGACAGCGGTATTTGGCCGTTATGTTATATTATTACAGTAGCGCCTACTGACCGCTATAATACATCGAAATCTCATTCAAAGAGAAAATATTTATAACACAATGTTGCCGTTATAAAATATGTATTCAATAACAGATATTCAGCGTTATTAATAAACGTGTTATAGTGTTACTAACCCCTTTGGCAGCTCAATATTGCCGCTATGCTTGATCAATACAATAACACATTTTAGCCGCTATGCCACATCAGTACAATAGCTCAGATTTACCGTTATTATACATCTAAATCTCAATAAATATGAGATTATTCATAGCGCAGGTTTACTGTTATAATAGCTCATGCATTTTAATAATAATAATCAAAATGAATATTCTTAACAAGTTAAAAGATGAACACAGAAAATATACTAATAGCAAATAAAGTATCAACTAACAAAAGAAATTCAATAGATGAGTTAACACCTAATTCAGTACTAATGTCAACTTGAGTACACAAAATACATAACATAGTTACAGTTCAGTTAACACACAAAAGACACCCTTCCATTGGTAATCGCAGCACCATCACCAAAGTCATTTCTTCTTTCCTCACCTGCAAGTATAGAAATTGGCAGTAAGTTCACTGCAGTAAGTTCACTGCAGTAAGTGCACGACATGTTAAAAAGTTGCAAAAATTGGCAGTAAGTTTCGGCTGTATCATTTCTTATTTCGGCTGTATCATTTCGGTCCATTAGTGTCTTTGTACAAAACCATCTAATGAAGAATATCTCAAATATTAGAAATTAGCTAGCTGCAGCTGAAGCAAGAAACAAAAGTAACGAAAATGGTGGAAATATAAATGAAGATGACAAACGAAAAGGAAGATCTATGAGTGATGTACTTTTCCGATCAGAATTGAATAACGAAGAATTCCAGGAGGGTGATAGAGAAGACTCCAAATTTAAAGAAATGGAAGTCGATTTTGAAACATCAGTATCAGGTGACGAGGCCAGAGGGTCATGATACAAAATCTTTTGTACTTCATGTGCATGTGAATTTGAGATATCATAGGAGTGATGATTCAAACATAGATAGTTGCAGTACAAATGGTTCAGAAGGATCACCTTCATCATCTCAGCAAGGACATCTTCCTCCTCAGTCTGAATATGCCACTGATATGAAATAAAAATATGCTGGTCACTGCAATATTGGAATAGATATAAAGCAGGCTAGCTTTTTCGGGCAATAAGGAGAATTTGTGGCTAGTGGGAGTGATGATGGAAGATGGTTTATATAGGAGAAAACTACAGGGTGATTCATAGAAATGTTGAATGGGGATGAAGGTGATGTAAACTGCATCCAGTGTCATCCATCTGATTGTGGCGTTGCAACTAGCGGAATTGACAGCACCATCAAGATGTGGAGCCCACATGCAAAGGTTCGCTTCATAGTTGCTGGAGGGGTTGCATGGCCAGAGACTCTTACGTACTTTGCATTAATGAGTTTAATCAACAAAAATTAAATTACGAAGGAGCCTAGGAAATTTTGTGGAGCCGCTTACAATGCATGACCTACAATTTTCCGATGTTCGCCCTTTCGAATGCGCACAGGCGTGAATCAGGTTTAGAAATAATGGTGCACAAGATGATTCTTGCTAATTATGATGGAGGTTGACCAGTGTATGTAAAATAAAAAAGAACTGCATTAGACGATTTTTCTTGCTTATTTTTCTTGCAAAAATTGACATTATTTCATTCTGCATTATGTACAAAACCATCATCAATGAAGAATATCTCCATTCTCCACACAAAATCAAATCTGTGTAAAACTTTATATGTTGCTTTACTTTTTATAGTTTTATTGTTGCTCATAATCATATCCTCCTCTGTTTACTTTCTACATGAACAGCATACGCTAAGATATCTAACTATGTCCAACACCAGAAGCTAACTGTTTTTTGTTTTAAATTGCATTCCCATTTAATTTTCTCGTGATATTGTTACAATTAATTAAGATTATTCTAGTTTATATTTATATACTTTACATAAGAAAAATTAACTTTTTTAACATGATAAACCTGATGGTTATGTTTCTATATATCATCCTCAACATTGAAACCAATAAAGATTTAACACTTTCATAATATGCAGATGAAAGAATTTTCTTGTATAGAATCTTAGTTAGGGGTGACATTTCAAAAAATAAAGTAAAATTGATGTGATATCTGAAAAATTATATATTATGTGATGATATCTTTCATGGTTATATCAAATGATAGTATACATATTTTTTAATTATAGGTATATTTAGTACTAACATAACATATTATTTGTCTGAAATTCAAAAACTGAAATAACAAAATTCCCGCCCCCACTCGGTGAAATATCTCCGTACGTCCATGCCCACAACTACCCCACCATCTAATTCACAAAGTTAGCGTTCTTCTCCTCTCACGAAACCTAATCTGTTACCGATCTCAAATTTGCATCACACCCTTAGGTTCATCAGATATACTGCAGTCAAGCTATCATCTTACAAATTAAGATCCAAGGTAATCCATTGATTTTTGTAATTATTACTAAGATTGGTAATATTGTTATTATTTAAAACTTTATTTGCCGTTCAAAACTAATTATTCTGTTCAAAAATGAACTTTTGAAAACTGGTTTTTTATGCCAATGAATCTGTGGTTTTTGAAGGTCAACATAACCAACGTCGGCCTGAAAGTACGATGCCGTCATGGTGAAATGCACAAAATATCGTATACTACGTTTGAGCCTTTTAACTTAAAATAATCATAAAAATAAAAATTGTTTGTTCTTTTTTTGAACAGGCATGATTGTGTGCAGCTAAAAAGGATTGGTGTACATCAACTAATATGTCATGTTTGTGTGCAGTTTTCGTATGCATTATTCTCTTGTGTAACATTACTGACACGGAAACAAGTGACATTTTCAAGTTGCTGGCTAGATGCATGACAAACAGATGAATTCATATGCAGTTTCTGTTTAATGTAGCTGGCTAAGATTAACATAAAAATTAAACGGTAAAGACTTACTTAAAATTCATTCCATTATGACGTGCTCAGCAGGCCAAGCTATAGTAGAAGAGAGCGCATCTTCCATGTACTGAAATTCGGATGTCTGCCTCCATAGCTCTACTTCCGGCTCTTTTACGGTTTCTATCCAAACTTTAACTGCATTGTTTCCTAGAGGTTTGAAATGTACGTGTGCATTTGAATCGGTTGACTCCACCCGTCCTAAAGCTACTACTTTCCCATTTCCCGATAAACTCATTATCTTGCATTTATTGTTTGTTTTTGAACTTGCAGTCTGCAAGTTGAAAAAAGAAAAACAAATCAAGTTGCTAATCCTTGAAAAAATAAAAGACAACATAAAAATCAAGTACCGTAAATGTTTTCACGACATCCTTAGTCGTAGTAGTAACTGTATTATCACTTGTCTCAACAAGTACTTGCGATTCAGGCCATGCAACCTTCTTACCAGCAGCATCTCCAATTCGGAACAAACCAGGGGATGGCCTCCACAAAAAAGCTTCTGGATTTAGGGGTTCATCTATCCAAACAATCATAGCTGATGGTCCAAGCGGAACATCGTTAACAATTTCCTCCGAGATGCTCGAATGTAATCGTCCTACAGCCACTAATTCCTTGCTCCCTCCCCAATTAAAAATCTTGCATTTGCATTCCAAACTGCTACTTCGACTCTATTAGATGTAAAAATATTTATTTAGTAAAAAATGTATATAATAAAATTGCATGTTCATTGTGAATAAAAATATTTACCTTATCTTCTCCTCCTCCATTGTGATCGGTTGAATGTAGAGCAACACTATTCTTCGGCATGCCACTAAATAATCCTTTGCCTCCCCAATAAGTGAGAAAGAAGTTGTAGGCCTCCATACAAAAGCATCTAGCTTGGTTGGATTTTCAACAAAAATAATCATCGCATCCGGCCCTAAAGGAACATCATTGACAAGCTGGTTTGGATCATCTGACACGAATCTTCATTCAGCAATGATCTCTTCATTCCCTCGCCAATCCAATAAATCACACTTCTTCATATTTTCGTCAAAGTTACACTACATTTAAACATAGGAAAATAATGATACTAATTGAATAAAAAGTTAAAATAAGAACGATGCGAAACCAATTAAAAAAAATTACTTGAGGTTTGTTTACTTCTGTCCCACTGTGTCTACTCTGCAAAATCTTAGATAATATAAATTTAGTTAGAATTATATACAAATGTAATATTTAAGATATACAAGCAGGTAATACTTCAAGTTTAAAATCATAGCAATAGCAGTTTGTTTACACAGATTCAAGAATGTATTAATATCAAGTGAACATTCAAGTGTTTTATACTAAAATTAAGGACAATGATCCTACTCGATGTTTTATCAAATTATTATGGTGCAACTACAGGTTATCAGATCATATGCAGTCATACATAGATATAAACAAGACGACATTTCATCATTGAAATCCATGCATACAACTATTATGTGCTAATTCATGTCTTCGTAAGACATTTTAACACATAATGATTTAAAAGGTGAATCAGCAAATCTCATTTGTGGTTTCCTAGAACATTTTAAAACCATGATGTTCCAAAATATACAATATCAGAGTTTTAAAAGGATGCATAGGTTCAAATAATTTTTTTGATCATATCAATTTTAGATTTACATATGGTATATACGTCTGTTTCACACATCATGCTCGTTAACCTTTTAAAATTTGTACAATTGCAAATATATGCAGATTTACATAAGATACAATATCTTGTGTAGTATATATGTACATATATAAATATATGATTTAAAATTTAAAACCATACTATACATATGTATCACATATACAAATATGAATATGATTGTAAGCTAAGGAGTATACATGTATTTGTATATCCTTTTAAACTCGGCGTAATTAACAAAATTAACTATTCAGGTTCAAAATGATTCGAAACTGTTTCCATAACCTAATAACTCAGCATTACAAACATAATTAACTGATCAATCACATGTATATATATATATAATATATACATATGTAGAAAATTCTAAGATACAATATCATTCATGCAAAAATGGTCATCCACCAAAATTCTAATCGTGTTAGTCCATAAATATTAAACAGATTCATGACCTTTTAACAATATTGAAAAACATCAAAACAAGAGCATAAAATATGTTAAAATATGCTTAACATATTCCAGTTTGTCAATCAAGAATTCTATAATAACTTAAGGTCGTCCTATTTGATCAATATCAGTGTAATAAGAATGTTTTAAGTTCAATTCTCTATGAAATTTAAATTTTGTGAATCCAAATATCACAAAATAAAATCATAGATAGAACAGCTGGCCAAATAAAAAAAATTGGACTGCTGCTAGTCCATATGTAAACATTTTACATATTAAAAAAAAAAATTGGCAATGTCACAAACTGAATTAAATTCCATATAACAAAGCCAGATTCAGTTATTGTTTCAAACACCTTTGTACTACATTCTGATCTGTATGCTTATGTGTCAAGAGAAAACAAAATAGAAAAGAAAAACCAAGATAAAATTTATAATTTCCCTTTTATACCTTTTATAAGATTCAGTTATATTCGGACAGTATGAGATTAGTTTGAGTAGTTTTGTTAATCAAATGGTGGTGCTCTCAGCAATATATAATTTTATTGTCAACTACTATGATTTTCAGATTTTTTTTTGTTTTGATGGACTTTAATGGCCGAGCATGGTGGACAGTAGTACAAATGGTATCAGCAAATAATAGTAACTTGGTCTGCTTAACGAAACATAGTGGTTTTATCATAGTATTTGCTCGGTTCTTTGAATTAATTTTGAAACCGTAACCTGGATTTATTGGTATAACCGTATAACGATGAAAAACCTATCGTTCAATTATTTGAGATAGTTTGCGTGAAAGAAACATTTCAGAGAAACTGATGCCTTTATTATTTTAACAATGCAATATGTAGTGATAATTTGCACCTGATTTTTCTCTAGTCGTAGAAATCTCTTCTCTAAGTCCGACACTTTGCTTTCAAGTTGTTGTGTATGCTTATCCTTAACTTGCGCTAAAGCCGCTCTACTAAGACTCATTCCTCTTCCCATCGCTCTAAGTCGACCCGGTCTTTCTTGCCCTAACACTTGTGCAAGTGCATCTTCTCTATAATTAATTGGCGAGGTCGATGGTGAAACACTTTCAATTTGTTTAATCTTTTCCTACAAAACATGATTAGTTTCATATTATTGCAGTTTAAATACCACAGTGCAAATAAAAAAACATGGTGCTCGTTTGAATCCATCACCAAAAAGCTAAATAAATAAATCATTATTGCCCGTCAACATCGCTTTGGTGACCCTAGCAATCACCGTAATATCCAGCATTTGAATTGCAGTTCTATCAAAAATATTTAGCCGGCATTATACATTCATAGTGATCATCAACCAGTAAAAAAATACCAAAAAAAAAAGAAAAAGGAAAAAAAGATTAAAATAAATGTGACACTCTGAAACAGAAACGAGTAGACAAAAGATTTAGTTGTAGTCACTGCCGATCAGTAAAAGTTGATATTTGTTTAACAGTGTGACCGACTTTCACTGAACGGAACTCAGAAGGTACAGCCAAATGAAAATTTTCAGAAAAAGGGCATTTATTGCTTCCCAATCTTCACAGCACTAAACCATTATGCAGTACTAAAACATGGTATTTAAATTAAAATAGGCAACACACTCAGAAGCTTGCAAATTTAAATACCACAGATATGACATCTTATATTTTTTCAGAACTCATTAAAACATAGTATTTACATGTCTATCATACGTATTTGAAAAGTATGAACTTACTATAGCATCTGCAGCAATCATATTCACCGGTTCACCATTTTTCTTAGTGTGAGATTTGATCCAGACTGCAATTCTAGGGACAGCAGAGCGATCGCTACTTTCGCTTTTCTACATTTAAAATCAGCAAATAACAAAAGCAATTAAATTAAAAGTTTCGTAAATATTGCAGTAAATTATAACTACAATTTTATTACCAAATCTTCAGCTAGTCGCGCCATTCCTTTACGGCTGGACGTGTGTGGCAACTGCCTCTGTCTAATCGCTCTGTTCTTCTCGCTTACAGCCTAAAATAAGAATGGTATGGTAGTATTCAAGTTAGTCATTACAGATAAATAAAATTAAAATGTATTCATGAGCCAATACCAATGTTTATATGCAAAGCGCGTCAGGGTAGCACTGAAAGAAATTTTCGTATACAAATATTCCTTTACAGATATAACTCAAAAGTTTTAATTGCATATTCAGTTTTTAGTATATCTGTAATTGAATAAAATTGTCAGCTTGAATATTTCAGAGAAACATTATAGATATAACTCAAAATTTTATTCCATTTTAACAATGGTACATTTGACAATTTTAATTTTAACATTTCAGAGACATTTGACAATTCGATATAATTTTAACATTTGACAATTCGATATAATGGTACATTTGACAATTTTATTCAATTTTAACATTTCAGAGAAACATTACAGATATAACTCAAAAGAAATATTCAGTTTTTATTCAATTACAGATATAACTCAAAAGGTATATATACACACACACATATACGTATGTATGTATGTATGTATGTATAGAAGCACTTTTAAGAACTCTACTCTAAGTGCCAATGAAGCCGGTTATACCTCATCACTGTATACAATAAATTAATGCGAAAAAAAATAATATGGAGTCTAATTTTTCTGAATGCGAAAAATAATAATATGGAGTATAATTTTTCTGACTGAAACCCATACAGATCTAAGGACGCAGTCTTGCATAACAAAGGCCAGCTACTTTTATAACGATATAAAATGTTTAGATGATAAGTGCATTGCATTTACTGTCATATGGTTTCAGTTCTTTAAAGTTGCAATTTTTATTCATTACAGATAATCAAAGAAGAAACTGAAGACTACACCCCCCCCACACACACACACCTTGAATGATTAATACATGCAAATTCATAATGGGCTGGATGTATGTTCTACTACCACCATACATTATTGACATGCACATACAAATTCCAATGCAGTTCTATTTAATTTAGTTTTTTGTGCATTAGTAGTACATAAGAAAATTTCTCGCACCTTGAATTCCGAGCTTGTTTTCAACTTGATAAATTTCTTCCATTCATTTATACATCTTATGTTAGCTGGTTTTAATTGAAGTCTTTCCTCCATGGACTTGGCTTGTAACACCTGCCGAACCAATCTACATTTTGATGCACGCCAAATACCGCCCATTTGATGAAAAACTTGTGTTTTGTGCCAACCTGAATCCAATTTAAACCTTGCCTGCGACAATAATACAAGTTGTTATAGTTTGCTTGTGAATACTGGCACCAAAAGAGGTCCTATCATTGCATGTTTCCTCCACCATATAGCAGGTTCCAGGAATATGGCGAAATTTTAATACTAACAATTTATTAACTTTTATATTGTTAGGTCTAATAAAAAACTATAATTTTAATACTAACCTGGATGCTTTCCCATAAAACATCTTTCAACTCGGAACTAACTTGCTTCCATCCACTTAGTGTAACCGGAACAACTTCTCGTACAAGTGGTCCTAAATAAGAGGATAATTTGACTGACCCTGGTCCTATTGGTTCGCCGGTACTATTAAATTCAACTTCCATCAGCTCCGAAGAGTTGAATGGAAGTCTTCTGACTTTGGTTGGCCCTCTAGGCTTTCTTCTCGATTGTCCTTCAGCCTGAACTCCGTTGTCAATTGTTTGTGGATTGACTTGTACTTCATCATTGTTTTCTAATACGATTTGAGCTTGATTGTTTTCTAATGCATGTGGGTTGTCATGTATTACATCAGTATTTTCTGGTTCAATATCAGCCTCGTCTACTACTTGATGGTCTTCAAACAACTCTTCTCCCGTAGGTTTCTTCCTCTGTTCGTCTAGTTCGTTTTGCTTTTGGCTTTTCCTTTTAATGGCCTTATTCTTCTTCGCTATTTTCTGTTTATAAAAAATAAAAGGACAACTGTCATGAACGAGGCTATTAATACATAAATAATAACAGAATAAATGTGAGGAATGACAAATCCATGTCTAGATACTACGTTTATATTGGATCAAATCCGGTATCATTGGGTCGTATGTTACATTGGGCTGTTAAAACAGAGAGCAGGCAATCCGTTTGAACTATCAGAACCCAATATTCTAGCAAATTGCACAGGCAATGTAGCTACCCAACGCCCAAATGCAATAAGAATTGCAATGGATAGCGAGGGAAGCATGTACTTTTGCTTCGCATATTACATGACCGAACAGAATTAGCAGTTTGGCCGACTATTAATTGTATAAGCAAAGCAGTTAAGTAAAATCAATGACCGAAATAAAAATAATTAAAATATGAGACAACTCAGCCCCTTAGATGTTCAATGAATGCGATCATTTCCGCAAATCATTACAGGTCTGTAAACATTGTTCATCATCGCCGCCTCTGAATTATATTATTAACTTGGAAGACAAATTTTAGAATATAATCTGTATGTAACTTTCAGTTTTTTTTCTCCAAAAGTCAACTGCCGGAGAAACAAAATATCAAAAATTACAACAAATTAATCTGGCTTCAAGGGAACGAGTTCACAGGGAATCAAATATCCACAATGACCAGATAGTGAAGCAAATTGACATCAGCAAATAGAAATTAATTTAAACAAATTACGAAATTAGATAGTCACCGTCGGTTTAAGGGAATGAAAAAAAATTAGAAAAACCAAAACGCAGAAATGGAATTAAGCGAGCATACAAAACGATAGCTTCTACCTCAGTATTTTATTTGCTTGTCAAAAGCTTAAATTGAAAGTTAGGGCTAGCGATTGGATCTGGAGAAAAGCAGCCGCGCAAACTTGCGGCAGGAAACTATTGAATTAAAGTTCAATCTAGCTCTAAAGGTATGAATGTATCAACGTTATTTGAATACTGCATCCACTAGAAGTAAATATAACAAAATTTTGACAAATTAAAATAAAAAATATTCTGAAAAAGAATGGGTTGGGCAGATTTGATATTTAATGTGGAACAAGTTGTGTTGCTTTAATCAGATATATATCAAACGTCTTATGTCTTTTGAACTGAAGCTATATATATTATTAACTAAGTTAAATTTGACTTTATGCCTCTGCCTTCTGTACTTAAAGTCTTAAACTATATATATTTAGTACATGGTGGCCGCTGGATTAACTGAATGCGAAGAAAAAAAAGATAACATTGTTACGTAAACGCTACCTGTTTAATTATCAAATGCTATTATCAAATGATATTACATAGGCAAAAATAATAACAGAAAGAAAAATGAATGAGCCTACCAATTTAGACAGCGTAATCTCATCGTCAGCATGATTGTCTCCAAGATGCTTATTTGTTGTCCTTTTCTTTTTATGCTCATTGAATTCTTTTTGCATATTCCGAGTTCTTACATTCCCACGGTTGCTCATTTTCTGTACCACAAGCAATGAACTAATTATTTGCAAGTTCAAACAAGGCATACAAATTATTTGCAGAGTATCATCAAGAATAAAAAATTAACAATATCATATAAAGCACTGTATGACAACATATCATCAAAAATGAGAGCAATAAACGCAATATAACTTTATTTGAAAACATATCATCAAGAATAAAAAAAATTGGTGCATGTATTAAATACTGTAATTAGATGATTTGCTAATTATTTCCTAATTATTTCCAATATCAAGAATGAAAAAAATTTGGTGTGCCTCATTATTTCCTAATTTTTGTAGTTGTATAACGATAGAGTGATTTGTCTCCACTGATTAATCTTTGCTGTTTTCATGCTTATTTTCCTGTTCTCAACCATGTCCATCTCACCCACTGAAGCAAGAGAAGTTAAATTTGCAACAGGTTAGACTTCTTTTCATTCTCAGTTCTCTTGTATTGATTTATTTCAATAAATATTTTAGTGTTTATGTGATCTGTAAGACCTACTTTCACTTTGAGATGATGTTGAATTAATATTATATAACTTGGTTTTATGATAAATTCAGATAAAGAGGTGGTGATGTCAGATGGAAGAAACGTCACTAGAGGGGGGCTACCCGCTCCGCCATCACCGCAGCGCAACATTCCACCACCAGGAGCAGACGTCTGAGTGGTCTTAGCAAATTTCACATTAATTATGAATTATGTTTATGTATGCGTAGCATGCAGTTGTTTTCAAAAGTGCTTATATAATTGTCTTACAATCTTGTTTATTCCCCTCAATAAAAGATATGATCTATTTATATACCAATTTTCTTTTTAGAATTTGGTAAATCTAAAATTGTTCAAATAATTATGCTGTATTATATTTGGTAAACCTAAAAGGGTAAGCCGCCCTTGGTTTCCTTGTTTCTTTTTGATTCATCTTTATCTTGTATCGGTTCATGCTTTTTAGCACTGCATTTCAGAACTACGCTATTTCAGCTTGATAAGAAAAGTTCTCAAAGCCTAATGTCGCACATGAAGCAATACTGTTTGATGTAAACTGTACTATGTTAAGCTCAAGCGTTTCTATGCCTGCATCGGATTGTCAACATGATGTTATTTTTTATCAAATAACATTTGGTGGAAAAATGAAAATAATGGTTAAACGAGAAAAGAGAATGCAGTCCTATAATACATGTCTACAAGCGCTTGTAGACGTTTTGTTGTAAGTATTTGCTTCTCATCCATTTAGACCGAATTGTGTTCTTGGTTAGAAAATTCCACATCATGACCACATTCATGTTGACTCTTTGAAAGTTGCATAAACCCATTCCTTTTTCGATTTTCTAAATTATTTTATTGAATTTTCCTTAACGCTTGAAATATATGTAAAATTAGAGCTTATTCTGATTATTTTTTCAACATATCAAAGGGAATTGGAAAGTTATATTTCTAAAATATTACTAAAGGCTAGACAGTTGATTGGATAAATTCAATCCTACTAACTATGCTTAAGCACTTACTTTCCTACTTTTATATTTTTTTTCTTTTGATTTTTTTATAATAGGACAAAGCTATTTAACACAATATTATGGTTCCAAGATTTCAATCATGGACAGAAGGTAGAAGGAAAATACCTCTTACATTCAATGAAGAAGTAATCTATACTACCATAGCAAAATAGGAGGGAAAAAAGAAAAAAAAAATCGGTTATAGACATGTTTGAAAGAATATGCATACCATTCATGAAAGTACGGAAATCTACTCAAATATGCCTTCACAATCTTCTCTAACATAACTAACATTCTCAACCGAATCAATATCCATATCGATTTCTCCACAATCTTTCCTAACAAAGCTAACTTCTGTAATAGGATCATCTGTCTCTAACTCATGATAGCTTCTTGGTGGTGCTTTCATTACAACATACCAATTAGAATGGTCATTCTCTCTAAAAAAAAAAAAAACTTGTTTTGCTTGAGATGCAAGGATATATGGATCTTTTACAAATGAAGCTTGATTTTGTTGTAAATTGACAAGAGTGAATCCGTCTTCGACCTTCACTCCATTTCCTATATTTGCCCAGTGACACTTGAATACGGGAATATAAAAAACATGATAGTCTAGCAAGATTATGTCTGTCACTACCCCATAATAGGTGACCACATCAACTCTTTGAGAAATATCTTTTGCACTTGCCCTACACATGGTAGTCGCATCGTAAGTGACTCCGTAGTTTTGGGTTTCTCTTTCAACGTCCTTTGTATGAAAACGTTGTCCGTTAATTATATAACCTTTATAGGACAATGCATTACTACTTGGGCCAAAAGCAATCCATCTTAGTAATTCATCACTTGTTGATTGGAAAGGTACCTGGAATCAAATCGTTTTACATAAAATTTGAAGTAAAAAGGAATTTTTTTTGTCCATGGAAGGATAATGAAAATTAAACTAACCTTCTGTTTAATCCAATTTGAAAAATTATCTGTATTTTTTTTCCACAGCAACGTCGCACTTTTTTCCAAACGCTTATCAGAATTTTGTAACTCCTCCAAATGCATACTGGTGTTTAAATAATTTTACCCAAGTTATATTCCACATCAAAAAATTTATAAAAAGGTATAAACAAAATATATTATGTACTTACTCTAAGTACAGTTCCACCACAGCTATATTCATTAGCACAGACAAATGAGCAATATCTTTTTCATTCGATGACAATGTAATTGTCTTCGGTTTTAAAATTGGACGTCCTTCAAGTATCGCTTTGTTTTCATAATCTTCATTTCGGACTTCTTTCCCCTCCATTTGTACTTTCTTTTGTAGAAATTCACTAAAAAAACTCATTGATTCTTCTGCAAGATAAGATTCTGCAATACACCCTTCAGGTCGTGCGTAATTCCTTACATAATCTTTAATCGTTTTCATATAGCTTTCAAAAGGATACATCCAACGAAAATGAACCGGACCACATAATTGCGCTTCTCTTCCAAGATGAATTGTCAAATGTACCATTATATCAAAAAAGGAAGGTGGAAAATATCTTTCGAGTCCACACAAAATTTCAACAATCTCATCATTAAGTCGCCTCAACGTCTCTCTTTCAAGAACACGTTGACATATTTGATTGAAAAACGAACACAAACGAATTATTAGTGTTCTAACTTTTTTCGGTAACAAATCTCTAACCGCAACAGGTAACAATTGTTGCATTAGGACATGATAATCATGCGACTTCAACCCACTAAGTTTGCACTCTTCTAATGATACAAAACTTTTGAAATTTGAGCAATAACCATCAGGACCTTTAAAATCATGTAACCTTTTACAAAATATTTTTTTTCAGACAATGACAACATATATGGAGCCGGTGGTAGATATGTTCTATTCCCACGAGATTGTGCATAAAGACTTTGTCGAATCCCCCATTCCTCCAAATCCTTCCTTGAATTAATTCCATCTTTTGATTTACTGTCATGCAACATCGTGCTTATTAGGCTTTCAGCGACATTTTTCTCAACATGCATCACATCTAAATTATGTCACAAAGGAAGTTCCTACAAATATCGATAATACAACAATTTATTAACTTTTATATTGTTAGGTCTAATAAAAAACTATAATTTTAATACTAACCTTCCAATACGGCAAATCAAAAAAGATTGATCTTTTTTTCCACCTTAATAGCTCTTTTTTCCCATCATCTTCGCCTTCTTTACTGTGAGTACTCTTCCCCTTCCTCTTTTTACTTGTTAACTTCTTACTCAACTCTGTCTTTAGCTTCTTCTTACTCATCCTCCTTTTTATTGCTTCATTCTTATCTTTTCCAAAAACATTTGGAAAATCATCCAAAATAGCAGAAATGTTTCGTCCCGTTAGAATTCTAGGTCTATAACCCTCCTCTACAGTGTTATCAAACCAAGTTTTTTTTCTCTCCATGGATGTGAAGGGTCTAGAAACCTTCTATGTCCCATATAAACACTTTTCCGACAATGCTTCAACCATCGATGATGAGTGTTAACACCGCATAATGGACAAGCTTTTTCGCCTTTTACACAACATCCTGCAAGATTTCCATAGGCTGGAAAGTCGTTTATTGTCCATAGTAAAATTGCTCTTAAATTAAAAACTGATTTACTGAATGCATCATATATATCAATTCCATTATTCCATAAATAATTTAAGTCTTCTACCAATGGCGCCAAGTGCACATCAATATCATTTCCAAGTTGCTTTGGTCTAGGAATTATTAATGTTAGCATCATATTTTCTTGTTTCATACATAACATAGGCGAGAGATTGTATGTCACAAGCATTACTGGCCAACAACTGTATTTGGAGCTCATCGAGGCAAATGGATTGACACCATCTGATGCAAGACCAAGTCTGATATTGCGTGGATCGGATGAAAATGATTTCCACCTCTTGTCCACTGCATTCCATATTACAGAATCTACAGGATGTCGCATTTTTCCATCATTGCTTTTATTGTTGAAATGCCACCTTAGGTCTTCTGCCATTTGTTGCGATCTATACATTCTCCTAAATCTTGGAATGATTGGAAAATACCTCAACACTTTAGCTGGAACACCACGTATAATCTCCTTAGTGTCCTCATTTATCTTCCACCTCGAAGAGTTACATTTTGGACAACTTTCTAAATGTTGAAACTCTTTTCTAAAAAGACAACAATCCTTCTTACAAGCATGAATCTTTTCAAACCCCATGTGAAATACTTTGAGAAATTTTTTTACATCATACAAAGTCTTAGGAAGTACATTATTCACCGGCAACAACAATTGTAGTACCTTCAAAAGCTTATCAAAACCATTATCGGATAACCCAACCTCACATTTAAGATTATACAAAGCAGTGATGGCGGATAGTTTAGTTTGATCTACACAATCAGGATATAAGGGGGTTTCTGCATCCTCCAAATTCTTAAGTAATTCATCCTCACTTTTTTGAACATCCTCGTCTTCATTAACATCAGTAAAAAAAGCATGATTCATAAAATCTTCATCTTCAAAATGAATAGCTTTAAGTAGATCAAATGTATTGTCCAACTTCATGTCTACGCCCACATTTAATTGTTCGCCATGATGATACCACTTAGTACTGCTCTTGTACGTAGGATCCATACCCGTTATAATTAAATGCTCAACAATAACGTCATCATCTTGTCGACTAAGATTTCGGCAATCTAAACAAGGGCATAAAAGTTTCTCTACATTTCTTATATTTCTCTTTGCAGCATCTACGAAGCTTCTTGCCCCTTGCGAGTACTCTTTGGAAGTTCTATAATGAAAAAAAAATCAACAAAATAGTTGAGTTTTAACGTCAAATATTTTTATTTTCTGAAATTAAACACAGTTGAGAATATTGAATTATCTATTTACCTGTGTAAATAAACCCATTCTTTTTCCATCGACATACAATTTAGGATACACACGGGAAGAAAGAGTGCTCAAGCTCCAAAACTACATAGAAAAAAGATTGCTATAGCATAAAGTACATTAAACTCATATCAACGTCATCAACCTCAGCTGCTCATTTGCTATTCCTGCGCTCCTCAATTATTGTTATTAATCTCAGACCAAATGGTAACAACCGTGGTGAGATCTCATTCCTAGGCAATAGAAAAGTCTACATACTCTCTTGTGTACGCTTATTTTTTTACTATATGTATTATCATTACTTTAAGCGAATGATATGTTGGTAATAAACCTCGTTAATTCAACCCTGGCGAGATCTCATTCCTAGGCAGTAGAAAATGCTTTTGCTATTGAAGTGATTTTGTTTAATATAATTTCCATTTTTAAATGTTAATTCAATGATGATTGTCATTCAAGTTTTTTTGCTGGTACTAATCGAGCGAACAAAAAACATTAGTTACAACTTTTTTTTATTTACCTAAGATGTCATTAGGGTCTAATGCATGTTATGAATTTATCAAAATGTGATGAGATTTGTTGGAATCGCCTCTGTTATCGATTCATAACATCCACAAAACTAAGCATGGTAGTGATACGGAGAGTTATGATACAGAAGGAAGGTCAGTGTCCCTTTGTTAGCTTGAAATGGACTACGAACAGACGAACAGTTACAGTGGTTATAAATTGTAACTACTTGAATCTGTTTTTGCTTTCGCAGATTTGATGCAACCAATTTTGACGCTATTTTCAGTAAGTATGCATTGGCCTATCCTAATGCACTGACATGGCACGAGTTAAACACAATGATTCGAGCTAACTAACTTCGGTGATCTAGTAGGATGGTTAGAACACAGACTAATCAGTGTCCTGTCTTATTTACTTGATATTTGAATATTTGCTTAAATCCGAATGTGGTATAAGGATAAATATAATTTGACCACCTTTTTTTCCTTTGAATGGATGAAATTTGAATACAACCAGAAGTTTTCTTAAAGAATATCGGTCAACCTAGTTGGTTAGATTGGAAAATGACTTCCTTGTAAAGTCAAATGGACGTGAGTTTGATACAACCAGAAGTTTTGTTAAAGAATATATTCGCAGTAATATATATATGTATGTATGTATGTATGTATGTATGTATATATGTTTATGTGTGTGTGTGTAGTAATTGTTTAGTTTATAAATATTATAACTAGTCATAATTTTCAATATTCACATAGGTTTGCAAAAAATTGAGTAACATATCCACTTTAGTATGTATGCATATGATAAGGTTGACTGTTAGAGTCTGACAAGATTAAAAACAAATCCACATGCAGTCACTAGTTCAAAAAACAGGGTATGGATTTCTTTTCAAAAAAGGTATGGATTTCTTTTCAAAAAAGAAATTATTTGCACTAAAATATAAAAGTGAAAATACAAGTGGTATAATGTTCTAAAAACAGGGTTCTACAGGTCATTAGTTGGGAAAAAAATATCGTTCTACTCACAAAATATTCATAACCAACTAACCAAAACATTAATCTAACCAATAAAGCAAAAATAATGACAATATAAAATTACCTGACTTCAGGATTGACGGTAATGTTACTATAAAGAGAATACACGCAGGTACCCACAGCTGAGCCAACAGCAGCAAACAATGGGTAGACCTACCACCAAAATAAAACTAAGAATTAGGTTAAAAAAATAGCAAAATGCCAGCATATTTCTAATTATATATGTGCAATGACAGAGGATTTTGTTGCATGTTATAAAAAGTACACATATATTTTATTTTGTTGTAAAAATGCCAGCATGTTATAAAAAATTTGGTGCATCAGTGTGCAAGAGCACTTTCCCATGTTATAAAAGTACAGTGAATTTTGTTGCATCAGTGTGCAAACATAACCATACACACACACACACACACACACACATATATATATATATATATATATATACACAAATATATATATATATGCATGTCATTAATTATGATGGCTGATCAGAATTTATTATCTACATAGTATGATGTTACAGACAAAAAAAAAAATCAGTTCAAAACCGATTCTTGTAATTATACAAGTACAGGAATAATTGCTATGTTAATGAAATATGTATTAAAATATATGGTAATGGAGATGCATATATATAAACATGAAAATCATTAAGTAATGTTCATATATGGACCAAATTAGAAGTTTATGAATTGATCTAAAACCAATTCAATTTTGATATAATTGTTTATACATGCAGTATAAAGGCAAATATCATGTTACATTCGCAGAACTTTTCAATCTAATTTGGATCATGTATATTTATCAACAAAAATATACAAACAGCTCATTGATATCCTAATCTACTAAACATGATCTGTCAAGTATATGATGCAAGATATAAGATGAAAATTGGTCTTTTAAATCCAATTCTTGTCTTGGTGCATATATGTATGTCCAATACCCAAATTCAGTTTTTATAATAATGTTCAATACCCAGATTCAGTGTGTTCATGAAAATAATAAAGTAAGTCACACTTGTTTTTAAATAATAGTACATATTAGAACATTTATTATTATGAACACCACTGGCTTACCATTTGAATTAAAAACATAGCATGTTATCAAATGTAAATAAAATTTATGTTATAATCTATCGTTATAGCAAGGCAACAAACATATTATTTCAACAGTTTAAAACAAATGTCTTATATCCATTGCCTAGTGACCATGAATATAATTCAAATATATGAGCAGAAATCTTATCTTTTGAAATGGTGCAAGGAGCTTCACCAAATCATATTTGCATTATAAAGGCAGTGTCACAAATAGCTTTATATAAAACATACATTACATCTTATGCGAAGACAGATCGAGCAAAGCTTTTTCTACGGTAGGATATCCCTTTTATATCAAAACAAGCTCACAAACATCATTACCTTGTAAGGGGGTATACATTTTACAACTTACATTTCTAAGATTTAAACATCTGGAATTTATATAAAGGAATACATACTCAAAAATATTTGCACTTGCTTCTCTCTATACTACTCCTTATTGTCTTGCATTTCAAAGAATGGCCAGTACCCTTTGTAGGGGTAGGTGGTCCAAAGTGTACATTGGGATGAAGATGTACACATACTACGAATACATGCATACACACACACATACATACATACATACATACATACATATATATATATATATACACACACACACACACACACACACATATATATATATATATATATAAAACCAAAAGACTCAAGTTTTCTTACTTTTTATACTCAGGCTATTTCGTTAATATGCCACATATAATTCCAATGATCATGAGGTTAAAGATTCTACTTAAGTTCAAATAAACTTACAAGCATTATTTATCCCTAATCTCAAATAACAAGTTATATCTTATCTACATATTACTTCATGTCATTCAATAATCTGTTTTTTCTATATATATGAACACTTACAAACAGATTCATACAAATTATTTTATATATTTACTACTGAAATTCAGGTGTTGCTCCTATAAATACATAAACTTCCAGGCTCAGTTTATATCTAATTCTCAAGCTTCTTGAAATACATACCTAATATATTATATATATCAGGTATAAAACTGAGTGTCTATACAATACGTTAAAAACTAATCAATGGTCTCTCTCAAACTTCATTAAACCTCCAATTTAGTTTAGAAATTCGTAGGTTAAGCACCACCATTTTTACAAGCATTACATAACATCACTCCAAATTTAATAACTAATTAAACTGACTTTTACACTCAGCATACAATAAAGCAATACATCAAACATACTATCCTCAAACAAGCATTTTGAATAACAATTTAATCATTAATTTAACAGTTCCTATTAACATCTTTTTTGCGATAGGATGAGAAACCGTGTAAATATACAAATTAGGTGTGGATGAACTCAAGAATATGGTGGATGAAACCCTAGCTTACCAAACAACAACCCTAGCTTACCAAACAGCAACCCTAAAATTTAAACCTAGCTTACCCTAAAATTATTCAAGATGTTTACCCTAAAACAGTATCGTAAATCCAAAATCGTAAATGCATAATTGTAAATTCAGATCTACATAACACACAAACAAAGAATCGGGATCGCTTACCAAAATCCAATCGAATATTAGATCCAAATCGCGCCGCGCCCTAGATTCGACAGAGATTGGAGATGGAAAAAGTTTTGAAGGGACACCGTGTATAAGAGTTGACGAGATTGGAGATTGGAGTTGATGATTTGTGAGGTACGGTGTTAGTTTTGGGGGAAGAAGAATGGATTATCGGGGGGAAGACTGAAAAAATATTTGTGAAGTGGCGGCCTTGAAAAGAGGCCAGCGTTACACTCTAGTTACGTGAAAAAAAGCCAGCGTTACTCTCTAATTACAAAGCAAATTCAGGTTGAAAAAAATAATCAAGTCTAATCAATAACAGTTTAGAATAGTATGTTATAAAAAAGCGTTATAAATAATATATTTTGTTGTAGTGCCAGTAAATAGGTCTGTGTCCTCTTGTAGGTTGCCACTTTAGGAAGTAATACACCCTACTGTGGGGCCGACACAGGGTATTTACAGATAGGTAGCATATCGATTTGGGGGTAGTAATTAGGGTACATCTAGTCCTATCTATTTATGTGGGATACCTGTATTTCTGTTTGGGTTAACACCTGTTATTTCTGTTTAGGTATCGATTAATTCTATTTGGGGTAAAACCCGTTACTAGAGTACACCTAAAACCACCATTATATTTCTGTTGGGATATCTTGTTCTGTTACACCAGTGTTGGTGTAGAGAAAAGTATTAGGAAAGCACAACATATTATGTTTTGTAATTCTGCTCATCTTGTTCAGTCTGTCATACCTGTCTTTTGATACTGTTATCTCTCTCTCATTCATTTTATATGCCTACCATGATGCTTTAACTTATTTATATGCTAAAGTAACCGGACTCACCAGACTTTATGTCTGACCATTTTCGTTTGGCATCTTTCTCTTATGTTTCTACCCAGGTTCTCAGGGTGGGAATACTTCGGCTTGATTTGGATTTCCTCTCTCCTCCAGCTTGAAGTTGATAGATGCATTGCTTGGTTTCACATCTCTTTCTGCGATGGCTAAGCTTTATTGGGGAACTATGCTTCATTATGTCGTTTTATGCTTCTTTATGTACTTTGATGGTTTTGAAACAAGGAAGAGCTTTTGATGTAATAAGTTTTAGTGTTTTCAGACATTTCTTGTAAAAGTTTGGTTGGACCACGAAGTTTATTTATGTAATGAAGTTTTTCCTTTGTTTCGCTGCTTTAAATTATCTGTCTTGTAACATATCTATTTTTGTTTACCTTCAACGCTTCACTGAAGTTAATGCATTCCCTTAGTGAGTGACATTAATGGACGTGGTGGGTCACATTTGGTATCAGAGCTGAAGGCTACCAGATCATATAAAAGTTTTGAAAAAAAGTTTATTATTTTCAAAATGGTTTTAAAAGAAGCATTTTCAAAAGAATAGCTTGTTTTGAAAACGTAGTCCCCAAGGCCATATGCACTATCTTTCGATTCTCTGTTTAAATCTCTTTCTTTCTTTCCTGCATATCTAGGGAACCCAATCTTCCTGAGGGCATACAGATACCAGCTTGGTTTCGTAGGTATCTGGAGGTTACGGCACCTGCCGTAGGCCAAGCAGACGCTCCTTCCCCAGCTGCATCCGTTGTTTCTCCTCCTCCTCCTCCTCGTCATATTGATGATTTCTCTAAGATATGCAAGGATTTCCATGCCATGCGCGGAAAACCATTTCACGGAACTGAGACTTTCATAGAAGCTAGGAATTGGCTTAAAGAGACAGAGGATTTGTTTGTGATTTTTGATGTAGGCAATCGCAGGAAGATTCTGCTAGCAGTTTCGCGGCTGAAAGATGAGGCTTCATTTTGGCGGGAGGTGACCAATGCTGAACATCCAGTAGAGACTTGGGTTAATTTCAGACAAAGATTCGAGTTGAAGTTTCTTTCGCAAGCCAAGCAAAGTTTGCAAATGGAGAAGTTTTTGCGCTTAAGCAAGGAAACATGTCTATTAAAGAGTATGTTAATAAGTTCAACCAATTGGAGAGGTTTGGATTGGAGTTGGTGAATACACCACAGAAGAAAGCCTTAAGATTTGCTAGGGGATTGAATGAACCATTGCATGGGTTTGCTATGTCGCATATTCTTATGGGTGCGACTTTTAAAAGATTGGTTGATATGACGTTTTTACATGAAGAAGCTAAAGGTGAAAAGAAAGAGGTGAAGGTGGAAGGATCGCAAAAGAAGAAAGTGTGGCCCAATAAAGAACAACAACAAAAGGGCGGAAAGAATGACAAAGCTCAAGGCAAAATGAAATGTCATGGTTGTGGGAACGTGGGTCGTTTGGTCAAAGACTGCAGAAGTAGGAAGAATGCTTGCTTCAACTATGGTGAAGTCGAACACTATACTAGGAAGTGCTCGAAGAAGCAAGGACAGGGCCAAAGGGCAGGATCTTTTGGAGGGCAAGTGCATGCTCTCGTGGCTGGTGTGCCGGATTGAGGTAGGAAAAATTTCTATTGAAGGTTTAATTTCTCTTTACAATCATCATATTAGAACTCTTTTTTTGATTCTAGCACTTCACATTCATTTATTTCTGATTCTGTGGTCGAGTCACTGCAGCTTAATACTAGTCTTGTTTCTGACCCTGTTATTGTCTCAAACCCTATAGGCAGTACGACTCATCTGTCTGTGATATGTCGGGGTTTGAGGATATCTGTGTGAGGCATTGAGTTTGACTGCGTATGTTCTGGGTTTTGGTCTGATTCTAGAGACTGATGGATGTGCATGTGATCAATCTCTCTAAGGAAAATTCCTTAGTCTTATGTCTTAAGACATTCTTAAAATCTTTCCAACCTGGGGGAAATTTGTCAATAATAACAACAGCTTGAAACTGTTCATCAAATTTTGTACCTTTAGAGATGATCTCATCAGCTATTTTCTGAAGCCCGTGAGACTAGATCTCTACTGACCTGTCATCTGTCACCTGGTACTTGAGATAGCCGCTCATAGCATACTTCTTTGCCCTTGTCTCCTCCGTATTGTATTTCTTCTTCAGTGCATCCCAGATCTCCTTCGTTTTCTTGTCCTCTGAGTTGTAGTAGTCGTATAGATCATTTCCGAGGCTGTTGAGAATGAAGTTTCCACACAGATAGTCCTGCTCAATCTAATTCTATTGTTGTTTTGATTGTTCAGTCTAGGAATTCATATGCGCTCCATTAGTTCCATCAGGTTTTTCTGGCAACTGTGGCTTGTCAATGGTCAGGGCAGCAACCACCTTTCTCATCGTCTGGTAGAACTTCATCTTCCGACACCATCGTTTGAAGTGCATGACTTCGAATCTGAATGAGGTAGCAGTCACGAGTGGGATCCGGAAGGCAGAGGGAGGAGCATCATCATCTAGGGTTGAGGTTGAAGCCATTATTTCAGATCATCTTCAAATTGTTGGGAAACAATGGCCGAGTCACGCACTTCATCGCTTTCTTGAAGATGATTCGGCGATCTGGTCAGAGGTGCAAACTAGTCATTCTCTATCACCGACGTCTCTAGGATAAAACAGGCTCGAATAGTTACTGATTTGCTTGCACAAAAAATTAGTTCATATTTGAACTTTCATAGTTTTTCACTGCTCAGTTTTTTGGGTTAAAAATTTTCATGGCAAAGGAAGAAAATGTTTTCGGTGGTAAAATATCGTTTAAAGATGAATTATTATAGACGAAAAATGGATCAAAGGCTTTACCACATCATGTAAAAACGGTTCAGAAAATTTACCATCTGAAATAAAACGGTTCAGAAATAATAGCAACTTGAAATTGTTCGTCCAATGCCATACCTTCGAAGATGATCTCATGAGCTATTTTCTGAAGCTCGTGAGATTAGATCTCTACTGACCTATCATCTGTCATCTAGTACTCGAGATAGTTGCTCATAGCGTACTTCTTATCCCTTGTCTCCTCCGTATCGTATTTCTTCTTCCGTGCTTCCCAAATCTCCTTCGTTGTCTTGTCCTCCGAGTTGTAGTAGTCGTATAGATCATAGCTGAGGCCGTTGAGAATGAAGTTTGTACACAGATAATCCTGCTCAGTCCAGTCCTGTTACTGTTTTGATTGTTCAGTCTAGGAAGTCATATGCGCTTCACTAGTTCCGTCAGGTTTTTCCGGCAACTGTGGTTCGTCAATGGTCAGAGCAGCAACCACCTTTCTCATCGTCAGGTAGAACTTCATCTTCCGACACCATCGTTTGAAGTGCAGGGCTTCGAATCTGAATGAGGCAGCAATCACGAGCGGGATCTGGAAGGTAGAGGGAGGAGTGGCATCATCCAGGGTTGAGGTCAAAGCCATTGTTTCAGATTGCCTTCAAATTGTTGGGAAACAATGGCTGAGTCATGTACTTCATCGCTTTCTTGAAGGCGATTCGGCGATCTAGTCAGAGGTGCAAACCAGTCATTCTCTATTACCAACGCCTCTAGGATAAAACAGCCTTGAATAGTACCAGTACCTGATTTGCTTGCACAACAAATCAGTTCAGATTTGCACTTTCATATTTTCATATTTGGATCCTATTGGCCGCAACCCTGGAACCGTGCCTACTGTTGTTAATGTTTCTAAAACTAATGAAGTGAATCCGGGTCAATCTGGAAAGAGTGCTAGCAAACAAGGCACGGTATATAAAACCAAACGATTGGCTCTAGTGACTAAACCTCCAGCGATTCAAACTCAGGTTCCATAAGCATTCAATCAATCAAAAGGCTTCAAACCCCCTGTTGTAACTCCAGCAGAACTCCAATATTATGTCTCAGGTGCATAAAGTTCAACGTTGACTTCTAGTTCGGCTACCAATGCACAAACTATGGTTTCCTCACTTCATGTTCAGGCTTCTGCCACATCGAGTATTCATTGCACATCTTCATCTATAGACTATATTGTCATGCGGTGATATGCACAGTGACACATTGAATCATGTGTAACATTTTGCGTTTCTTAACCATCTACTACAGATGTCGCTGCTTTGTTAGCAGCACCCCTGTCTTTGAAGCATGCCTTTCCATGGCACTACCTGGACGCATCTAGCGACTTCCATCTCGCTCAGTTAATGCTTAGTGTGAGCCTGTGGAATCGCACTTCACATCTATCACAATTCGCTTTATTTTGATAACCTTCCACTGCATCAAAGATTATTTTGATAAGTAGTTGTACACCTTTTTTGTAACTTTGTTTTATTTAAACATTCTTCCTTCACCCTGTTGCCCTCTGCCAGGAAGTTGCCCTAGGCAAATGTCTGACCGGCCTTATCCTAGCGTCGGGCCAGTTTATAAATAACAAAGATTCAAGTTTTCAAGAACCAATTGATTGCTTGGCAATATGCTGCTTTAGCATTTTCATTTATGAAATCCTGTTTTCATGAGACAACATCAAAGACATACCTAATTTTATCTGATTTTTCTGGTATTTTATGTATTTATGTATGGCATCCCTCCTACTGAATATTTTTCTTTAGCAAATAAGCAGTCAGCAACATATTATGAAAGAAAAAAAAAGATGGCAAGGAATAATCCCTACTTGGCAAATTTTAGTTTCCTAGAATCAATAATACTTTACAAGTGAGAACTACAAAAGCTGAAAACAAAAAATAAAAAAGAATTCTCTCAGAACAGACAAAATGCATCATCTGATAATTTTTTTGGTAGATATAAGTTGTTGTATGTGTTTATGTTTGATATGTGAATGTTGTATGTTAGGTTTTTGTGGTACAAATGTTTGATTTTTGAGATTTATATGGATGTGTGATATGGAATTGATAATATGCATGTTGCGGAATTTTTGGATATCAAAATGTGCCGTGGAATGAGGTATATATGTAGTGTGGGATGACTGGATATGAGAATGACGAGAAATGTGTGGTTGGAAGGCAAGATTGAAACTAGAAAAAAATGCTTTAGTTTAACGATAGTTAGCATAGGCTTGCAGTGGCTTACGATGGCTAGTGACATATTATGCTTCTAGGATTGCATTGGTTAGCTACGGCTAGTGAAACCTCGTGTTTTCAATATTGTATTGGTTATCGACTGCTACTAATAAGTATTCAACCTCTGACCACATGCCACGTGTCTCACTTAATCGATACTAGCCGTTGCTAATACGGCTACAACACACTATTTTGTTTGTGCGAGTATAATTGCGACCGATTTTAGTATCGACTAGCGAAGATGGACAATGGTTAGCGTCGATTAATAGCCATTACTATCAGTCGCTTCTTTTGAAGTGAATCCTTCATATAGATCTTTAAATTTTGTCATGATGTCAGTCTTCAATCCTGCCCGCAAGCCATTAAAATCTTTTGGGAGCAGTTTCCGAACATACAAGCAGAAGTTTACTCCTAAAAAAAGATAAAACCTAATCTAGTATTTTTCAAGTTTATAAATACCAAAGATTCAAGTTTTCAAGAACCAATTAATTGCTTAGCAATATACTGCTTTTGCATTATCTTTTATGAAATCTTGTTTTCATGAGACAGCATCAAAAGACATACCTAATTTTATCTGTCATCATTCCTACTGAATATTTTCATTTAGCAAATAAGCAGTCGCCAACATATTGTGAAAGCAAACAAAAGATGGCAAGGCATTGATAACAAAAGGCTGAAAACAGAAAATCTAAAAGAATTCTCTCAGGATAGACAAAATGCATCATCTGATGTTGATAATTCGTTGTTTGGCAACAAAGAAAATCTAACAGAACTTTAACTAGTATTTTGTCTAGGTGAAGAATCAACTATAATATTCAACATTTGGATTCTTATCAACAGCTTCTGAAATAACAAAAAGTCCTAATTATGCAACCACACAAATGAATTCTAGATTCCAACTTCTTCGGATACCATTCAACGTCCTTCAAGAGTTAAGAGATCTAATTGAACATTCTTCTTCTTTTCGAGGCACTGCTGGTAGATTCCACATTCTCATCTATATGAGCTGATGCTTGGGTTCGAGTCGAAGAACCAGTTTGAACAGATGGGCCCATTTGATTTTCCAATCTTATTTGAGCTGATAACCCACTTGAATTGCTGATCTCATTTGAGTCGATGAATCCATTCCACTTGCTGATCCCATTTGAACCGATGAACCCGTTTGAAATGGTGAACCTGTTCGAACTACTGATCTTGTTTGAATTGGTGACCTTGGTTGAACTGAAGATCCCATTTGAATTCTTGGTCTCATTTGATCATCCATTTCAATAATTTGAGCTAATGTCACAGGCGGCAGTGGTTGAACTAATGAAACCATTTCACTTGCTGGTCCCATTTGAACCGATGAACCCGTTTGAAATGGTGAACCTGTTCGAACTACTGATCTTGTTTGAATTGGTGACCTTGGTTGAACTGAAGAGCCCGTTTGAATTCCTAGTCTCATTTGAGCCATTTCAAGAATTTGAGCTAGCGCCACAGGCGGCAATTGTTGAACTAAGGAAACCATTTCACTTGCTGGTCCCATTTGAACAGATGAACCCGTTTGAAGTGGTGAACCTGTTTGAACTAACGATCTTGTTTGAATCTACGACCTTGTCTGAACTGATGAACCCGTTTGAATTGCTGGTCTCATCTGAGATGATGAACCCGTTTGAGCTGACCAACCCGTTTGAACCAATGAAGCTGTTTGGACTGACGACCTTGTTCGTGAACCTGGTTGGGTCGAAGAACCCGCTTGAGCAGGCAGCTGTGGTTGAACTGAAGATCCAGTTATTCTCTCTACCTACATAACAAATTCAATTCTGCATATTATTAATCAATAACACTCTCCTTGTTAATCAATAACACATATTATTAATTCTGCATATGTGACGCATTTCATTGCATACCTTGCAACCAAGAGAGCAGAACAATTTTCCAGTATCAACTCTTAATAAAGCACGACAAGTAATGCATTTATTCCGATAATTTTTCTGGTACACCTTTTCGTAGGTTTGCGGGTGGAGCTGTACATTTTGGACCCAACCATCTGGTTCATGGACCTGCATTTGTAGTACGCTGGTTTTAGGTATATTTCTATAATGGCTTATTTTATTCTAAATCCATATATATGATAATGCATTCATGAAATGGTAATTTTGATTGACATGTCTTATTATGATTATTTGGTTTTATCCATATTTTAATTATGGATTATGTTACTATTAAGTCATATGTTATGATAGTAGTGTCCCACTATTTCATTAAACACGGTCTAACCTATATTTTTTCTAAATACTCAGGTCAGGCCAAGACTCTACAGATACAAGGACTAGCTGTGATAGCACTAAAGTAGGCTAATTTGACTGTTTTAGTTTACTCTATTATTGTACATGTGTATACAATTAGGATGATGAGTAATGTATATTATTTAGCAGCTGGATTGTACTTTTATGATATTTGGATGTGATGTGTGTGAATATGTTTGTGTGGGTCTAGTACTGATGTTTTATAGGCTATATGAAAGAATCAAAGCCAAATTAAATGCTTGGACCAGTAGACTTTTGAGTCAAGAAGGTAGAATTACTTTGATAAAACCTCGTATATTCTCCATGAAACTATATTAGGCAAGAATTTTATATTACTAGCATTCATGAGATTCCTATGAAATGAGAGTACTGTGGGAAATTATATGTCCCCTACAACATTCAAAAAGATTGAAAATCCTGTTTTGTGTGACATCTTGAGAATGACATTATTGATAAATACAGTATTTGGGTGCAATGGTCAAAAATAAACATGATGAAAGGAAGGAACTTCTGTTCTATGCAATGTCCTCTAAAAGTTATCTATATGTTGAGGAGTATTTTCAAATTGAGGCAAATTGTGTTACCTCTCATTTAATGCAAAATAAGTAATACCTCTGCTACAAAAATTTTGGGGTTCCCTCGGCTAGATAGAGGCTTGATTCTTAAAAGGAACTTAACTCACCTTGAAATGGAAAAAACTGGCATTAATATCAATGCTTATGTACATGACATCTTTCAGTAAGGTGCCATTTCCCTTCTTAATTCCTCAAACCAAAGAACTAAAAAGCTATGGAAACTTTTGTCTAAATTTAAGATCGGTGAGGAAGGAGACAAAAACCTCTAGTGGGGCAGTACAGGTGTTGATACCGAAAATTGGTATAATAACCAAAATGGTATTTCTAAACACGTTACCTAATCAGAGGCGAGATGCTTAGAAAGCACGTCACCTTTTCAGAGGCGGGGCGTTAGAAAACCTTTAGAGTTATGTGAGGCCATATCTAACATTCAAAAGCATCAAAATACCAAAATAAGGAAAGAAAACAAGAATTTTATAGTGGTTCGACTCTTAATCGAGTCTACGTCCACTTTGAAGAATTTCATTAATCACCAAAAGATTTACAACATTTGCTCCATTATACATTCATACAAGCTCCTTTGACATGCATTTGTCCTTACAACCGATTGAAAGAATGGATGAAAGCTTGAAGTATTTTATGCCAATCCCTCCATGGAAGCCATGGATGAAAGCTCCTTAGATCTTTGGGTGAATGATCAAGAGGAAATAAAGAAGTGCGTGAAATGCTTATGCTTGTTCCTCCATGAAAGCTATGCTCCACATGCTCCAATATTCCATAGACTTATGATTGATGATAGAGAAGAGATGTAGGAATGCTTGGAGAAATCCCGAAAGCAATTAGGCAGCACCTCCTTGTAGTTCCCGGAAAAGTCCCCTCCAAATGATGGAGGTAGGGTCCTATTTATAGGCGGAGAAATGGCTGAAATCTTGTATTCAGGGGTCTGGTCGGTATTTTCGGTATTTACGGAAATGCCACTGCCAGTTGTCACCAGTTGTTTCCAGCTGTCACGCCATCACAGGTCGTTTCTAGCGCTTTGGCCGACCAGGAGCTTCTGCCAGAAGAAAGGACGACTAGGAGGCTAGAATGCGGAGCGGACCGACCAAAGAATGACCAAGAAGCTCGACCCAAAAAACGGTCCGACCAGAGATGGCGCTACCTTCCAGAAGTGTGCGACCAGGATCGAGAACACATCGGAATTGGTTCCCTCAAACATGGGGTCGGTCTCCAGAGAAGGACGACCAGCTGCCCTTTGCATTTGGAGCGACCAGAGATCATTGGCCTTCGGAGCGACCAGAGCTCTTCAGCATTTTGGAGCGATCAAAGCTCTTCAGTATTTTGGAACGGCCAGATCTCTTTAGCAGTCTGGAGCGACCAGATTTCTTTGGCTTCTGGAGCGACCAGCGTTGGAGAGACCAACTTTCTTTATATATTTTGAAGCGACCAAGAATCTTCTGTACTTTGGTGCGATCAGAAGCTTTTAGTTCTTTGGAGCGATTAAGAGCTTTTCCCCTTTTAGAGCGACCAGAAACGACCAACTTTAGGACGACCAGGAATCTTGCGCTACGACCGCTCCCTTTTAATAACGACAGGACCGATCCCTTCTTCAAAACACTTAAAACCGACCCATATTCACTTGGATCGATCAGATGGATAACATTTTGCCCTCGAAGTTTCATTGGTTTTATAAAAACTGTGGGCTTCGAAACATTAATGGACCGATCTGCTTCAATTAAGGGTCGGTCTTGGACGCAGTTCTCAGGGGTCAGTTCTGGAATTAGCTTGAGCGGTCAGTTTCTGATGAAGAGGCCGGTCGTCCTGCCTATATAAATCTCTTTTGACCCTTGGTGTTCCTCACTTTTTCAGCTCCAGGAATTTTTTGCATTTTAATGGCGGCGCTTCTCTGAAGGAAATTATTCACTCCCAATCTCGTTCTACCGGTTCAATTCAGGAATTCAATTCAAGCTCGACTACAATCGCTTGTCTCGATTCTCTGCCACTTATTCGAAGTTCGATCATTCAAAGCCTGGAAGTTCAATCCCAATTTTCTTTTGAAGCCTTGAATCCTGAACCATCCCTCTTCGTTTACTCAATCCGATTGCAGGTAATATCTCTATTTCTCTATTAATTCGAGAACGATGAATGTTGGCTCTTTGGCTTTGGCTGAAGTGTTTGAGATTGAACTGTATTAGAACCAGTATTGATGTATGATTGCAATTTGTAGTAGAATTCTTGAATCCGAAATCCATTGAGCATTGATATGTTAATCAGTAATGTAGTATTCAATTTTGAGTTTGTGGATGACAACCTTTGCAATGAGAATCCTTGTGGTTTTCTTTTGCTGTAGTGACGATCACAATGTGCTTGTGTATATGTCTGAATGATCTTCCTCTTAAGTCATTATTTTGTGATAATTTCATGATGCATTCACATTTTTGATGCTTTCTTCCGGCTATGCGACCAGCACTGTTGGTTTTAGAACAGTTAAGCGATCGGTTTGAGATGAGCAGGCCCCCTTTTGAACGACTAGAATAGTCTTGTTTATTGAATTAACTTCACTTGATAGGACCGACCCAGGCAGATTTGAATTTCGATCCAATAGAAGCCAATCTTGCACGACCAGAATTGGATTAAATTTTGACTGATTTTTAAGCGATCAGTATTTTCTATGTTGAGAGCGACCAGGATTCGACCAACTTTAGTGTGATCAAATGTTCCTAGTTCAGAGCGATCAGAGTCTTACCTTCTCTGGCACGATTGGATCCTTACCATTTTAGAGCGACCAAGGTTTGACCGATTCAGGACGACCAGGTGCTTTTCTCAGTTTTGAGCGACCGGGGCTTGACTGGTTCAGAGCGACCAGGTACCTTTCCCAGTTTTGTGCGATCGTGGCTCGACTGGTTCAGGGCGACCGTGTGCTTTTTCCAGTTTTGAGCGACCGGAGCTTGACTGGTTTAGAGCGGCCTGGTGCTCATCGGTTTGGAACGTCCAGGCGCTTTGCCTTTTTAGCGCGACCAGGGCCTAACCATTTTTAGAGCGACCCGACCCTGGCCATTTCTGAGCGACCGGAGTTTTGCTGGTTTTTAGGGCGACCAGGTTTTTAGCTAGTCAAGGCCGACCCTGTTTTGAGTTTTATGAATATTGTTGTAGTTTGTTTTTCCAACATACTTGTTTGTGTAGAAATGACGACCAGACGAAGATCTCGCCATTTTGTTGAGGGAACTTCTCCAACCAGAGAAGCTGGGACCTCTGATCAAAATATTGAAACTTCTTCCGCTGCTACCACTGAGATGAATGTTGATCAGAACTCCCCAATCATTCGATGTCTTTCTTACACACCTGCTGATAGTTGTGTGTCAAAACTTGACGTTGATGTATATCATAGAATATGCAAACAATTTATCCTTTCCGAAGATGAAGTCAAATTCCCAGAAAGAGACGATTTATCTGATCGCCCCCCCGTTGGATACGTAACAGTTTGTAAGGGGATGTTACAGAGTGGAGCGATCCCTCCCTTCAATCCTTACTTAGAAATGATTCTGAAAAATTTGGCTATCGCTCCTTATCAACTGGCCCCCAATGGCTACTTTATTGTTACATGCTTATATGTGCTGTTCATGAGAGTTTTAAAGCGCGAGCCCACCTTCAAGGATATATGCTCGTTATACTCTTTTAAGAGACGAAAAAAGGAGCGTCCCTCCTTTATCTTCATGGAAAGCATGAAATCCAGGGTTATAACCGGCTTGTTTGAGAGTATCAAAGGATTTCCCGACCAATTTTTCTATGTGCAGTGTCCCGACAACTTTTTCGGTCGATGGGCCGAAGGAGGTAAATGTTTATAGGAATTCTATTTTACCTTCGATGATCATGTATTGATTTTACTTTTTCTCACAGAGACTCCTTCTGATCAAGACACAGACATTAATGAACCTCTGCTGGAATCATTGTTATCCGTGAGCGAAACTGAAAGAAGTAGACAGTTTTTAATTTGCGAAGAGTTCCTTCGACAATACAAGCTGCTTCCCCCATCCCGTACCCTGACGGCGAAAAGAACGGCTAAGAAATACTTGACAAAATGTGCACAAGCCGGCAATGGTAGCGGTAGTAAAAAGCCTTCAAGTGCCCTCAAGGAACAAAAAGATTCTTCTAAAAAACAGACCGATGTCTTGACGATTCCGGAGAGAGCCACAGAGGCCGTTTCTGAAAAACAAGCTGTCATCCCGGAAATCCCGGAGAAAACTACGGGGGATCAGCCTCCCTCAAACACTGAAGAAGAACTTGTTCAACGTGAGGGTAAGCAGCTCGCGGTAAGAGAAACTACCTTAAATGTTGAACAGAACATTGGAGATGTTCTTGAGGATCCGACTATGGCAAGTACTCAAGATAGAGACTCCGTGGGTACTTTTGGCGAACTTCTTGATCTAGAGTCTGCGCGATACCATAGCAAAGATGATACCCCTATTTCAGGGTTCACAGTTCCTAATGTTCAATCTGATCCCAACATTCCGGAGATTCCGGGACCAGTTCCAGATATGAGAATAAACTTAGGATCGGAGTCTAACACAGGCTTATTAGGCATGTTTTTGTTTTTGCTTTTAGGACTAAGCTTGCTTTCAGAGTTGCACTTTTAACTTCTTACTCTATATCTTGCTTTACTTCCATGTTCTCAAGTGCTAAATGAATTCATTATTGTTTTTCTTTTTAGGAATGAAGTCATCATTCATTGACGATTTCCGGAAAAGGAGGCAAAGTTCTGATACACTTGCTCGGCCAAAGAAAAAGAATAAGCAAGCTCCTCCTCAACCCCAAAAATTACACGGTCAACATCCCACTTCTCCTCATCCTTCTTATGAACAGCTTCCAGAGCAAAGAGCCTGGCTTGATGATTATGAACAATCGGCGGAGGAGGAGGCAAGGCAGAAAAGGGAGGAGCCTCAAAGGAGAAGACGAAGGAGTGGAGATGACCCTCTTACGGAGATCCCCCAGAAGCGTTCCCCAGGATACGTTCCTCCTTATCCAACCCAGGCCGAGCTTCAAGCTATCATGTCGAGGCCGCGTGAAATACTTGATGTGGAAAGGGAACTTGGATGCCCCAGCCCCCCTCTTAGTCATAGATTTGGAGATTGGGATTTGAGGGGTTTGAACTTAGATGTGGATGTCCATCCCACGGATAGACGGGACATGACAGAGATGGTGGCGAAAGCTCGGGGAATCCTGGATGATATCGGCAAAAACGTTGATCAGCGCCTCAAAGCATGGGAACAATTTTTTTATGATTTTCAGAATCTTAATACCAAACAGATTGAAAGCATTAAAACCCTGGAGGACGAAAAGGCTCAACTTATCCAAGTTGTGAAAGCTCAGGATATGAAGATTTCTGTTTTAGAATGGGGCTCCAGGTCTAACGAGCTAGAATCCGAGATTGAAAAGCTTCGCAAGGAGCTCGATGCTGCCAAGAATACAGAGGTCGAGCTTCATAAGCGGGCTGACGATGCTGTAAAAGCACAAGAAGAAGCTGAAGCTCAGCTGGCTTTGAGCAGAAGGACTGTGTCTGTTCGTGAATCTGAAATCGCCTCTCTTCGCAATAAGCTTGAAGTCGAAACCGCCAAGTCCTCCTCCTTAGAAAAAGAGAAGCAAGAAGCTCTGAACCAAGCCCGCAGAATTAAGGAAGAAGACGAAGCAACCTTCCTAGAATTCTATGTCTGCGGTGTTATGTATGGGGGAAGCCTCCGCTTCCTAGGAGAAGGCTATGGAGATACGCTTGCTCGTGTTTGGGAGGAGGTTTTGAAGCGTAACAAAGATTCTGATGACTACCAGCTCCAACTTGAGTTGCTGGATGAAGATGATCGAGAGGCCTTAGCTGAAGGCAGAAATTCTCTTGGTATCCATCGGGGGGAATCATCTGGGGTTAAGTCTTCAGGTATACTTATTGAGGGTACTTTCACCAAATTAACTGATGGTGCCATAATCTCAAGCCCTGTATTCCATGCAGATGTTGCAATTCCTCCCTCTGCAGCTGGAGGAGACAGTGATTTGGAGGAAACAATAAACCTCGAGGATTATGAAATCAGCACACATCCTTCTGCTCCAGGTAGAGATGATATGGATGAAGTGATACTAGATTTAGATTACTTTTTTGCTTCTTTGGAGTATTCTAAGCTCATGAGTTGCTATAGTTATGCAACGAATTCGCTTTCACCATCACCTCCTGTTGGCGGGTATACTGCTATGGTGATGGATGCAGTTGAAACTGACTTGCCTTTATTCAATACAGGCTTACTTGCTGGTGTTTCCAAAGGACTAACATTCTCCCAACCAGGTTCGCAGGAGGAGAGAATTGATGCTATCGAAACCCTTGACCGAGATATTAGTAAGCTTCGTGAGGAAGAAGAGCATGATTCTGAGGCAACTATCGACGACACCATTGTTGATTCAGGTAAAGAGGATGCTTCTCCTTCTAAGCGGAAACATCATAAGCGTGCTGTCAAGAAGAAGAAGACCGTTGATTCGCCAACTCTTAGGGGTCCTTCATTGAGATATGGAGACCCAAAGAAATAATGGCTTGGATTCTTGCTTTGCATTTATCAATCTTTCATTCAGACCGGATGTATATGCGGGTGCCGGCCCTCGCTTATGACTTGAATAACTTGGACTTAATAATGTTTTGACTTGATTCTGTGTTTGAATGTGGTGTGGTAATGCTTTGTGTTTCTGCATTCTAAATCTTGTCCTTACTTTCTTCTGCATATTCTGGGTTATACATCATGCTCACACACCACACTTTGCACATTTTGCTCATTTATGAATTTCCCACTTATAAACGGTTGAGATGATCCTTTGGAATGTGAGAAATCAGGCAGCTGCTTTTTGCTTTGTGTCATGATATGTGATATGCCCCCGTACCGATGGATTGTTTCAACCTTTATATATCGAAGGTGGATATTTGGATGCTTTTAATTCTTTATACGAACTTTGCATGCTTTGTTTAGAATTTTCCATCCTTTGCGTCCTAATGCGTTAGATATTCGAGAAATGTTTGAATGTGTTTTGATGGTTTTCCTTGTCAAAGACTCAGTAATATCGTAGTCAAGTTTTATCTGACTTTGATTTATTGACTGAGCACCCCTGGAGAAGACCCAGTTTATTATTCGACTGAGAATCCTCGGAGAGGGTTTGGGTTAAGAAACTCGGTTATAACGAAATCAGATTTTGTCCGACTTTGGGTTATTTGACCGAGCACCCCTGGAGAAGACTCAGTTTATTATTCGACTGAGAATCCTCGGAGAGGGTTTGGGTTAAGAGACTCGGTTATAACGCAATCAGATTTTGTCTGACTTTGGGTTATTTGGCCGACCACCCCTGGAGAAGACTCAGTTTATTATTCGACTGAGAATCCTCGGAGAGGGTTTGGGTTAAGAGACTCGGTTATAACGCAATCAGATTTTGTCTGACTTTGGGTTATTTGGCCGAGCACCCCTGGAGAAGACTCAGTTTATTATTCGACTGAGAATCCTCGGAGAGGGTTTGGGTTAAGAGACTCGGTTATAACGCAATCAGATTTTGTCTGACTTTGGGTTATTTGGCCGAGCACCCCTGGAGAAGACTCAGTTTATTATTCGACTGAGAATCCTCGGAGAGGGTTTGGGTTAAGAGACTCGGTTATAACGCAATCAGATTTTGTCTGACTTTGGGTTATTTGGCCGAGCACCCCTGGAGAAGACTCGGTTTATTATTCGACTGAGAATCCTCGGAGAGGGTTTGGGTTAAGAGACTCGGTTATAACTCAATCAGATTTTGTCTGACTTTGGGTTATTTGGCCGAGCACCCGTGGAGAAGACTCGGTTTATTATTCGACTGAGAATCCTCTGAGAGGGTTTGGGTTAAGAGACTCAGTTATAACACAATCAGATTTTGTCTGACTTTGGGTTATTTGGCCGAGCACCCCTGGAGAAGACTCAGTTTATTATTCGACTGAGAATCCTCGGAGAGGGTTTGGGTTAAATTTGCGCCTGCTTTTGGACCATATTTCTTCAGTAAAGCTATGGCGAGTTTTAGTCGGAAGACTGGATGACGGAGGTATCGTGTCCTTTAACCATAGCTGTGCATCTTCTGGATATATGATCAAAGACATGCGAACATAAAGCTTAGACAGAATCAGAAGTGCTGCTGGATTTATACCCATGTAATTTCATACAAAGTATTTACTATATTCATAGAAAAATACAAAAGAATATGAGTTAGAAAATCATTTGAAATAACGACGGAGGTGATCACTATCATGGATTTCTATGGAAATAGTAGTTTGAGCTTGTGCTACCTTTTCATCCCCTACACTGATTTTCCGTGGGTCCATATCTTCCTACATGTCGTTATATGCTCCAGCGCAGGGGGAGGTCATTAATTGCTATAAAGGAGCTTCATGGATGCAGAGAGGAGTCTCCGCATCCTTCTGAATTTCGTATTTCCGAGCTTCAATCAGTTCTGCCATATAGCATTCTCTCGATTCCTGAGGATCCCCTTTGATAACTCCCACCCCATTTGCGGTCGGGAACTTCATCATCAAACACCAAGGAGCAAGAGCTATCCCGAAGTCGGCAAGTGCTGGCCTTCCCAAGAATGCATTATACCCTGAAGGTGAGTCAATTATAATGAAAGATTGTATCATGGAGACTTGCCTATCTCCCTCTCCTAGCTCTACAAGGAGATCAATCACTCCTATTGGCTGAGTTGGTACGCCAGTGAACCCGTGTATTTTGTCTTTGCTAGCTCGCACATTATCCATGGATAGACCCATTTTAGAGAAAGCACTGTAAAACAGAACGTTCACGGATGCTCCGTTATCAATCAACACCTTCTTTACTATTGCTGGACCCAAGCCAATAGTGATCACCAATCGGTCAACAGTTGGAACCAACATTCCGTCGGAATCCCGTTCCCGGAAGATAACATCTTCACAGGAAGTTTTAGGCATTTTTCGACGAAGAGAATTATTGCAAACCTCAGAACCGTCTCCTTTTAGAACGCTTCTTGGTTCATTAGTATACCTGATCATATCCTCCCAAGTATCCCCTGCAGGATGAGGACCACCACTAATCGTATTGATTATTGGTCGGGAGTCACTTGCAGGTGTTCTTCCATCTTGAGTCGGACGAGTTTGTTGTCCCTGAGTAGGCTCAGCATCTGTTGACCGCTTTACGTACTCTTGGAGCCAATTCTTCCTTATTAATTCTTCAACCAGATTCCTCAAGTTTCGACACTCATTCGTGTCATGGCCTGGTCGATTATGGAATCGACAAAACCTTCCAGAGTTCGCAGCTTCTTCGGACACCTTTACTGGCTTTTGGCTTGGATAGCCCTCTGCATCCTTCGTTGCCATATATATGTGCTCGATTGTATCATTCAACGGAGTAAAATCCGTTGGCTTGAAGAAACGCCGTTTCTTGGAATCCTTATCATTTCTAGCATCATTACTGCTCCCTCTCTTTTGACCTTCCCCAAAATTTTCTTGACTATTCTTTTTGGGAGCTTCCTTCCTTTCCGGGACCACCTTAGCTTTGACATTGCCAACGGAATAGATAGGATCATCTTCAAGACACATGTATTCCTCGGCTTTGTCATAAAATTTCTCTAGCGTCTCAGGTTTCTTTCTTTTTAGCCACCTTCCGAACTCAGACGGCTTATCAATGCCCCCCTTTAAGGCCATTAGAATTAGCCTTGGCTCGTGGGTCCTTACTTCTGCAGCAGCAGCATTAAAACGATTCAAGAAAGACCTTATCGTTTCACCAGGAGCTTGTTCTAGTTCATTGAGGGACATGATATCTCTGACCTTTGTTGTTTGGAGGCGGAACTGGTCTCGGAAGCATCTTGCCAATGTGGCAAAGTTATCAATAGATCTGGGAGGTAACTTTGTGAACCATAATGACGCAACCCCCTCCAGATACACCGGGAAGTACAAGCACTTAAGCTCGTCAGTTGCTTGTGCCCCATCCATGTGTTGATCGTATCGGAACAAGAACACATTAGGGTCACCTGTCCCATTATAAGCTTGGATGGTGGGCGGTTTGAACTTTCGCGGGAAGGTCGTTTTCTTGATTCTTTCGGTAAGGGGGGTTTTAGATGGCGCGAATTCCCATTCTGCTTCATTGTCATTTCGGTGCTTGTCCTCCTTCATGATCTGTCGGACCATCTTCAGAAGGCGATCCTTCTCGTCGAGGCTTTCTGCGGGGCGGACGCCTATGTCTTGGCCGGAGGCTTGCCTTTGCAAACCTTCACGGTTGCGACTTAGGGGCCCTGGCTTTTCTCGATTGGAAAGTGCCCCTTTGGCAGCATCGGCAACTCGACAAGAAGTAGCTTCTCCATTATGGTTCCAAGCGGCTTGCTTTGGATTATCGGGCTTTTCTTTACCAGGATTAGAGATTTCTTGAAAAGATTTTTCTCGATTTGGACTAGAAGAAGAAGAACCAGCATCCTCTGCACGAATGGGCTTAGAGGCCACCTTTGCCGTAGCGGCCTGAAGAGCAAAGAGCGAATCAAGTTTTGTCAACATGGCTTTGTTAGCTATCTCTAGTTGTTGCGTCAATCCAGCGACAGCTTGATCAAGCTCGCCCCTTGTAACATTCATGCCTCCATTTGATGTTTCGCCTACTTCAAATTGGTTGATCATGGGGGTTTCCTCCCGATTTCTTTCATTAGATGTCCTAGTTCTCGCTTCCTTGCTCACTTTTGGCGGCATTATTTCAGAAAGCAACTTGAACTTTGAGGAGAGTTCGTCGGAAGGTCCAAATCGCAAGCTGGAGCGAGCTATTTTAAGGCTTAGCTTCAAGATCTCAAGATCTTCGTAGTATATTTGATGCCAGAAAGTAGATCTGGCCCCACGGTGGGTGCCTAATTGTTGATACTAAAAATTGGTATAACAATCAAATGGTATTTCTAAACACGTTACCTAATCAGAGGCGAGATGCTTAGAAAGCACGTCACCTTTTCAGAGGCGGGGCGTTAGAAAACCTTTAGAGTTATGTGAGGCCATATCTAACATTCAAAAGCATCAAAATACCAAAATAAGGAAAGAAAACAAGAATTTTATAGTGGTTCGACTCTTAATCGAGTCTACGTCCACTTTGAAGATTGGATTTCATTAATCACCAAAAGATTTACAACATTTGCTCCATTATATATTCATACAAGCTCCTTTGACATGCATTTGTCCTTACAACCGATTGAAAGAATGGATGAAAGCTTGAAGTATTTTACGCCAATCCCTCCATGGAAGCCATGGATGAAAGCTCCTTAAATCTTTGGGTAAATGATCAAGAGGAAATGAAGAAGTGCGTGAAATGCTTATGCTTGTTCCTCCATGAAAGCTATGCTCCACATGCTCCAATATTCCATAGACTTATGATTGATGATATAGAAGAGATGTAGGAATGCTTGGAGAAATCCCGAAAGCAATTAGGCAGCACCTCCTTGTAGTTCCCGGAAAAGTCTCCTCCAAATGATGGAGGTAGGGTCGTATTTATAGGCGGAGAAATGGATGAAATCTTGTATTCAGGGGTCTGGTCGGTATTTTCGGTATTTACGGAAATGCCACTGCCAGTTGTCACCAGTTGTTTCCAGCTGTCACGCCATCACAGGTCGTTTCTAGCGCTTTGGCCGACCAGGAGCTTCTGCCAGAAGAAAGGACGACTAGGAGGCTAGAATGCGGAGCGGACCGACCAAAGAATGACCAAGAAGCTCGACCCAAAAAACGGTCCGACCAGAGATGGCGCTACCTTCCAGAAGTGTGCGACCAGGATCGAGGACACATCGGAATTGGTTCCCCCAAACATGGGGTCGGTCTCCAGAGAAGGACGACCAGCTGCCCTTTGCATTTGGAGCGACCAGAGATCATCGGCCTTCGGAGCGACCAGAGCTCTTCAGCATTTTGGAGCGATCAAAGCTCTTCAGTATTTTGGAACGGCCAGATCTCTTTAGCAGTCTGGAGCGACCAGATTTCTTTAGCTTCTGGAGCGACCAGCGTTGGAGAGACCAACTTTCTTTATATATTTTGAAGCGACCAAGAATCTTCTGTACTTTGGTGCGATCAGAAGCTTTTAGTTCTTTGGAGCGATTAAGAGCTTTTCCCCTTTTAGAGCGACCAGAAACGACCAACTTTAGGACGACCAGGAATCTTGCGCTACGACCGCTCCCTTTTAATAACGACAGGACCGATCCCTTCTTCAAAACACTTAAAACCGACCCATATTCACTTGGATCGATCAGATGGATAACAACAGGTAAAGAATTCACTTAGGCAAAACATACTATCGCATAGCTAATTTTGAAGAGCTTATCAGCTGTAAATGTCATAGAATGTGCAAAGATAACAGTGCCAAAGAAACTGCGGTTAAACAACAATCATAAATTTATTATTTCAGAATCAAGGAAATGTAGTTTTTCTCATCTGTAAGTTAGGATGCGATCATATATAATCTTATATCAAGCATTTCAAAATCAAGAAAATCATACAAAATCATATTTCCTAAACAAGAATCTAAGAAGAAAAGGCAATAAAAAAAAAGGAAATTTAACCTGAACATCGGAGATATCAAGCAAACCAAATCGTTCAACAACGTCAGTGCTCAAAATCAATCTATAACGGTTGCATCGGACTATAATTTTATCATAGGAACCATGTTCAGAACCCTTGCCAAGGCAATAGCGACACAAACACAATTTGCAGGTGACGCAGTAAGTATTAACATTACAATATTTGGATTCAAATACACCGTGTTGTTTGCACCGTTCAAAAAATCGTATCTTTAGCAAATCTTGAAGCAATTGGGAGACGCTCATTTTGCTGCAATTTGAGTTCTTGAAATAAAAGGAATGAAATTGGATGATTTTTGAAGGGGGATGATCGAAGCAATTGAACAAAGAGGAGGTACTCTAGTTATCAAGAACAAGATTTTTTTCTTCACTTACAGTGGTTAATGATGGTATTAGATGGATTTTATCTATAAGTGTTCGTTTAAGGTTCCTTTTTATGGTGGGTACCATTTGCTAAAATGAAACCAAACCAATGACTAGGCAAGCATCCCCACATTTGTTTATCAAGCGACTATGGCCAGCAATTGTGTCCGAGCAATTGTGTCAGGCACTAACAACTGTTATATAGTTCATTTTATAATTAATATGTCATATGAAATACTTAAATTTGTAAAGGTCGTTATTTTATGGAATAATGAAAATTAATTCTTATAAATCGAGTTTATAGAAATTAAATTAATACAAGCCATAATATGTTGGTACCGTAAAATTTTGTTATAAACAGTACTATTTCTGTCTAATGGCAATGACAACAATGAACAACCGTCTTCGAGTGCCAAACAATTTTTATAAAAATATCATATACATTCAAACTATTATTGACAAAATATTATTTCACACTATAAGTATAATAAATTCATTTCTATGTTTTGCATTTGTTGGCATTAATTTATAGATCAATATCGATTTTAATTCAACTAGTGTAATGGTTCTTCCTTTTGATCATTAAAAGTCATCATTAATACACTCTCGACATTCACGTAACGAACACTCCAGTATCAAAAAACGTATTGTTGGGAGGAAAGAAAGATAAAACATAATCTCACAACAAGACGAATGATCTACAGTATCAAAAGACGTATTATTTTCTTCTCACCGCCTTTTTTCCTCTTCTATATCCGGTTTCGTAAGCCTTTTGTCATTTGTCAACTTCGTCTTAACCCTAAAAATTCCACCAAATTTTTGTTTTTTTCACCGTGTACTTCCTTCCACCTTTACTTCCTTTTTGTACGTCCCACTGTCTTCCTTTCCTCCGACATGCCATGCTAATTTCCTTCTTCACCCTCCATCCGCCCGAAGCAAGCTCAAGATGAGCTTCTGCTTTTCATGTCCCGCTAGATCTACAACTCCTCTTCACTTCTACAACTAGATCGGCCGTTATTCCTCCACGACAATGGCATCTCAGGTAAGATTTTTTGACCAATTTTTAATCAGATAAAACACACACACACACACACACATATATATATATATATATATATATATATAACAAATTATATTTACTAACCTACAAATTAGCCTGAATAATTATAACAGTTTGCTTTTTCATTAATGATAAATACAACATAAACAATGTCGCGGAAAAATGATAGAAGTACACCAGTACATTCGGGGCATCTAATTCATCTCTGATAAAGCTCCAAATCATCCAAAACTAGATCTGTATATAAGTCGGGCCTAACATTAGCATTATAATAAAATAACATCCGACTCACTCTCGTAATTCAACATGAGAAAACACATCCTAAATGGATTTTAATGTTACAATTTTTTTGAATAGAAGGTATCGTAACACCACGCCACATAGATACAAATGTGCTTTTATCATACATAATCAAAACACCTTATATCTAAAATCCATTAATGCTATAACAATATCTAAGGCTAAAAATACCAATAATCAAGTAGTTTTGATGTTTGTGAGTGCAAATCACAGCAACACTAGTTATGTAATAAAAAATCAATTAGGCGTGTTCGATAATTGTGTAGGATTTATATGATGAGTCCTTAGTACTTCGAGAATGGTCCTTGTTAACGATATTTTTCGTCAATACTGGAATAAGAGAATAAGGGTATGGACCTAAGGATATTTGGGGATTATTTAGTTTTTACAAACTTGAGTTAATTCACTATTTCCTAGACATCAAGATCTTAAGCCCGAAGATTAGTTACTCTTCCTTCAAGAAGTGAGTATCACGCTTACGAGACTTAAGGACCGACAGTTACTATGGGATAAGGGTTTCATAAGCTCGTCGCAAGTGGAAAGTTAACGGTGTGGAAGGGTTATTCTGGTAATTCAGAAGCATAGCAGAACACATTCAGAAGCATAATAAAGTATAGTGTAATATGCGAAATATTAAGAATACAACGATTTATAGTGGTACAGTCGGATTAACCTACGTCTACTTTAAGGGGCTTGGATGATTTTATTCATGGAGGAGGTTACATACGAAATCCCGAAATTGATTAACAAATTAGGGTTAGCTCTCTTAGAAATGAGAATAAGATTGTGGAATGAGGAAAAGTCCTCCAAAATGAGACCTCTGTTGTCTTATTTATAGGAAAATCGGGTCCCCTTTTGTCATTAGATTAGCAGGAGCCTCTTTTGGATGCGACAACAGGCTTTTGGACGCTTTGCACCTTTCGGTTCCGGTAATTGTGTTTTAGCCGCTTTTCTTTCTTTTTGGAGTTGTTACCGGGTTTATCTTGCTTTCGGCATGTCGGTCTCGGCTTTTAGGGGATATTACTTTCGGTCTTCAACAATAGGCTTTCGGCTTCAGAACCAGTGGGTCCGGTCTGCTTCCGTACTTCTTGGTTTCGGTGTCGAAGCTTTGTATGTGCTTGCTGGTTTATCCTCCTTCTCTCGCTCTTGGCTTTCGGTGCTGAACCGAGATGGCTTCGGTTTCGGTGTATGTTCGGTGTTGCCTTAATCGCCTTCATTCCTATTTGCATATGTCTTTACCTTCGATCACTATTGTTTTTTTCCAATTGATTCTTCCTTCGATGCTTGTTCTAGCAGGTGTAGGTCTTGCCCATTTGTATCAGTATCGGAGACATTGATACCGATAGCTCTTCTTTTATCTTGTTTCGTTTGCGTCCAGCCATTTATTTTCTCTGATGAATCTGGTTTCAGATTCGTTCCTTCCTCTCGAATATTCAGTGTCGGTATCGATGCCAAGCATGTGGGTATCGATAGTCCTTTGCTTGTTCTGATATTGGCCTTATGCCTCCCTCTCGTGGTTCTGGGTTTCAAGCCACATGCTCTTGGTTTTAGTTGACTTTATAGCTTAGTGTCGGTTTTGTGTTTGTGAATCATTGTTATTCAATTAGTTACGTTCCAACATCCCTTCATCGGTAACCAGTTTCGGTGTTGAATATGGTTGTAGCACTATCAGCTCATATAGTTTCTTTATCTGTTTTGCCATCACCTAACTAGGAATCCATTGTATGCTTGTGTTGACACTGTTCTTAGCCCTTTTCCTTCTTTCTGTTGCTCTAGCATTATCACTGCTTCTTCTGAATCTTCTGTTGTCGGTGTCGGACTGACACCCTTTGTGCTTTTCTATCGAACTCGGGGACATTCCCTAGCAATACTTGACGCTGATGCTCGGCTGCATCTCAAACCTCTCTACTACCGGTATTGGATCGATACTCTTGAGCTTCGAGTATCGGTCTTGAATCCCTAAACCTTTCGCTATCAGTACCAACTCTTTGATTTCTTTCCATCAGTGGTGGTTCCGAAACTTTCGGAGCTCTTCCCACTTGGTTCAAGCTTCACTTCTCGAAATCCTTTTTCTTGTTCTTTTGCTTCTTTATATTTGGCTAGTGCGAATTTTTGTGTTAACATTTAGCCCCCTCCCCATAGTATAAAGAAGCTTTTGTTCTTTAGGACAAAATCCTGTAATTCTTCTACTATTTTTCTGCCACACAAGAATTATTAGAAATGTTTCGGCATTAGTCTTGTATAACAAAAAATAATGACATAAGGGGAAGCATAAGAATTTTCTACGAATTGATCTTGAATACAAACTCTAAACTATGAACTTTCATAAACATAATTATGTATAATGTGCAAACATAAACATGAATCCAGGTGGAATTATAAGGTTTTGCAGCCTAGCATCCTCCTATCATCATTAAATGGGAAGCCCGATATTCTTATTCAGACATTTAGCTATCAAAAATCTATCCTGGGAAATGTGAGGTAACAAAACCAAAATCTATATTTGGATATTTGCAAATAGAAAATTAGAAGTTCACTTTTGACAAACATAATGTGCCAATAGATGTAATATGACTTGTGTAGTGTTTGACGTTTTACATATAATGTGTTAAACATTACTTTGACCAAAATTCATAGTACAAATGTTAGGGACAAATATGTCATGAGTTTAGAACACCTCCCCGTATATGGTATCGCGAGGTCATACTCCTTGTTGGAATGCTTCAAATGGGAGGTCCGTGGTATCTACCCGTGCATTAACTCAAGCACCTTTTCCTTGGAACAATTATGGTATATTCGAACTCCATATATGACAAAAGAAATTAAAACATACTCTTTTTAGAAATGAGCATAGAAAATACATAACTAAACTTGATTGTTAGAGTAATGCAGATCTAAGTATTTATCTTTTGAAAATATTCGTAGGCGTAAAAGTATTCCTTTGGAAACAACAGATAAAACGGTTCAAGGCTCAGACCTCCACTTATTCCATACACATCCGGAAACTTAAATATAATAAGAATCCCGAGATTCACACTCGGGTAAAAATAGAAATCAGAAATTCATATGGAAATTTCAAGACTCGTGCTCGGTTGAATAGAACTTGGATATCTGAGACTCATGCTCGGTTAAATAGAAATTGGAAATCCGAGATTCATGATCAGTTAAATAGAAATTGGAAATCCGAGATCATGCTCGGTTAAATAGAAATCATATAGAAAACCCCAAGACTCACACTCGGGTAGGTGAAAATTAGAATTATATTGAAACCTCGAGACTCACACTCGAGTAAGTAAAAATCAGAAATCATATTGAAACCCCGAGACTCACACTCGGGTAAATAAAAATCTGAAATCATATTGAAACCACGAGACTCACACTCGAGTAAGTAAAAAGCAGAATCATATCGAAACCCCGAGACTCACATTCGGTTAAGTAAAAACCTGAAATTGTATTGAGATCCCGAAACTCACACTCGAGAAAGTAAAAATCAGAAATTATATTGAAACCCCGAGACTCACACTCAGGTAAATAAAAATCAGAAATACATCAAAACCTCGAGACCCACAGTGGGTTAAGTAAAAACTAGAAATCATATCTGCATCATGTCCCAATTGGAAATTAGTGAAAAATGCCATAAGTAGAAAGTCTCAATAAAAGCAAAAAAGAACTATCGAAAGTTTACTAAAAGATCATTTAATGAAAGCATCATAAACCATCCAACGATTATCCACGCAAGTGACGTTAAACATCTCATACATCATTGAGAGCAACCAATCAACCTTAAATTATTTTGGGTTCCTCAGAAGTTTGCTCAGAGAAACCACACGAAAAAAAGAGTCATAAATATGCCAAGCAATAATTTCTTAGATGCATATGTAGAGATCTTCTTTCGGTAACCAAATAGTCATCCAGTAGTAGTTCCGTTTAGTTTTCAAACCATTTGACCCTTCATCAGTAGTTCCATTCAATTGTTTCTTCATCTAACCAATCACCAGTTAGTTCCATTTAATCACCCAATTTTTCAGTTGATCGGTCATTCAGCAGGTAGTTCCGTTTGGTTATTTGAATCTGCAATCGTTCAGCGAGAAGTTCCGTTAGGTCATTTGGCAACCAACCATTCACCGAAAAGTTCCATTTGATTATTTGGTCATTGGATATCCAACGTCTAGTCTTATTCCTAGCCCCCAGGATATGCAAATGAATGAATACTCTCTAAGAGAGTGACACTGGTCCCTTTATGGGTGAATGCATAACTAGCCCCACTAAAAAGGGGGTGATTCCACTAGCTGGAGATGTAAGCATTTATCCCTACTTAGAGGGCAACTCCATTGTCAAAGATGTTGCTTCTCTTCTTAGAAGCTCTATTTGTTGCTCATCTTCTGGAGGCTTTGCTTGATGTGTCTTCTCTCTGTTGTAGCTTTTTGTTTGTTGGTGCTTCTCCCTCTGGAAGCTTTTGCTTGATGTGGCTTCTCTCTTTGGAAGCTTTTTGTTTGTTGTTGCTTTTCTCTTAGGAAACTTTTGTTTGATGTGTCTTCACTCTCTAAGCTTTGCTTGTCGCTCCTCTTTTGGTAGGTTTTGTTTGTTGTAGCTTCTCTATTTAGAAGCATTTGTTTGATGCTCCTTTCCCCCCAAAGCCTTTGTTGATTGTATGTTTCACACCTTTCATAGAAGCACTCGTGCATGTCAGTATAACATGTTTGATAAAGATAAGTTATAAAATTTTAAGATAAAGGAGATAAGGTTTTGAGCAATCACATTTAAGTCAGGCAATGATTGGCGTTGGATTGTTTCTTCATTGCATATTTCTTTGGGCAGCTTCCATCAAAGCTTGCCATTGATTGATAACTTTGTTATGCATTTAGTCATGCGTTGTGTTCTTTAAATGCCCCCATTTGATCTTTCGTTCCCTCCTATGGGATGAGACATAAACATAAATTGGACATGTTCCAAGTACCCTCCTTGAGCTTTTGTTGTATGCACAAGCTTGAACAGTTTTTGGTTTTTACCTGTAATGACACTTGAACTTGTATTAATATTTGTTTGACTACAAACAAGACACAAAATGAAATAAATAATGAAAGTAAGTATTTTAAATAGGAAATTTATTGTTAGATTCTAATCCCATGCTGCGGTGTCTTTAACCATTTCATCCACTTGTCGTCGTCCAACCTTCTTAAACGGGTTCCCTTTCACCTTAGCCTGGTGTATTTTTATCAAATCCCAACATTGACTGGTTTGGTATCCTTCTGTCTAATGATAGGAACAATAATATTTTCCCTTGTCTGACTCCGAAGCACCCTCTGTAAAAGAATTGAAACTGATCTCTCTTGTCTCCTGACCGTGCTACAATCTTTTCTTGGTGTTAAGAATTTTTTCCATGTGAATGAATTTTTAGCTCTAGAATAAAAATCATTCAAGCTTTCACATTCGTTTAGGATAGTTCCTTTCAGAAAGGTGTTGTTGCCAGTAGTCCTGAATGAACATTTATTAGCTTCTCTCTGTCTGTTCCTCTTTTTACTTTAAGTGACTTGGTATGAAATTTCTTCAAATAAATGTTAAGCGATTCTTTCGATTCCTGTCTAATTCTAGCTAGCTCATAAATGCTGATTGTTGGATCTTTCCCCACATAAAATTCTATGCTAAACGCAACAGATAGTCATTTCCAAGTGGTGATGACTGGGCCATGGTAATGTCTGTACCATTTGATAGCTTCTCCACGGAGTGTTGTTAGTAAGATCTTGCAATGAAGTGTATCAGGAGTGTTATATAAACCCATGTAGTTCTCAAAGATGTAAAGGTGATTTTCAAGGACTGTAGTTCCATCATACAGAAGTTATGGCATTTTCATGTAAATGAAGCTTTAGCTGCCTTTATCTCATTTGAGAAGGTGATTTCTTGTAGGTTCATATTTGCTGACGGCACTAGGCTCTCGCTTCTTTTCGTACTGTCCGCTTCCTTTAATAATTGATTGCTTCCTTGCATAACTGGACTCTCCTTTAGGCTTGGATTGGTCCTTATATGGTTATTAAGCACTTGTGGTTCTATTATTTTTGATTCTGCTTCATAAGGTTATGCTTTTGAGGACCTTTTGACTATATTTTGTCAATAAATCTTCTTGCTCTATCGAGTCGTGAAGCGACATGAAATACCTCCAACTTATTACTTGCTCCTTTCATTAAGCTTGAAGGTTTCTATGACGACCGCACATAACCTCTACACTAAACAAGAGGAATAATTCCTAAAAGGTGTGCCAGACAGCTATGGTCGATCATCAGAGTAGGTGAATACAAGTGAAACCTGTCGTATAACTCACAACACAAGGATAAAATATAGTAGAACATACACAACAGGTAGGAACAGCCGAGCATCATATATCAAAATTTCAAACTTTCATAACATCCTAAAAGAATATCCATACATCATAGGAAACATCAAATTCTGTACATGAAGCCTCACTACAACACTCATAGAGCAACAGCAGAAATAGAAATACTAGATAGTAATAAAACTGGTATGTAAGCTTCTAGGTCGCCATCGATCAACACCATCCTCTTCACTAAGGTATCACCCGCCACCTACTACTCAGTTTGCCCATCCATAACCGGGTGAACAGCACAAGGAAATAAGAAGGGAAACATAAAACCGTGAGTCATATAATAGTCTTAGTGAGCGATAAAACAACTATCAAACATCATCAATAAAGCATATGAGAATAAGTAAATTTACCAACCACTACGCAATATCAAAGAAGAACCCACACCTACCTTCCCCACACCTGACAGTGATAGCCTTTACAAACTAACACTCAAGAAACAACAGTTCAACCATGGCAACCGGAAGTAACCAAATAATGTCAAACAGCTATCACTCAGTAGCAAACATCACTAGTTATATCTCCCGTAAATCATCCTAATCGATCTCAATATCCCTCAGGCACAAGCCCCAGAGGCCTAAACAAATATCAGACAAGCACCCAAGAAACATGTTCTTCGACTTCAGACAATCTACACGAGATGGTACAAACAAACAACCAAACATCAAAGACCTAGCTATCACTACTCTTCGTTGCTTTGAAACCGTTGTTAATCGTATGACGGCCAACCTTGCCATACGTCAAGGGCTAATAGTAATCCCGGTTCTAGCAAAAACTTCATACGCCTTTCAATGATACGTATGTTTGCCCAACCTTGAAATAGGCCCTTCACGACTGCCTAAGGTACTCGACCAGCAACCTTTCGGTTTTTTAGGTGCCACCATTGTACCCTTACTTCGAGTCCGCTAGAACCTACGACAACGATAATCTCTCGGCCTTCACATCTCTAGCCACTAACTCCGATTACCATTCACAAGCTCAAGTCCCCCTCGAGCAACCATTATCCACAACTCATCACACTTGAGTTGTCTCTACATTCGTTGCTCTACATCGATCAACGAACACATCACATCACTTCGAACATTCCCACCTGGATATATATATCGAAGTCACAACATCACTGAACCAAACAACATAAATATAAGGTCCAGTAAAATACATAGAGTTTCATCCATTCACTACGGAAACAAACCACAGTTTTGTTTATGCCATCAACCATAGCGTTTCAAAGCGCTGCCATAACCCTTAGTACATGTCGATCCGCAATGGATTAGACATTCCGACCCATCATGGGTCGGTCATCCGATCCATCTAACCTGCCATCAAAAAGAAGTAAACCGATCCATCACCAAAAAGAAGTAGACCAATCCATAACCCTTTACCTTGATCCACCCATGGCTTTTGAAATCCACCCGACCCATTTAAGCATGATCAATGGTCTTGACCGACCCATCTTCTGAAATTATGAACGATCCATCGCTCCATGACCGATCCATCCCCTGTACTCCATGATCGATCCATGACCTATACTACATGATCGATCCATGACCTTTATTGTTCTACAAATCACATTACGCCCGATCCATCAAAATCAAAACATGTCGAACCATGCTTTTCTCCGATCCGATACATCTCAATCAATTCACACTCAAATTCGACTCGATCCCATACTCGAGAACCAATTGGATTCAAACTCGTGTAATTTAGAGCAACGAAATTGCACTATCATCCATAATACACGAAATTCAACAAAATATCATGATAAATGATTAAATGATCAAAACAATGGATCTAACTTGCATAAACATATGAAACTATGTGGAAATTACCGGTTTAAGTTTCTAGATTAGATCCTATAGCGATACATATGAAAATAGGCTTACCATGATGTACATCTAGGTGAAATTGACTCAAAACGATGAAATTATGACCATACAACTCATATATACTTGATTGAATCTGTGCGAGAGATGCATATCACTCACCAATTCTCCAAAATAACACAAAAACAATGAATCTCGATTCAGAACAACAAAGAATGTTTTTCAAATTTTCCAATTTGATGAAATTAGTCTCCACTCGACGTAGATCTAACTTCAAATGATGTAGATATTCGATTCAGTTATGTAGATCTAAAATTTTAATGGTGGAAAACTATATTTGGTTGAGCAAAGGAAATCACAAGCTCAATCAAATGAGGGAACGAAGGAAGTACACCCTACTTCATGTCTCTAACCCCTGAGCCAAATCATTGATGTGACCAATCTACGGAAAGGGAAACATCATTTCCTTTCCAATGGAACAAGTCTCGGCACCTAATTCGATATTAGTCAAAAGTTATGCATTGTATAATACTGACAGGGAAAAATGGTCACAAATAAAATTGGTAAAAATTATGGACATGTCTCACATCCCCATAAACAACTTATTAAATTATAAGAATGATCCAACCCTCAGAGAATAAGATAAAAATATTTTAGGATCCTCCGATATGTAAAATGCGGGTTATTAATTATCTCCCCTTTAGAAATTTCTCCCCCGAAATCCCAAGCAAACACAAACAACCAAAACAATTCTGCTTGCCTATCATCCATAAGCAACCAATTCTATCACCCAAACTAGCAGCCACCAAGCCATGCATCCATAGCCTTTTCCTAGCACGTAGAATTCTAACAACAACAATCATAATACAAGTTACAAAGATGTAATGATGACATGATATCAATGGGTAATGCAAACGAAGAGTTCTGGATGGGTCGCCTTCATGCTCTCTTCCGTCTCCCATGTACACTCGTCTTCATTCTCACTCCATTGTATCTTGACAGCTTAACCGTTTTCCTCCTAAGCTATTTCGTATCATTCCCCACAACACAAAGTGGCTTACGATGTCTCGTAATTGCGGTCCCTACTTCTAGGTCTTCATACTGCTCCAGAGATACCACCACATTCGAATCATGCACACACTTCAATAGAAACGACACATGGAAAACATTGTGCACACTTGACATTTTCTCCGGTAACTCCAACTTATATGCGAGCTTTCTGATCCGCTCGATTATCAGAAATGGTCCAACGAATCTCAAGGACAACTTTCATTTGCTTCCAAACTGAACTATATGTTTCAATCGCGAAATCATCACGAATGCCATATCACTAACATCGAATTCCAAATCTTTTCGACGCTTATCGGCATAACTCTTTTGACAATCTTGGGCTGCCTTCATCCGTTGCCAAACGATCTCGATAAAATCTAAGGTTTCTCGTAATAACCTGGAAAATCGAAACCAATTTAAAAATTTATTTTGGCAATTTTAACGGATATTGAATATTTAAAATGATTTATTTTAAATAATAACGACTAAAAATTTATTTTAATTCAAGTTAGAAACTTAAAAACTTATAAATTTAAAATAAATTATATTACGAGCCTGAAATGGCGTGGTAGTTTGAAAATTCGATTCTAAACTTTGAATGAACATACAGAATTCAATATAAGTCAGAATTGGACGAAACAAAAAATATTTTAATCTGTTTAACAATATCTTTCTAACGGATATAAGAAACTGAGATTTTGTTTTATAAATTTAAAGTTATGTCCAGTTTAAAATTTAGAATAGTCGTCGTAGAATTTATATATATTATATATATTTATAATATATATAAGGCCCTTAAAAATAGCCATTTTGCAAACGACCTCCGTTTTCAACGAAACCACTTTTGTTGGATCCGGAATGTCAAATTATTGCTATATTCCAAAATTCATAATTTTTGGAATTATTATGTAGGCGTGGCAAAAGAAAATGTTTTTTGACAGTTTCAATCAATTTGAATCGACTGGAAAATGACCATTTTTCAAACGGTCTCCGAATTCGACAAAATTAGTTTTGATAGGACCGTATCGTCAAAACATAGCTAGATTTAATTTTAGGGGATTTTTGGAGTCAGTATGTGGCCCTAGTAAATTAAAATGTATGTTAAAATCAATTTTGAACGTTATATAATTTTATATTGTAATTTTAATGAAAACTGATTGAAATGATAGAATTGGCTTACCAGACATATCCCATTGTGTTCGGAATTGGGATATTTAGTTAGGGGCGACAGTCGTTTGGTTCGATTTGGGGTTCAAAATAAAAAGTTACTTTTTAGAAATAAATAAAATAATATATATATATATATATATATTATATAAACTAAGTCAACCCTTTATTCTCTCCACTATCTCTCTCACGTCGTTTCTTTTAAAAAGAAAAATAAAACCCCGACAGTGCCCTAAAACCCATCGCCTTACGCCTTCGCACCCTGCCCTCGTCGCCTCCGCCCACCTCCTCAGCCGCCGCCGGCCAAAGGCCGACCACCAGACCCCCCCCCTTCCCTCTCTCCACTTCTGAAGCCACGGACCTCCAACTCCAGACCCAAACCCTTAAAGTTGTCGCCACCCAACCCGAGCGCAACCACCACCTCCGTCCGCCGATTGCTCCCCGCGCCGCCTGACCTCCAACCAGCCTCCGCTTCTGACAAAAACGCTAAGAAAATTTGTAAGTTTTTCTAAATTTGATTTTCAGTTTAGAAAATTTTGATTTTTAGTTTAGAAATAAAAATTCGATTTTTAAATGTAATGTTTTGAAATAAAAATCCAATTTTTACATGTATGTTTTGAAATAAAAATCCGATTTTTACATGTAATGTTTTGAAATAAAAATCCGATTTTTACATGTATGGTTTTGAAATATAAAGATGAGATTTTTAAAAATATAAAAATCATATTTTTAAAAATATAAAGATGAGATTTTTAAAAATATAAAGATATGATTTTTATCGTATGTTTGAAATATTTTTATGAAGACAAAAGTATGATTTTTTATATATACAGTAGCGTTATAAAATTATGATTTTTATATATATAGCGATATAAAAATGCGATTTTTAAATATATAATCATCATAATAAAAATGTGATTTTTACTATGAACAGCGTGAAAAGGGTTGCGTTGGAATTTCGGGGAAGTCCAAACGGTTCAGAAATTCAGAAAATAACTGGAGGAGTGGATCCCAAAGGTGAGAACTTCTCACTCAAATTTATTTTCCAGTTAAAAATGAACTAGGATGTAGACGGGGCTTAGTAGCTCCTGACACCGTCGTACACGGACCATGGACGACTTGTTTGATTGTATTCTGTTGTGGAAATTGATTGTGAATTCATGTGTTGAACAAAATATTTGAGTAATAAAAATATAATTTTTATGGGATGAATGAACTAAATAAAATAGTCATGTGTTGAAATAAATATTCATATACAAATCGGATGATTTGTTTATGTACACCTATTTTACTGATCTTGATTGGGATGATAATTTGTTGTTTGAAAACCCCACACGGGTATTGGGATGATATTTGACTTACACCGATCCCAATAATTAGGGGTATGTCAATCGATGGGTTGACATATTGTATAAGCGTTATTTATTTATTTTAATGCTTATACAGTGGTAGAAGGCACTCTAGACGATGATTAATAATTTATTATTATGGTTATATACATGTGTTGTATAAAATCCATATAACTAACATTATATGGTAATTGATTGGGTCTCATTCCAATTTGGAAAATAATGAATATTTTAAAATAATATTTGGTAAAGGAATAAAAATATTCATGTGTTGAATAAAAGCCGTGTTGATTAGATATGCGTCATTTTGACGCGATCGATAGTTATATCGAGTTTATTCATTTTATAATGAATATCGAAAAGGAAATATTTCAAAATCTAATATTTTGAAAATATTATCATTAAAATATTATAATGATAAAGACTATTCAGTTTTGATTTAAAATTGAAGTAAAAGTGGGAATCGTTTTAAAACAAATTTATAAAATACGTTTTGAACGTAATATATATACACTACAACAAAATGACCCTATTACAACGGTGGAACACCGTTGTAATAGGGTTTTTACAACGGTGGGCAAACCGTCGTGTCTTAAGAAGTTGTAATAGCCTAATATCTTTTACAACTTTTCTGCACTGTTGCAAGACCGTTGTAATATGTATATTTTACAACTTTTTTCCACCGTTGTAATAAGTTTATTACAACAGTTATGCACCGTTGTTGTTTTACTTTTTACATTTTATTACAATTTTTATATTTTACAATTGTAATATATCCACAAATTATATACATATTACTAATAAAAGAATTCATTGCAGAACATATTATCTACAAAACTGAAAATATCAAACAAACTTAAACCATGAACCAAAACAATATATTATTAATTTCAAACTCATCATTTTTTTTACATAATACATTGACAAAACTGAAGATACAAAGGCTTTATAACAGTTCTAACTTTCTTCTGCTCCTGTTAATCTCCTTGTGCTCCTTTTTCTCCTTAATATCCGTTCCTAAGAAAGAAATTATCAAACTGTTAGTGCTGCAGTATAGATTTATGCATGTAACAAAAATTGGAAAAATGTGAGTGCACAAAATAAACAGCTAATACAATGCATTCAAACCATTATATACGTAAATAACCTGACCATTATATACAATGCATGTAACGTTGGATGATTCATTTTGTTATATACAATGCACTGAAAAGCTTTGCCGTGGCAAAGCTATGCAGTGCAATCACTTTGCCGCGGCAAAGCTTTGCAGTGCAAAGCTTGTTGCGGCAAAGCTTTGCACTGCTACTTGCAGTGCAAAGATTTGCTGCAGCAAAGCTTTGGCAAAGCTTTGCACAGTGTGCAAAGCTTTGCCGCAGCAAAGCTTTGCACTGTAAATAGCAGTGCAAAGCTTTGCCGCGGCAAGCTTTGCACTGCAAAGCATTGCCGTGGCAAAGCTATGCACTGCAAAGCTTTGCCGCGGCAAAGCTATGCAGTGCAATCACTGCATAGCTTTGCACTGCAAAGCTTTGCCGCAGCAAAGCTTTGGCAAAGCTTTTACATAGCAAAGCTTTGCATTGCAAATAGCAGTGCAAAGCTTTGCCGCAGCAAAGCTTTGCACTGCAAATAGCAGTGCAAAGCTTTGCAATGCAAAGCTTAGGCAAAGCTTTGCAGTGCAATCACTGCATAGCTATGCCGCAGCAAAGCTTTTTTGCATATTCATCAAGTTTATAAGCAAAATAGCCACCTGTGCCTAGAATTAGAACACAAAATGCACAGACAAACCAAAATAAAACTTGCAAGAACAGATCACAATAATCCCAAGCAGCAAAACCATAGAACCACAAGGCTGCAAAACCATAGAACCACAACAAACCCTTCGAAACTTCCTCAAAACCAACAACCAACTAACAGTTCCTCAAATTCCTCGATAACTCAATAAACCAATTCCAAAATCCACTCAACAAGCAAAGAACCCATCGAAAAAAGCAAAATAGACATACCGTAGCAGTTTCGAAATATAGATCTAACCCAAATTAAACAAACAAAATATTACAGCTAATTTAAAACGAGTAAAAAGGAGAAACTTAGCTTAATTCGAGATCACTCGTCGTGAAGGCTCGGGGGTTGGCTGGCGATGGCCGAACTGGTGGTCTGTGGGGGTTTAGGGTTGATGGCGAATCATTGAGGAGGTCGAAGGGGTAGTTGCGAAGTCGGTTATCTCGTGTTACGGAGGAAGAAAAGGGGATCTAGGGTTTTTCTTCAATTCGGTTTTGAGAAATTTGTGAGGCAGCTTGAGTGAATGAAGGGGGTTACGATGGAATTAGGGTTATAAGGGATGGCGGGTCGGGTACGTTTGGTTGGGCCGACGGATCATAAGGGTAAATATACTTATTAATAGTATTAGATATTACTTTTTGTTATTAGTTATTACCTATTAATGTTACATATTAAATATTACTTATAAATGAAATATTAAATGTTAAATATTGATCATCAAACATTTGATGTTAAATATTAAATTATAAATAATGACGTGTATAAGTTATTATCAACAAAAACCAATTATAAAAACCCTTTATTACAAATGTCGAGAAAAATCAATTTTTATAAATTTGTTATTGCAATTGTCGTCTATCGAACGTTGCAAATATTTAGTTAATTGTAATATGGTGATTAATTTTGAATTATTAAATATTTTGTTACATATTGATTATTTATTAAATTTATTTTTTATAGTTATTATTAGTTAATAATTATTAAATTAAAAAATTACGTTCATCATAGATTATAAACTAATTGGTACATCTTAAAAAAAACATACTTGAACCTCACACGCAAATACATGTGAACTCCACACAGATGAATTATTTGTAAATTATTAATTAATTAAGTAATATTTATTTGTTTACTTATTATTGATTATTAATTATTACTTACTAATTAGTTATTAATTAAATGTTAATTATTAATTAGGATTATTTCATATTAACAATAGTTATTATTTAACTTTTACTTATTTCTACTTAGTTATAATCGAGTAATAACTATTAAAAGCTTATAATGTATATGTCACCTAAATATTAATTAATAAGCAGTTAATATTAACTATTAAACATTAATTACCACTTATTAACTATTAATTATTTAATAAATATTATTGATTCCTAAGTTTATTATTAATTATTAATTATTAATTATTATTAAATATTAATATAATTAGTTATTAAATATAGATATTATAAACATGAAGTTTGTAATGGGCATCTATTACAACTAACAAAACAAAAAGTTGTTAAAAATATGTTTATTACAACTTTAGGGAATGCCACCATTGTAAAAAACCATTTATTACAACGGTGCTTTTACCACCGTTGTAAAAAACCATTTATTACAACGGTGTCTTTACCACCGTTGTAAAAAACCATTTATTACAACGGTGCTTTTACCACCGTTGTAAAATTAAAGTTGTAATATGGTGTTTTTGTTGTAGTGATAATATTATATATATATATATATATTAATGGTTTGAATAGAACGAGCCGCGCCACGGCCGTTCGCGAATTTCGACCATTGACTTCGAATTGATGTTACGGGAGATCCGACCATCGGATTCTCCTAAAACCGGAACCGTTGGGTTAATATCGAAAAGAGATTTCCAACGAATATAAGAAATTTGAAATGTAACAGTTGGATTTGGAATTATGTCCGAATCAAATTTGGAAAAGGTCGTTGTAAGTGCAGTTCGATGACCGTTTATGGAAATCGACTGTACGGGCCTTGATTAAATTATTAAATTTATTAATAATTTAGGTAAAATCATAATAAATTATTTGTAAAGAATGGGGTTGAAAAATTCCTCATTTGTGTAGATAAAAATATATTTTTATCAAAATGGACTAATTATTAACTAGAATTAGAATCCAATAAATTTTAAATAAATAAATTGTATTAAGAAAATGGTTTTAACCTAACCAGAATTTTTCCAATAAATAAATTGGAATGGATTTAAATCGAAATTATCTTCGGAATATTTCGATATTGGATTTCGTGATTATACGGATATTGTTATGGAAATTTGGAAGATATATTTTATATCGTCATTTCCAATACAATATTTGTTGGTTTCAGAATTTGATATTGAATATAGGCCGATATATTTTCTATTCAGAGCCTTGTATTTAATATCAAATGGGATTTTGGGTTTGTCGTGAACGGTGTCTTAAATAACATTGTTCTTAAACCCAATTGAGAAAAGAATAAATCTTTTAATTAAGATTCAGTGGAATTTTCCAATTAATTAATATTAAATTGGAATTGAATAAAAGAATTGAATTTTAGGTTTGTCGTGAATGGTGTCTTCATTAACACTGTTCTTAAAGCCCGTGAGAAAAGAATAAATCTTTTCATTAAGATTTAGTAGAATTTTCCAATTAATTAATACTTAATTGGAATTGAATAAAAGAATTGGATTTTGGGTTTGTCGTGAATGGTGTCTTCATTAACATTGTTCTTAAACCCCGTGAGAAAAGAATAAATCTTTTAATTAAGATTTAGTGGAATTTTCCAATTAATTAATATTTATTTGGAATTGAATAAAAGAATTGGATTTTGGGTTTGTCATGAATGGCGTCTTCATTAACACTGTTCTTAAACCCCGTGTGAAAAGAATAATTCTTTTAATTAAGATTATTGGAGTTTCCAATTATATTTAGTAACTGGAATAAAAATGGAATGTAAATTGGGTTTATTGTGAACTGTGTTTTTAATGACATTTGTTCTTTAACCCGATTAACAGTGAAATGTGATTTGGAGTTTATAAATCTTTTAATTAAGATTTAATGGAATTTTCCAAAGTAAAGTTCTCTAATTTAACAAAATAAATTGGAATGGAATTCAATTTGGTAATAATCAAAGTGAACTTCTATGGAGGAAGACTATTACTATATATGGAATTTAAGAGGCTTTGTTGTTATTCCATTTATATTATCGGTTGGATATGGAAGTTTATATCGATTATATATATTGATCTGTTTTCCGTGAAGATTCCATTCTTAATGAAATGTGATTTTGGGTTTATCGTGAGCTGTTTTTTAAATGACATTGGTTCTTTAACCCAGTTAAAGATAAGATTAATTTCATAACTTGGAATAATCATCAAGTAATGATTTTTAGAGATTAAAACTGAATTAGAGTTTTAATGAATCTTTAATTAGATTGAAATGTGAATGTGATAATTTAAATTATCAAATTCGGGAAATGATCGAGAATGGAGTACCACCAGTTTTACTCCAGGCGATAGTTAAATCTTTAATTAGATTTGAACGTGAAATGATAATTAATTTTACCGATAACACCGTGGTGTTAGATATGAAGTGTTACCAGTTTTGCTTCATGGGATGAATAGGTTGGAATTTGGAAATTAAATAAATGATTACTTCAGTAAGGTTCGCTAATCCCGACTAGTTTGGAAAACCTTAATATGGTTTAAATTGTGAAAAGAATATTTGACTAAAAGAATATTCTGGATTGGAATGAGGCGCTTGTTGTGTTTTTATAGCACTTGTTTATTATATACGTGAGTTATTCAGAAAGACTGGGTTTATACCCATTCTGAATAACTGATTTGACGACATGTCGAAGATGAAGACGGTGATTGAAGACCGGAGGTCTTCACATCGTTTGGATGATTACTGGTGTTTGATTGGGTTGTACACCCAAGACAAGGTAATAAGTGGTGATCGTCCAAACGTACTTGGAGATCGACCGGATATGCGAGGACCTCTCTCCTGTATTGGACATATGGGACGAGGAATAAGGTGCCTTCGAATTTTTTTCAGACCCAGAACGAACTTGTAAATGGACTGAGTGTCTGACATCGGATTTCATTCTGTGTGATTGATGGACGTCGGTTGCATGGCATGAATTGTCTATGTGGCATGCTGAGATGCAAATGATCAAGGCTTTTGTTGAAAAGCAGAGTCTTGTGGTTGATGATCAAAGCACGACTTTAACATAGCATAGCTTTGTATAGCGTTAATTCGCGAGCCTCACACCACGGTATGAACCAGAAACGGGAGAGGATCCATGGAGAACATGCGTTTCTTTCTAGCTAGAGGTGGTATCAGGGTTTTTCACACCCTGACATTTTTATATTTTTACCTATGTGGTTGTTGGAATGTGAGGCACGTCGGATATATTGGTTACTACGGAGCCGATGGATATTGAGTCATCTGGCTCATTTACGCCCCATAGTGCGGGGAGACGTATTGTTCAGGGATTTTTAATCCACTTAAAATGTGGACCGGCCATGTGGCTCCTAGGTGCAGTTACGACTGTTTCTGAGACATGGTGCTAGATTGTCTCGAAGCGGTAAGGACGATCCCTTGCTTTGGTTCACAGATGGAAATCCGACTTCCAATACGACATTATGCGGTTTTAATTGTAGAACTAGTATGAAGACATGATAGATGGTACCCATGCCGCCTATGATTGATACATTTATATTTGAAGTTGATTTCTTCACTTATAGTAATAATAAAAGATAAAATTTAACATACCTAGCATTATTTGGCTATTATAAGGTAAAACTCTATCCTCCGGCTTGTGTTGCATTGTGTGATGGGACCTGAGACTTATAATAGCTTCCTTGTTCTTTATTTAGCATTGCGCTGTTTGTTTTATGCACTTGTATCCTTGCGGTTAAACACATTCCGTTTTATACAGCGTGGTCCTTTGATTTACATAACTCTAAGATCATATTAATAACTGTTTTAGTTCTCACACCAGTCCTATGACTGACCTGGAGTTTATTGTTTTAACCTAAACTCTGGGTTTCCCTATTTTCCGCACGGGCAGCTTGTGGTTTTGGTTTTGCAGATTATTTCTTTTCCAAGATCATGTTTTACAGCTGGAGCTATATACGGAAAGCTCTGTATCCATGTATTTCTTACAGTTGTGTTTTGTATTATTTTCCGCTGCATTATAATTGAAAATCTCTGTTATTTATCAAATGTATATTATTTGTTCATACTTTGTATATTCTTGTACCCTGATGTAAATTGTTGTCATAAGCAATGAAATGTTCTTTTGTTTGTGTTCTGATTTGTCATGTTCTCATTACAATCCGGGTTTTCCTTTACGGGGAAGTTTGGGTCGTTATATTTCTTTTATCATCTCAGGCTCAAGTATCAACTTATCTCGAGTTTCTAACCAACATGCCGGAGAATTACACGGTCTACCATACAATGCCTCATATGGTGCCATCCCAATGCTCCACTGATAGTTATTGTTATATGCAAACTCAACTAGGTAAATGGTCCTCCCATGATCCTCCAAAGTCTAATACACAAGCCCTCAAGATATCTTCCATAACTTGGTTAACCCTCTCGGTTTGACCATCAGTTTGGAGATGATAAGCCATACTCAAACACAACTCGGCTCCCAAAGCTTCTTGCAAACTTTTCAAAAATCCACTCGTGAACAACAGATCAGGGTCACTTACTATGCTCTTTGGGATACCATGGAATCGAACTATCCATGTTATATAAAGATCAGCCAACTTCGATGTTTTCCAAGTCAATTTAATAGAAATAAATCTTGCATTTTTGGTCAAACGATCCACAATGACCCAAATTCCTTCGTTTCCTGCCCTAGTTCTAGGTAGTCCATTAATAAAATCCATCAATATTTTCTCCAACTTCCACGTAGGAACTTCCAATGGTTGAAGCAAACCACTCGGCTTCTTCTGTTCATCTTTCACTAGCTCAAAGTTCATACACATGGTAATGAACTTTCCAATAACCCTTTTCATCCCTTACCAGTAGTAGACTCGCTTCATATCCTGATACATCTTATTACCACCAGGATGTATCGTCAACTAAAATTGATGACTTTCCCTCAGAACCTCATCTATCAATCTCTCGATATCAGGAACAACCAGTCGTCCTTACTTTCAAAGCCAACCTTTTTGATCGACCTCGAACTCTTTATCCTCTGGTCCCAACTTCTGGATAAATTCGACAAGCTTTGCATCTTGCTTTTCGCTTTTGCCAATCCTTTTGATGAGAGTAGGTCTTATCAATAACCTTGCCAACATTTCAGGTTCCAACTCACACTATGGTCTAAAATCAAATCTTTCCAAATACTCAAGACTTTTCCATTCCGAAAACATCGCTGTAAAACTTGTGTGTCTTTGACTAAACGCATCTGCAACTACGTTACCTTTACCAGGAGTATAGGCTATACCAAAATCATACGATGCCAGAAACTTTAACCACCATTGCTACTGAAGATTCAAATTCTTTTAGGAGAAAAGATACTTCAGCGATTTGTGTTCCATATACAACTCAAATCGAACCCCCAACAGGTAATGTCTCCACATCTTCAGAACAAACACGATCGTTGCCAACTCCAAATCATGAGTTGGATACTTCCTTTCGTGCGGCTTCAGCTGTTGACTCGCGCAGGCCACAACTCTATCATTTTGCATCAGTACTGCTCCAAGTCCAGTGCCACATGCATCAGTGTGTACCACCATCTCTTCATTCCCACTCGGAATGGTCAAAACAGGATCACTCGTCAGTCTCTCTTTCAGGATTCCGAAAGCTTGCTGACACTTTTCATCCCATGTGAACACTTGGTTCCTCTTCATCGAACCTATTAATGGTGCAATTATCTTAGAGAAATCCTTAATAAACCATCGATAATAAATAGCCAACCTAAGGAAACTTATCACGTCTGTCGAATTCTTAGGTCTATCCTAGTCCCGGATCAGGGTCAACCGATATTCCATTATAGGGAAAAACATGGCCTAAAAACCCCACTTCACTCTTCCAGAAGTGACACTTCGAAAACTTAGCTTTCGGTTGATGCTTTTCCAAGATTTTCAAAACAATCCTCAAGTGTGTCTTGTGCTCTTCCTCACTCCGAGAGTAAACCAGAATATCATTCATCAACACAAGTACAAAATTGTTCAATTGATTCCTGAAAACCCGATTCATAAGATCCACAAAATACGCTGGCGCGTTAGTCAACCCGAACGGAATCACTAACCATTCGAAGAAACTGGATGGTGTCCTAAAAGTAGTCTTCGGCATACTATCCTTTGCCACCCTCAACTGGTGAAATCCCGTTGCCAAATCCATATGAGAAAACACTTTAGCCTTGTGAAGCTGATCGAACAAGCCATCAATTCTTAGCAAGGGATAGTTCTTCTTCTTGGTCATATTTTTCAGCTCATGATAATCCACACAATATTAACGAGCCATCGGCCTTGGTTGCAAACACAACTGGTGCACCCCATTCGGATACACTTCTCCGAACGAATCCTTTTCCCAAAAGGTCACGAACTTCCACCTCTAACTCTCGCTGTTCCTTAGGAGCTGTCCGCCTAAGAGGCATAATGATTGGTCTAACATCCTTGACCAAATCGATCCTAAACTCGATCTCATAATGTGGCGGAAAACCTTTGACCTCGTCAAAGACATCTTCAAACTCATTTCTGATCTACACAGATGACAAGTCTTCCTGTGGAATCCCAAACCAATACAGATAGGTCACGAAGACCCCGTCTTTGAGCTTACATCGAATCAAAACTGTTTGCCCTTCAACATCCCTAACCCGCACCTCTAGCTTCTCGCAATTCACTCTTGCCACATGCCTCTTGATCCAATCCATGCCCAAAATGATTCCAAACCCAACGAAGTTCAATATAAAGCAATCACACACAAAAGAGCATCCATGAATCGATAACACTGGACCACGACAAAGCATACACAAACTGGACGAACACCCTACGAGATTAATCACGATCAATGGTCTATCACAAATCTCGAGTTCCATACCAAAGCGGAACGCAAGCTCATTACAGATGAAAAAATGTGATGCTCCAGTATCAAACAACACACGAACTGAAACACCATTAACAGAAAGAGTACCTTAAACAGTGATACCCTTTCCTTTATCCTGTGACGACCTGCCATTTTAACCGCTCCAAGTCGGTATTTAAACCAACTCGAAGCATTCACAAAGACAGATTGTTATTTTGCTTATAGGGTTTAAATAGAATTAAACACAAAATCACAAAGTACAATAATTTGCAGTGGAATAAAATTTCAAATAAATATCAGAGTTTTACAAAACATTTTGCACAGTGGAATAAAAATATATACATGAACTTTAAAATAAAGTTTTAAAGTTTTTAGTCGGGCTTTGTGCGCGCATATGCGTCTTCAGTGCCTCTCCAATTCTGCAAGCGGAACATCTAAAATCTGAAACACTTGGGGAAAAAAAATGGATTTGGGGAATGTTCAGTTTCGACCGATAAATAAACAAAGAAAGGGAAAAGAAAAAAGAAAAAGGAATGGGAGCGTGGAGTTATCTGCTGGATCAAGGCTTTTACGTGGTAGAAATTAAAGGTAGTAGGAACAAGTGGCAAAGATTCAACAAAATCTAAATTAAAAGAGTAGTATATATATCATTGAATACCCAAATTATACATACCACTTTCAATATTAAGTACATACACACAGAATGGGTATTTATACATTTTAAATTCAAATTTAAATTATATCATTAAAAATTCAATTTCAAATCTAAAGTAAATTTATAAATAAATCTCAGGCTTAAATGTTAAAAGAATCGAAATTTCCATTTCTCAAACAATATATATATATATCATTTTTTTCAAAATATTAACATCGTTTAAGTTAACAAACAACTCAAATTCAAATCTTAATATATATATATATATACACAAAATTAATTCAAAACATGGTTTGAATAGACCGGATTCGAAATTATAAACCAATATAAATTTCTTATATACCAATTCAAACTTAATCTCATATTTTAAAACGTTAAAATCTTGGTTCGTTACATCTCCTCTGTAGTAGGAGCCCTTGAAGAAGATGACATTTCTTCCAAAGCATAAGCCTACACAACCTGCTTCCCCTTAGCTGATCATGGGCAGTCTTTCTTCTCATGCCTAGGTTTTCCAAACTTGAAGCACTTCTTCAGAGCCTTTGGATTCATTAGAAAAATGATTCTTCAGTTGGAGGTTAAACCAAACTACCTCACTCTTAGGCTTTTTATGGCCATCCTTTCCCTTCTGTTGTTGCTACTTCCTCTTCTTGTTATTGTTACCACCCTGTTATGGTTTCTGTACTTCCTTGGTTACAACAACAACAGTTTCTTCCTTTAGGAAAATGCTTTCATGCCTCACGGCTTTTTCCACGATCTTTTCATACAGATCGTCAAGATGATCCACTAATGGCCTTTCGATATAGGTATCCAAACCCATCACAAACATACCGTTCTTCTGATAAGGAGAATCAATATACAAACGAGAATGCTTGGACAAGTCCTCAAAATCAGAAATATATTCAAGAACTGGTCGGCCATTCTGCTTGAGCTCCACGAACTTCTTGAACATAGCCAATTTCTGAGCAGTAGAAATAAACTTGGTCTCAAGCTTGACTTGGAACTTCTCTCATGTGATCTTTTCTTTCGGAGTCTCAAGTGTGACTGAATTCCACTAGTCCATGGCTCTACTTTGTAGTTGACTTGATGCAAGCTTCCTCTTCATTGCATCGTTTATACCTAAGTCACCAAAGATCCTTATGCAAGTATCCATCCATCTCTGAACCTCCTCTTTTGGCTTAGTTCCTTTAAACTGTTTTCCTCATAGATATATGAAGTCTTTGCACAGCTTCGAGAAATCCACAACCCTAGGAACTTGCACACCTACATCTACCATGGCTGCCACTGGATAGGGTGCCCTCCTCATGAATGCCTCCATCATGGATTCAAATATGGCTGGGTAGTCTGGTGTACTGCCATTTCCCCGTCCAAGCACAGCCATCTCCCTAGTAGTATGTCTTGAAGTATGTCGACTCATTCTAAATTTGCAAATTAGAATGATTAGTCACTTACAAGAAAAACTGCTAATGGAGTTCAAACGCTACTATACTATATACTACAGTATAGTATTCATACATCAAAATATACAAATACGTCTCTTATACGTAATTACGTCGTAGAACTTTGGATAAAGTCGCTAACCAGAGCTCTTATACCAAATGCGGCGACCGCCCATAACCCCTGAACTAAACAAGAGGAATAATACGCTAAAGGTTGTGCCAGGAAGCTATGGTTGATCATCAGAGTAGGTAAGTACAAGCGAACCTGTCACATAACTCACAATGCAAGGATAAAATATAATAGAACATATACAACAGGTATGAATAGTGGAGCATCATATACCAAACTTCCAAAATTTCGCAACATCCCGAAAGATTATACATATCTCACAGGAAACATCGTACATGAAGCGTCACTACGACACTCATAGAGCAACAGCGGAAATAGAAATACTAGATAGTAATAAAACTGCTTTGTTAGCCTCCAGCTCGCCGTCGATCAGCATCATCGTCCTCACTAAGCTATCACCTGCCACCTGCTACTCAGTCTGCCTATCCACAACCGGATGAACAGCCAAGGTAATAAGAGGGAAATATAAAACCATGGGTCAGACAATAGTCTTAGTGAGCGATAAAATAACTATCTAACATCATAAACAAAGTATATGAGAATAGGTAGATTTACCGACCACTACCCAATACCAGAGAAGAACCCACACCTACTTTCCCCACACTTGACAGTGATAGCCTTTACAATCTAACACTCAAGAAACAACAGCTCAACCAAGACAACTAGAAGTAACCAAATAATGTCAAGTAACTATCGCTCAATAGCAAACATCGTGACTAGTTATATCTCACATAAACCATCCTAATTGAGCTTAATATCCTTCAAGCACAGGCCCTAGAGGCCTAAAACAATATCAGACAAGCACCCAAGAAATATCTCCTTCGACTTCAGACAACCTACGTGAGATGATACAAACAACCAACTAAACATCAAAGACCTGGCTATCAATGCCCTTCGTTGCTTCGAAATCATCGTTAATCGTATGGCGGCCAACCTTGCCATACATCAAGTTCTAGTGGTAACCCCGCTTCTAGCAAAAAATCCATACACCTTTCAACGATACATATGTTTTTCCATCCTTGACAACTAGGCCCTTCACGACTGCCCAAGCTACACAACCAGCAACCTTTTGGCCTTTTAGGTGTCCCCATTGCACCTTGCTTCTAGTTCGCTAGAACCAACGACAACGATGATCTCTCGGCCTTCACACTCTAGCCATCAACTCCAATGACCATTCAAAAGCTCAAGTCCCCCTCGAGCAACCATTATCCACAACTCATCACCCTTGAGTTGTCTCCACATTCATTGCTCTACACCGATCAACGAACACATCACATCACTTAAAACATTCCCACCTGTATATATATATATCGAAGTCACAACATTCACTGAACCCAGCAGCATAAATATAAGGTCCAATACAATCCATACCGTTTCATCCATTCACTATGGAAACAAAAGACAACGTTTACGCCATCAACCATAGCGTTTCAATGCGCTTCCATAACCCTTAGTACATGTCGATCTGCAATGGATCGTACATGCCGACCCATCATGGGTTGGTCATTCGATCCATCCAACTTGTCACCAAAAAGAAGTAAACTTATCCATCACCAAGAAGAAGTAGACCGATCCATAACCCTTCACCTTCACCGACCCATGGCTTTTGAGCTCCGCCCGACCAATTTAAGCCCGACCCATGGCCTTGACCGACCCATGGACTTGACCGACCCATCTTCTGAAATTACGACCAATCCATCGCTCCATGACCAATCCATGCCTCGTACTTTATGACCATTCCATGACCTGTACTACATGATTGATTCATGACCTAACTTGTTCTCTAAGTCACACTGCGCCCAATCCATCAAAATCAACACATATCGAACCAAGCATTTACTCTGATCTGATCCATCCATGCTAGCATACACTTCAATCAATTCACACTCGAATTCGACTCGATCCCATACTCGAGAACTAATTCGATTCAAAATCATGTAATTTAGAACAACAAAATCGCACAATCAACCATAATACATGAAGTTCACCAAAAATCATGATAAATGACTAAATGATCAAAACAATGGATCTAACTTGCATAGACATATGAAACTATATGGAAATTACATGTTTTAAGTTGCTAGATTAGATCTTGTATTGATCCATATGAAAATAGACTTACCATGATGTAGATCTAGGTGAAATTGACTCAAAATGATGAAATTATGATCACACAACCCATATACTTGATTGAATCCGTGTGAGAGTCGTATATCACTCATCAATTCTCCAAAACAACACAAAAACGATGAATATTGATTTTGAACAGCGAAATCAATCTCCACTCGACAGATCCAGCTTCAAACAATGTAGATCATCGATTCTCTTATGTAAATCTAGAATTTTAATGGTAGAAAGGTGTATTTGGTTGAGCCAGGGAAATCACAAGCTCAATCAAATGAGGAGATGAAGAAAGTAAACCCTCATCCATGTCTCTAACCCCTTGTTTATAGCCTCCCACCAGCCTACTAATGGGCCTCTCCAAATCATCCCATTATGGCTTACTAAACCTGGACAACAAACTTGAAACACTAAAACAGTGATTACTCCTAAACCGTTGAGCCAAATATTTATTGTGACCACTCTACGGAAAGGGAAACTTCATTTTCTTTCCAATGGATCAAGTCTTGGCACCTAATTCAGTTTCAGTCAAAAGTTATCCCTTGTACAATACAGACAGGGGCAAAATGTCGCAAATAAAATTGGTAAAAATTATGGACATGTCTTACATCCCCATAACCAACATTTTAAAATATGAAAATGATACAACCCTCAGAGAATAAAATAAAAATATATAATGATTCTCCGATATGTAAAATGCGGGCTGTAACAGCTTCCCAGTTTGTAGATTTGCTAAGCTGAAGTTCGAAAGTAAGCCATCCTCTAGGGTGGATGATTTGTTAAAATCTTGTTCATGATTCCTTCTTGGTCTAACCATTTTTAGTAAGAATTGGGAGCCTCTTTTTATGATAGGAAGGGGAAAAAGTATGAAGGCCTTATGCCGAAAAGGGAAAGTAAGAATGGGTGGTTTAAGATAAGGATGAAGGTAGGAGAAATAAGGTTGAATTACAAGGGCGGAAGTATAAGTGGTTTGGCTGAAAGTTCAAGGTTATGCAATTATTCAGGTAGCCAAGACCAATGATGTTTTAAGCGTTTGATCGATATCCAGAAGATCTTGTCGAGACTCTTTATCTATAATCTAGCTTCTTCAACGCTTAGTCCAATCCATGACGGAAACAGTTCAAGGATGTAGTAAGTTACCCAAAAGGTTAAAGGTAAGAAAGAAGGAGGTTCAGCCCCTCCCTCTAGCGCCAAAATGTTAATGATATTTTTCATCAACACCGAAATAAGGGAATAAGGGTATAGACCTAAGGGTACTTAGGGGTGATTTAGTTCCTCCAAGCTTTAGTTAATTCACCGTTTCCTAAACAACAAGGTCTTAAGATCGAAGATATGTTACTCTTCCTTCACGAGGTGAGTATCACGCTTACGAGACTTAAGGACCGACAATTATCTTCGGATTGAACCTACGTCCACTTTAAAGGCTTTGATGATTTTATTCATGGAGTAGGTTACGTAAGAAATCCCCAAATTGATTTAAAATAAGGTTTAACTCTCTTAAAAATGAGAATAAGATTGAGGAATGGGGAAAAGTCGAACCAAATGAGAACCCTAGGGCCTTATTTGAAGGCAAATCGGTCCCGCTTTTGTCATTTGCGTAGCAGAAGCCTCTTTCAGATGCGGCAATAGTCTTTCGACCGCTTTTTACCTTTCGGTTCCAGTAATTTTGTTTTGGCCATTTTTTTTCTTTTTAGAGTTGTTATCGGGTTTATCTTGCTTTTGGAGTGTCGGTCTTGGCTTATAGGAGATACTGCTTTCTGCCGTCAACGATAGGCTTTCGGCTTCAGAACCATTGGGTTTGGTCTGCTTCCTTACTTCTTGGTTTCAGTGTCGAAGCTTTGTATGTGCTTGTCGATTTGGTTATCTTCCTTCTCTTACTCTTGGCTTTCGGTGCTAAATCGAGATGGCTTCGGTCCCGGTGTATGTTCGGTATTGCTTTAATCGCCTTTGTTCCAATATTTATTTGTCTTTATTTTCGATCACCATTTCTTTATGCCACGTGATTCTTCCTTCGATGCTTGTACTAGCAAGTGTAGGCCTTCCCCATTGGTATCAGTAGCAGAGCCATTAAAATGATAGCTCTTCTTTTACCCAATCTCGCTTGCTACTAGACCTTTACTTTCTCTGATGAATCTTGTTTTGTATTTGTTCCTTCCTCTCGAATATTCAATGTCGGTATCAATACCAAGCATATGGGTATCGAAAGTCCTTTACTTCCTCTGAACTTGGCCTTGTGCCCCCTCTCATGGTTCTCGGTTTCAAGCTACATGCTCTTGGTTTTAGTTGGCTTTGTAGCTCGGCGTCAGTTTCATGCTTTCGAATCATTCTTCTTCAATTGGTTACAAACCTACATCCCTTCACTGGTAACCAGTTTCCATGTTGAATTTGGTTTTAGCACTATCTGTTCATATATTGGCTTTCTCTTCTTTGCCGTAACTTAACTTGGAATCAATTGTATGATAGTGCCGACACTGTTCTTAGCCCTTTTCCTTATTTTGGTTGCTCTAGCGTTATCACTGTTACTTCTTAATCTTTTGTTGTCGGTGTCAGACCGACACCCTTTGTGCTTTGGTATCAGACTCGGGGCTCTCGGACCTACTCTAGCAATACTTAAAGCTGATGCTCGACTACAACTCGAACCTCCCTGCTGTCGGTATTGGATCGGTACTCCTGAGCTTCTAGTATCTGCCTTGATTCTCTGAGCCTTTCGCTATTAGTACCAACTCTTCGATTTTAGTCATACAACTAATGAGATTACATCATGCATCCCAGCTCATGCACTACAACTGAATAGATCTCAAAATGCTATATGAATTTCTGTTTTGTCCTGGAATCACACATGGGTTTTTACATCCAAAACAGATCTTGGAATCACACACAAATTCTCTTACCCCAACGAGTATTTGAATGATACATGGATTTACGCATCCAAAATAGATATTGAAATTACACATGAATTGCTATAACCTAATAGGTTTCGGAATCAAACATGGATTCCAATATCCAGAATAAGTTTCAATTCTCCTCCGTAAAACCCATATATGGATTTTGGAGTGTTTACGGTTCAAGTCATCTATTATGAGTACACTTGCCCTCTTACCTGACGTTCTTAAACCAAATGAGAGATTTTCCAGTGAGCTCAACTCCTTTTATTAAGAAATATCAAACAATACTCAAAAGTTGATGTCACTCCACATCACATAAGAAGCCGGATCTCCTGGTTGTTTGACCTAGAAGAGAAGAATGACCTGTACAGTATGTAATCATCAAAACAAACAATATCACATAATGCCCATCATTCTCTTAGACATTTTCCAAGTTAGATCCTTTACTGTTAAATATAGAAAACATTCCATGCCACCAAAATTAAGAAAGATTCCTCTTTTAGACCAAGATTTGATAATCGGTTATTTAACAAGCAAAAAAAAAAAAAAAATCATCTAAAGGTATAATTTTTTATGGCAACAATTAAATTATCATTAGCTTTAGTTATAAGAAAACTAGGTTAGTGTCCATGCAGATGCATGGTTGTACAAAACTATAATTTTTTATTAATACGTGAGTCAACTTTTATTCATTCATTTTTTTTAATATGTGTGACAACTTTTTTTCACTGGGGACGTGTATATATAGGTTTGTTATAATATGTTTTGTATATTATAGATGTGTGAACCCATACAATACACACGAATATTGTTATACTATTTTTTGATGGATGCATTCACTATTGCACTGCATTAGAGAAAATTGTAAATCCCAAGAGATAACCTCTGTCCAAAGCAAAAGATAATTACATCCCATGTAACCATTAAAAAGATTATGAAAATAAAACGCTTTTAATTTTCTATTTCTAAATTTATGGAATGCTATATAATTTCATCAAAACGTTCAAATTGCATGTAAAATAAAGTATATAATCCTTTACCGTTATAGTTCATGCCCAAGAATCCTATAGCACACCTAACGGTTAAAGAGAGTTTATAATCCAAATGAAAAAATATATAATAATGCTCCAAGTAGCATAACAGATAAAAAAACAACAAATTAAAACAAAAAACATATACTTAAACTTTGAAAAATGGTATACTACGTCATCAGTATGAATGCAAACGAATACTGTCATAACACAGTTAGTCAAGTCAATATAAAAAATTGAAATTAAATTATTAACAAAAGAGTGCAAAGTCTAATTTTCAAATGTCTTTTTTATAGGCATATCAATGCTATGAAAATTCATTTTAAAGTCCTTAAATTACAAACAAATACAAATAAAGATAACACAAACAAAGAATTATCTTCTCTCCTATTTTGAGGCCAAAACATGCAGCTGTGTATACATCTCGCCTCAACTTTAAAACCTTATACTGGGGATGACATTAACATTGACCGTATGGACCAGTACACTTTCTATCGTGACATACTTATCCTTTGCGTTTTATAATGGCTTTTCTATGCTTAACCTTGTATTTCTTTCTAGGATTTTTCAACAGCTTCTTCCTAGACCCTGTCAGCCCTCTATTTTCTCCAACTGATACGGATGGGATGCTTCTCTTCAACTTCTATTTCTAACTCTTGCATGTTAAATATACTTGCATATATAATGTCAGTAACGGTGAGAGAACTTTAGAGAAAATACGAAAGTAAGAGTGATTATCCTATATGGTAAGTCTTTATTTCAAGTTACATAGTTTATGGATCAAAGTTTGACATGAATTATGCTACGGAAATTATATCCCAATCTATGCCAAGGAATTGTTGTTATCAAATAGTACAACAGATAGCTATCATAAATGAAATTTGCATGCAAACTTGAGCACTTTTATAAATTTAATTAAAATAATTATATGATAGGCTAAAAATTAGTCGACGAACATGTTATTTTCCAACGATTGCACTAAAAATTCATAGGTCCATAAAGATACAGTAGTTTTTTTATGGCTGTTGTAAACAACATTTTCTATATGGATTTATTCAATGAGATATCTACCTAACTTTTGTAAGAACCAAAATTACCATATTTATAATACTATTGTCGTAAACAATGTTTTCCATATAGATTTATTTAATGAGATATCCACCTAACTTTTTTAACAACGTTTAATATCTCACCAAGTTTATAATGCTATTATTCAGTAAATATTAGTCATGCTACTTAGCAAGGTATACAAATGCAAAATTAACGTAATAATTGTTTTAGGGAAAAATGTTTAATTTAATTATTATCCAAAGTTTATTCACTAATTATTCCCGATCTAAACAAAATCTGAGCTTAGCTGCGTCAAGTAAATCAAAGATAAAATGAATATTTATACGAAAAATCATGAAAATAAAATGAATCAATGTTTTTTGAAAATTATGTATGGCTATCAATTATCTGTTATAATCAAATTCAATTTTAATCATAAATCAACAATACCAAGTTAAATAGTAAATGAAGAACAAATAAATCACTCCAAATAAATGATTTTACCTTAATAGAGATGCTTTGTTGGATTCTTGGGCAACCCTTGTAATAAAAACGTTTAAGTTAGAGTTTACACATGAGATACCAATAAAGAAAGGGAAGAAAAATAAATAAAGAGGGTTTTTAGTTGCACAAAGTTGGAAACATGATTGCCTATACACTTAAATCACAAATTAAGAGTGAACTAATGGTTTCATAAAAATTTCTAGTTGCAATTCAATATCTAATAATAAGTTTTGATCTATTCTGACTGTAGAAAAAATAAATTAAAATAGAAACCTTGAAATATTTGATAAGCAACAATACATAAAATCTGAAAGATAATGGATGCTTCAAAGAACATGCAAAGCTTTGAAGCTAAATGAAGCTGTAGGTTTATAAAGTATAAAATAAGAAAATAGTTGACGTAAATCCCTAGTCAAGCATAGTATTATTAAAAATTGTGGCATTATATGTATCAAAAGTTACTATGCAAGATAACAAGAATTCAAATGTAGCAGTACTTTAATCTAGAAAAATAAAAATAAAAAAACAAAGATTTGAACAATATTTGGGAAAGTATAAACGTTAATGAAAGGGCAGAAAGCGAACTTTTTGGAAGGCTAAAAATTCTATACCTTATTACTAGATTTGAAGCGAAGACAATGGTAGACTCCGGGTAACTATGAAAATTCGCGAGTCCATGGGTTTGAAGCTGATGGAAGTTATAGATTGATGAATCTAGGGATTTAGATTCTAAGAGATTGACATTGGGCATGAGGAGTAGACAATTATAGGATAAAAAGAGTATATGTGAGAAATCAACGCAAACGAATATTTAGGGTTAGAAAGAGGAGGAGAGAAAGGGGAAGAATTAGGAGTAAACAGTAAGTGGGTTTCACAAATTGAAGAAGAAAATAATTAAAGCGAGGAAATAATTCTGTGACTGTTCAGTTCAAATTTCACAAATCTACGTTGGAGCTCTGTGCGTTCTCGAAAGTTCACTGAGCGGGAAAACAAATAACACGAGAGTGATAAATGTGAAAGCGACACATGTATTAGGCTGAATTGGTATACTTTGTTTTAGCATAAGGTTAGAAAATTCACAAAAGATTAAGTATAGCGTCCTTGTTCCGACGCTTCCCTCTAAACTTATTACCGTTTTTTTTTTATTTTCTATTACACGCTTCCAATGTCCAGCGCTCTATACTCTCTCTCCTCGCTTTCTGCCCTATGTGCTTCTCCCTCTATCTTGGCCTTCCTAGCCATTCTATCCTCTTCCGTGCTATTCTCTAATCTCCACCTTCCTATAGCTTCCCAAAGCCCCCCTCCACCGCTACCGGATCTTGTCCCTATCATATCCTCTGTCGTGCTCTCTCGGGTCCATCTCTTGTCGCTAATATGGTCCTCTCAACTTGTTCGATGGCGCTGCCAGCAATGGCATCTTCTGTGGATCCCTTCCCTCCAACCACAGTCTGGCCCGTTTAAATGTCTTTGTGTCACAATCGGTTGCTCTCTTGGATACCTCTGCCACATCTCCCCTAATCTCTACTCCGAAAGCTTCACGTGCTGGGTTGAAAAGCTTTAATAATTTCGTCTTTGGTCATACCAAATCTTGCCAACCTAAAACTTTTTTCAAAGGGGAACCAACTATTTTTTTTTCTCGTCAGAGTAGATCTCCAGATTCACGAGTCAGCTACAACACTCACTTATCGGTAGATTCACTACTACGAGTCAAACCGTCGATCAAATGTGCAAGGTATTCACGAAATTTTCATTAATTGCGCAAGCTAAAATCGGTGTTATAGACGACCATCACATTCCAATTCAGTTATTTAATGAGTAGAACTATCTTCATCTATGGCTCCGGGAGCATTAAACGACACTAAGTGCTCAAACGAAAGATTTTAGACTGTTCGTTAACTTTCATCCCCAATTAGATGGACAATTTTTTTCCCGTTTGGGTTTCTATTCCATATCTACCGGCTTATCTTTACAACAAATAGGCTTTGGAATATGTTGGGAAACAGTGGCTGAGTCACGTATTTCGTCTCTTTCTTGAAGACGATTCAACAATCTGGTCAGATGTTCAAACCAATCGTTCTCTATCAATGACGCCTCAAGGATAAAACAACCACGAATAGTTACTGATTTGCTTGCACAATAAATCAGTTCAGATTTGCATTTTTGCATTTTTTCACTGCTTGGTTTTTCGGGTTAAGAAATTTTAATGGTAGAGGAAGAAAATGTTGTTCGGTGGTAAAATCTCGTCTAAAAATGAATTATTATGGACGAAAAAGAATGTGTCGAACTGTTTACTAGGTAGTGGGAGAGAGTCGGATCCAAGAATTACGGATCAAAGGTTTTACCGCGTCATGTAAAAACGGTTTAGAAAATTTATCCTCTAAAATAAAATGTTTCATAAAAACATGGTTTTTCAGTCCAAAAATATAAGTGTCTACACCACCAAGCCAGGGTCCGAGCCCGAACCGAACTGAGCGGAGCCGAGCTGGGCCAGGTCGGTTCGAGTTAGTTGGTTGCGCGCACGTGTGGTGGTCATGCATGGTCTCCCTCCTCACAACAAAGCAAGTATTGGGAGTCCCAAGGCCCCAACATGTCTTCTAAGAAATAAGTATAAATACTTGCTTCTTTCATATAGTCTCAAGATGTGGGACTATTCACATATGTGAGCCGTTCTTACACTTATTCCAAAAAAATTAACAATTCCTCTTTGATTTGAAAAACAATTTCCAACAGTACCCCACTTGAATTTTTAGAAATATTTTCGAGCAGTTTCTAAAAACATAAGATTGTGCTTAAACAAAGGTGTCTTACGACTTGAAAATTTGCATAGTGGATAAGATTCAGTTTTTACTAGAGTGACACGTGGTCTTGAACTCTATTCCTGACTTCAGACCACACATAATCTTTTCTATAGTGCAATCAAATAAGTCCGTGCATTTATAGCTATGCACGTCTATCCCAGTTTAGTGAATGCTCTATTTTGCCCAAAACTTCATAGGAAATGGCCACATTTCCACATTCACATAGGTGAGTATATCAAGAGTAATCCTAAAGGTAGGCGCTCCACCCCAAATAGCGTATAGATCTCATTAAGAATTTCTATTAACTCATCCTCTAATCACTTCAGGAATACATGCTTCTTGGTGAATAAAATAGCATGTTCAAATACTATCACTACCCAATTTGTTTTTACCTATTGATTCTAGTTCTTGGATCTCCAGTCATTAGGTCAGGTTACCATTGTGCTGAATCAAAAATATAAGGGCAATAGTCCATTCTTTTAGATGTATTGAGGACTTTCTCTCTAAACAGTCCTTTCATCAAAGGATTTGCCAAATTTTCACCACTGCATATGTGATCCACTCTACCAGTGCCCGAAGAGAGTAGCTCTCTAACAATATTGTGCTTACGACGTATCTATCATCTCTTACCGTTGTAATAACGATTCTGAACTTTTGCAATAGCCATGGTACTATTGCAATGGATCAACAAAGTTGCTATTGGTTTTACCCATAAGGGAATCTCAGCTAGCAGATTTCCCAAATACTATGCTTCTTCACTAGATGTAGCTAGTGCTATATCTCAGACTACATAGTAGACTGAGCTAAAATAGTATGTTTCTTGGATTTCCAAGAAACAACTCCTCCAGCGATGCTAAATATATAGCCACTGGTTGCTTTAGAATCATCAGATAAATATTCCAGTCTGCGTCGGAATATCCTTCAAATACAGCTGGAAACTTTTCATAATGTAATCGAAGGTTCATAGTTCGTTTAAGGTATGTCATGACCCTTTCAATAGCATGCCAATGAAATATACTAGGTCCACTGGTAAACCTGCACAATAATCTCATGACATAGGCAATGTCGGGTTTAGTACAATCAGTGGTATATCGAAGGCTGCCAATGATGCTCGCATAATTAGACTGTCTTACACCTTCACCAGTGTTCTTAAATAAATTTACCTTGGGATCATATGGTGTACATGCAGGTTTACAGTCAAAGTAATTGTATTTCTTTAGTATCTTCTTAATGTAATGAGATTGATCTAAAGAAAGTCCCTTTTCGAACCTAGTAATTTCAATACCAAGGATTACACTCGCATCACCTAGATTTTCCATATCATAATTGGAACTTAATAAGGATTTGACTGAGTTTATAGCATGAATGTTTGACCCAAAAATGAGTAGGTCATCTACATAAAAGCATAGAATAGTACAAATGTCATTCTCAGATTTGTAATAAACGCATTTGTCGCTTTCATTAACTTTAAAACCATGTGAAATGATTAAATTATCCAAATTTTCATGTCATTATTTAGGTGCTTGTTTTAAACCATATAATGATTTATCCAATTTGCATACTGTGTGTTCTTGACCATGTACTACTAATCCTTCAGGCTGGTCCATATAAATTTCTTCGTCCAATTCACCGTTTAAAAAGGCGGTTTTAACATCCATTTGGTATATTAATAAATTATGAATGGAAGCCAGTGAGATTAATAACCAAATGGATGTAATTTTATTTACAGGTGAAAAGATGTCAAAGAAATCTACATTTTCTCTTTGCTTAAAACATTTAGCTACTAATCTTGCTTTATATCACCAACAGTGCCATCAGGTTTTAATTTTGTAACACCTCGAAAATTGTAGATATATAAACTACATTATATAATGAATATAATGGGGATAACTTAATTAAATATTGTGAATTAAATAAAATGGACTGTACCATTGCGTTTGTCTCGGAATTCTAGTCAAGATATACCCAAAGTTTGTGTAAAACGGACATCGTACGAAGGAGTTATTAAGCTTAGAAGATGTATACATATAAGAGAAATGTATATATATATATATTAAATAAATAAAAAATTCAAAACAGCAAGGCGGGAAGAGAAAATGGCGGAACTGACCCCGTTTGGGTGTCGACCCGAGAACCGTTGGATCGACACCAGTGTCGACTTAGGGTGTTTGGTGTCGACACCTGTGGCGACACTAGTGTCGACACCAGCACAGATCTGGGCAGAATTCAGGTTTTTGAATGTAGATTGATTTCTTAGCTTGGTTCATTGGTTTTAGGCTATAAATAGGCCCCCATACACCAAATTCTCTTCGCTCTTCTTTCCCTAAACTCTTTCTAAAATAAATAAATAAATAATGGAGACAATGGAATGCTACCCTAAATTGGATTGAAATAGGCTATCTTCTACAACACGCATTAGAGACCTTTCTTATACATCAATCTAATCTATGTGAGTTCATGTTATTTTAGATGTAAGTACTTAAAAGTAATCCTGATGTGTTTATAAGTTGGATCTAAACCTATGCCTAATCAGTCCTGTTATTACATGTTCATCAGATCTATTCTTATATGCCTGTTTCTGTTCATCAGATCTGCTCTTATATGCCTATTTCTGCTATCACATGCCCATTTCTATTAATTTTGGTTTTATGCCTATTCTGCTCTTCTCTCTCTCATCCCCTTTTTATTTTATAGTCAGGCTACCTTCGAGCCTAGGCCGATATCGCTGAAATATGCATACGAGTGAAATTGGGTAAAATTGGGAAGGATTGGAAATGGTAATTTAGGGGCATAATGTAATGACCCGGATTCTTATGGTTTAATTTTAAATATTTAAATACGGATTTAAATATTTGGTGGATAAATATAAAGGGAATTTTTATATTAAGTTAACAATTTAATTATCAATTTCGATTTAATATCGAATATATTAAATTATCGTAATACGTCAGTTCGAGAAGTTGAAACTGAATTAGAAAAAGTTCAGAAAATCAATTCAAACTCCTATTTGAATTAGAAGAATAATATTAATTTATTATCAAAGAATAAATTGTCTGAAATAAATTTATATCGGTTTAAATTAATATCTTCTACAGATGATCGAATTGGACTTCGTGACCTATCCCAGTGGGTTCAGAATAATGGTTGTACCCTAGAATGGACAGTTGTTGGGTTCAGAAAGGAGTTCAGGACCATGGAGTATTTGAATTTAAGGATACGGTGTAAAAACTAATTAAAATAATATATATTTTTCTTTGGTTTGTGGTTAGAAAGAAAACACCAAGGCAAGAAATTGTGGCCTAGTTGTTCTAATTAAAACCGCGCCTTTCCTTATAACAGGCGATAATCCTTTTCATTTTTCACTCAGAAGAAAAATAAAGAGAAGAAGACCGAACTCCTCAAAAATCAAAATCCAGCTTAAATCATTATCGCGTAATCAAATCAGGGTCGGAAGTCACCAGACTTATTCGAGACTCAGGCGCGATGGACTTTTTGGATCTGGTTCGAGAGGATCTTCAGCGTATGCGTGTTATCTGGAGGATCTTCAACCTATCGCGATGGCATCTAGGGGGTCCGATCCTTCGCTCGATCACCCAGTTTCAGCAGGCGCATGCTAGGACTTTGGGATTGGGCAGAACTCGGTGAAGCAGGGGTCGCGACAACACCTAGGGGTTCCGGAGTTCGCATTTTTCTCAATGAAGGTGCAATGATGCTTTCTGGAGTTTGAAACCTTCAGACAGATGTGATTCGTTGAGGTATGTGGTGCATCGGTTTACTGGGTTGATGCGACGATGGAGGAAGGCTACGTGAATGTGACAAGAAGGAATGGAAGTTTTGACTATGAAGTGTTTGGTGAAATGTCTAAGAGGGTTTTGGAGCCAAATGTTGGGGTCGATTTCAGTAGGAGGGGATCAGTGTTTGTGGAGTTCGCTTCATCCTTAGACGAGGGAGAAAGGTATATATTTTACAAAAATTTAATTCACATAGAATAATTAATATTATTCATTTATTAAGAATAATTATAATGGATAATAGCTAAATCATTAGTTAAAAAATGCTTGTATAATTTATAGGAGGTTCAAAATAAAAATATACAAATCTCGAGCTTGGAAAAGAGTTGTTGAAATTGTTTTGAAGTAGAAAGGAAAAGAAAACACTTAAGCTAGTTCATACAACATCAGATTAAAGCAAACGGGATGGTCATGTGGAATTCGTGATGTTGTCACTTATGCAATGAAAATAAATTGGAAATACCATGATAAAAGCCCTGGTGAGTAAATCTCACTCTGTTTTAGTTAGAATTACTTTTATCAGTTAAAAATAATTGTTTTGTTGATTGTTGGATGCTTTAAATATTTATTTATTGCTGTTAAAAATATATTAGTTATCTAGGATTGGTTGACTATTATATATATATATTGGGTTGATGATTCGTTGGATTCCCGCAGTCTCATTAGCGGATGCCCACGGTACCATAGCGGATGATTTCCCTATTGCGCCCCACAAATATATTAGTGGATGACCTTCATACCGCGATATCCTGCCTCGAAGCAGGATGGGTATTATTACGTTGACTAATATATTTGGATGCAGGAAACGGGTTGGAGGGATCCAACTGGATCACTCAAAAATATATTATCTGTTTGCTTGATTTCATATATATTCATATATGACGTGTTAAAAATCAAATGATTTAAAATTGGATGATTTGATTATTTTAAATATCACTAGGCTAAGTGTTAATTTATTAAAAAAATCATGAAAAGGAATATTTGAGATTTAAAAGCAAAATTCTATTTTTTCTAAAATAGAATTTGAATTTTGAATTGAATAAAAATATTAACTTGTTTTGATTATATAAAACAAGTATTGAAATAATTTATAAATGATGTTTATAAATTAAATAATGTAGAGAATTGAAATGAATTTATAAATGGTGTTTGTAAATGAAGTGGAGACATTATCATTTGATAATTTGAATATTTAAATTCAAATGTGAATTTAAAAATAGAAATGGGAAATCTGTTTAAAGAAATAAACGATGGAATTTTATTCTGATGTTCAGAATATAAATTAAACGAAAATAAGTTGATAAGGATCTATGATTTGAATTCGATTAATTCGAATTTATTTGAATATAAGAGAAATTTAAGTAGAATTTGAATTTAAAGGAATTTAAGTATAATTTGAATTCAAAGGAATTAAAATAGAATATTTGAAATTCAAATAGAATTCAAATAGAAATTTAATAAGAGGAATTTAAAAAGTAAAAATAAAAAATGGTATTTGAATTCAAAGAGAAATTAAAAAAGGTATTTGAATTCAAGAGATTTAAATATGGAATTTGAATTCAAGAGAATTTAATTCAAATGTAATTTAAACCATAGGATTTGAATATAGTATTCAAATGGAATTAAACCATAGGATTTGAATATAGTATTCAAATGGAATTTGAATAAAGGATTTGAAATGGAATTTGAATAAAGGATTTAAAATGAGAATTTGAATAAGACAAATTCAAATAGAGTTTAAAATTAGAATTTGAATTAAGAGAAATTCAAATATAGTTTGAATGGAATTTGAATATATAGGATTCAAATATAGTTAAAATAGGATTCGAATAAAGGAAATTCAAATATAGAACTTGAACATAGGAATATAAAATATGGTATTTGAATTCAAGAGAATTTAATTCAAATGGAATTTAAACAATGGAATTTGAATAGAAAATTCAAATAGGATTTGAACTATGGGATTTGAATCGAAAATTCAAATGGAAATTTAAAATATATATCAGAATGGAGTTGAATTCATTTTAAACAAAGTTTAAAAGTTTATATATATATAATCAAAACGAACTCGCCGTGGCATGGCAGTTCGTAAATTGGTGACTCGAACTTCAATTAAGTATACAGGACTCAATGTAAGTCGGAATTCTTTGAAACAAGACCCGTCAGGACCAGTTAGATAATAGTTTTCTAATAAAAGAGAAAAATCTGGATCTCGTCGAATAGAATTTGAGATATGTCAAAATCAAATTTCTAAAAGTGCAACGCCAGAAACCAATAAAAACCATAATGGTTTATATATATAAGTAAAAGGATTTTTAAGTAAATGAAATCCGAATGACCATGAGAAAAATCTAGACTTGAGTTAGAAAATAAATGTGAACTCAAGTAAAGTAAGTAAAGTGATTTTTGAAACAATAATCATATTTTGATTATTGAATAGAATTAACTAAGTCGAAGAGGAATTAGTTAATCGAGTTTTGAATTTGAAGTTGAACTTTGAAAGGTAAAGTGGATTTGTAAATATATGTTCGAAATCGAATATAGAACTTAGATTGAGATTTGAATTCAATTTGTTAATAAGCAAGTTAAAATATACTTGAACGTGTCAAGTTCAAATATAAAAGTGAAATTGGCAATAGAGTTAATTAACAAATTTATTAACTAATTGAGTTAAAACGTTCGGATATAGTGGAATTAAATTGGACAGATATAGATATACAGGAGATAGGTATGGGATAAGGATAATGCAGGTATATAAATAGAATGCTCAACAAAAAGATATGTATTTAATTCATATATGAGGTTTTATGCGCCATATCGGCAAGCCGCTTGGATGTTTCTTTTTCTTTTTGAATGGAGAGGCCTGTGTGGCAAGGTTGGTATTTTTCCGGTAGCCCCGTACAAAGGAGGTTATGGCGAATTTTTCCAGGAATTTAAGGAGTTGAATATTTTTAAGAAAATCTTATAACTAGGATTCTATATATCAGTATATATAGAAGTCGATAAGGAAACGAACTTAAAAATATAATAGTAAAATCAAAAAGAAAAGTCTAGAATAAAATCTAGTAAGAATAGAAAGAGAAAGTGTATACGTGTTTAAAGGTGAATAAGTAGTTGTATGGTATTGATTATTCGAGTAAGTAGTCTTATCTGTTTTGACGTTATAAATGTTATTCAGTCATGGTCTGAGAGGTAGTTATACCCCAACTTGATTGATTTCATTATTAACAAATAAATAGTAAGATTTCAGGCTCGAAGGTCAATATTGAATAAGAGTTAGTTGAATATAGTATTTTGGTTGTCGTAACGATGTTTTACATAACATCCGTTTTAACCCAAAATAAGAGTAAGCTTGGAAATAGAACAATAAGTATTTCCTAAGTATAGAAATAAACAAGATCGGAAAAGAGATAAGTAATTGGAATATTTTCCAATTATAAATAGCATATATTTTCTAAAGTTTAGAAAATAAAGGAAGGCGATATTCGGAAATGTTTTCCAAATAGCGTAAAAGGCCAATCTGGTTATTGAAAATATTTGGTTAACAAATATTGATAAAGGAATGGAGAAGTGATTTAATTAATGGAATATTAATTAAAGAGCCCGGTGATTGTTTGATAATTGGATGAACACTTGTTTTTCTTCGATAGTTAAATCATTGACTATCGAAACACTTGTTTTTATTCGATAGTTAAATCGCAGACTATCGAAGTTTTGACCATCGTCGTCAATATGGAGAGACCGGTTGGATTATTATCCGAAGAACCACTCCGTATTGGCATGAGCATTGCAAGCCAAGTATGCTGAATATATTGAAGACGGAGTAAAGTGCAAGGGCTGTTGTATAAGTCCTAGGTAGAGATTGCCTAGGATGGATGTACTGAATAGTGCCTTCGGTTTCATTCAGTCCCAGAACGAACGTATATGGACGAACGTCTGACAGAATATTTCCAATAATCAAATGGGTTGGTCTGTATAAATATATATGGTTGCAACGGATTTATTCCCTTAGCATAACATCCAGAATATTTGTGTAAACCAATTAATGATTAACGGATCTGATAATGTGGCATTCAAAGTAATTATCAAGGAGAGAAGTAATCGTAGCCTCTGGCCTCAACAACCGGGAAATGAATAAAATTGGGCAGGCAGCATGGCTATGTGGGTAGCTCCCATTAGGGTGTATTATCACCTATCTAGAGATTCATTTAATTCCTTATTCTATTCGATGTAGTCCCATTCGGGAAACGGTTGCTGATCCCAACCGTTAGTGATATACATTCGATACACTCAAGCGAAATGAGTGGTCGGTCATGTATGGCCGGGTTGCAAGATGTTCTTGTTGAACCCAGTGTATTCCTCTCTAGAGGTACACTAGCGAAAGGTGGTTCCATACCTTGTCATAGTTGGAAATCCATTACCCAATAAGTGCTTGCGGTTTGTGATTGTATATTATATATGTGGAAAGTGAGATGAAAGCGTTCCACTATATTCTATTTATTTGAGTTAGACACTATTATAATATCAAAGGAGTTTTGATATAAAGATTATCGTTTTCTTTCTAAAGGATTTTAAAGTAAATCAAGTATTTGGATTCTCATAAGGGAAAACCCGTTCCGTGTTATACGGCGTGGTCTTATGAGATATCGTTTGTTTTCTCAAACTGTTTTAAATAGTTTACTCATACCAGTCCCATGACTGACCCAGAATTTATTTTGTTTTGTTCTACCTAAACTCTTGGGTGCCTAAATTTGTATAGACAGTCAAGTTGTTCAGGATTTTACAGATTTATCTAAAGGCGCTTGGAGCAGGAGGCTTCAACGTTAGTTATCTAGTGTTATTTCCGCTGTATTGTAAGTGTTGTACTCTGATGATAATATTATGTATATACAGTCAAATTTTGTATTTCAAAAGCTGTTATATATAATATTTTATTCCGTTGCGATGTGAGATTCTGTGTTGTTATTTCTGTTCTTCTTCTACTATTTTCTTCTAAAAAAAATGATGCGTATTTTCATGATATAAGGGTTGGATGTATGATGTATGTAGTCAACTCTTATAGTACGGATTTGCGGGCCATTACAATTGGTATTAGAGCTTAGGCTGAGTGAATACCTAGGCTTGTCTGTCATGTGCTCATTAGAGATAGGTCAGTAGTACCCTAGAATGAGTTGAGTGTATATATACACGAGAGAGTGTATTTGTTATTTGATATAAAAACTATTTTATATTGTGTGTACTAGTCTGTTGAGTGAATTATGAATTCTGATCGAATCGTGGGACGCCACGATGTCGATAGGAGTTTATAAACACTTGAACAGAAGATTGGACACGATATTGTTTAAAATGGTTGAATTGATTGTTAGGATTATAATTGAATAAGATTATAAGAACTGAAATGATTATATATAACCAAGTAGAATTTGTATATAAAATAATATATATACAAGTGAGATGAATTAAAATTAAATTCAAACCAGAATTCAGAATTTAAAATCCTAGGAGTTTGGAAAATATTTTTCTAAATGAATATCAAGTAATATAGCACTGAACTCATTCAGTAGCTGGGAAATAATTCTGATAATGAGTCGACCATCATCAGGGTTCATTTTTGGGTTTCTAAGTGATGAATTACTTCCTTAGAAAAGTTTTTGATGGAAATTTGTTTGAAGAAAAACATATTGAATTGAAAATTAAAATATTTTGAATTTGAAATGGAAATAAATATATGTATATATTTGTGTTATTTCAAAAAGGATTTGAAATGAAGCATGGGTATTTGAATTCTGGAATTAAAATTTAACTTAAGGCAAGTTAAATGGATTGAAGAAAATAAACTAATTTAAATCAATTTGAATGAAAATGGATTAGATAAGAATGAATGGGTTGAAAATAATTCAAAGTAAATAAATGAAGACCAAAAGTTTTGGTAAGACTAATATTTGTGAAATTTGAAATGTTAAGTTTCAACATAAATGGAGTTTGAAAAGTAATAGGTCGGTAGCACTTTTCCTACCTTAACAATTTCGAGGACGAAATTATTTTAAGTGGGGAAGAATATAATAACCCGGATTCTTATGGGTTAATTTTAAATATTTATATACAGATTTAAATATTGGGTGGATAAATATAAATGGAATTTTTATATTAAGTTATCAATTTAATAATCAATTTCGATTTAATATCGAATATATTAAATTATCGTAATACGTCAGTTCGAGAATTTGAAACTGAATTAGAAACAGTTTAGAAAATCAATTCAAACTCCTGTTTGAATTAGAAGAATAATATTAATTTATTATCGAAGAATAAATTGTCTGAAATAAATTTATATAGGTTTAAATTAATATCTTCTAAAAATTACCGAATTGGACTTCGTGACCTATCCCAGTGGGTTCAGAATAGTGGTTTTACACTAGAGTGGATAGTTGTTGGGTTCAGAATGGAGTTCAGGACCATGGAGTATTTATATTTAAGGATAAGGTGTAAAAACTAATTAAAATAAAATATATTTTCTTTGGTTGGTGGTTAGAAAGAAAACACCAAGGCAAGAAATTATGGCCTCGCTGTTCTAATTAAAACCGCGCCTTTCCTTATAATAGGCGATGAACCTTTTCATTTTTCACTCAGAAGAAAATTAAAGAGAAGAAGACCGAACTCCTCAAAAATCAAAATCCAACTTAAATCATTATCGCGTAATCAAATCAAGGTCGGAAGTCATCAGACTTGTTCGAGACTCAGGCGCGATGGACTTTTTGGATCTGGTTCGAGAGGATCTTCAATGTATGCGTGTTATCTGGAGGATCTTCAGCCTATCGCGATGGCATCTAGGGGGCCGATCCTTCGCTCGATCACCCAGTTTCAGCAGGCGCATGCTAAGACTTTGGGATTGGGCAGAACTCGGTGAAGCAGGGGTCACGACAAAACCTAGGGGTTCCGGAGTTCGCATTTTTCTTAATGATGGTGCAATGATGCTTTCTGGACTTTGAAACCTTCAGACAGACGTGATTCGTTGAGGTATGTGGTGCGTCGGTTTACTGGGTTGATGCGACGATGGAGGAAGGCTATGTGAATGTGACAAGAAGGAATGGCAGTTTTGACTATGAAGTGTTTGGTGAAATGTCTAAGAGGGTTTTGGAGCCAAATGTTGGGGTCGATTTCAGTAGGAGAGGATCAGTGTTTGTGGAGTTCGCTTCATACTTAGACGAGGGAGAAAGGTATATATTTTACCATAATTTAATTCACATAGAATAATTAATATTATTCATTTATTAAGAATAATTAAAATGGATAATAGCTAAATCGTTAGTTAAATAATGCTTGTATAATTTATAGGAGGTTCAAAATAAAAATATACAAATCTCGAGCTTGGAAAAGAATTGTTGAAATTGTTTTGAAGTAGAAAGGGAAAGAAACCCCTTAAGCTAGTTCATACAACATCAGATTAAAGCAAACGGGATGGTCATGTGGAATTCGTGATGTTGCCACTTATGCAATGAAAATAAATTGGAAATACCATGATAAAAGCCCTGGTGAGTAAATCTCACTCTGTTTTTGTTAGAATTATTTTTATCTGTTAAAAATAATTGTTTTGTTGATTATTGGATGCTTTAAATATTTATTTACTGCTGTTAAAAATATATTAGTTATCTAGGATTGGTTGACTATTATATACATATATATATATTGGGTTGATGATTGGTTGGATTCCCGCAGTCTCATTAGCGGATGCCCACGGTACCATAGCGGATGATTTCCCTATTGCGCCCCATAAATATATTAGTGGATGACCTTCATACCGCGATATCCTGCCTCGAAGCAGGATGGGTATTATTATGTTGACTAATATATTTGGATGTAGGAAAACAGGTTGGTGGGATCCAACTGGATCCCTCAATAATATATTATTTGTTTGTTTGTTTGCTTGATTTCATATATATTCATATATGACGTGTTAAAAATCAAATGATTTGAAATTGGATGATTTGATTGTTTTAAATATCACTAGGCTAAGTGTTAATTTATTTAAAATATCATGTAAAGGAATATTTGAGATTTAAAAGGAAAATTCTATTTTTTTCTAAAATATAATTTGAATTTTGAATGGAATAAAAATATTAGTTTGTTTTGAATATATAAAACAAGTATTGAAATAATTTATAAACGATGTTTATAAATTAAATAATGTTGAGAATTGAAATGAATTTATAAACAGTGTTTATAAATGAAGTGGAGAAATTATCATTTGATAATTTGACTATTTAAATTCAAATGTGAATTTAAAAATAGAAATGGGAAATCGGTTTAAAGAAATAAACGATGGAATTTTATTCTGATGTTTAGAATATAAATTAAACAAAAATAAGTCGATAAGGATTTATGATTTGAATTCGATTAATTCGAATTTATTTGAATATAAGAGAAATTTAAGTAGAATTTGAATTTAAAGGAATTTAAGTAGAATTTGAATTCAAAAGAAATAAAATAGAATATTTGAAATTCAAATAGAATTCAAATAGAAATTTAATAAGAGGAATTTAAAATGTAAAAATATAAAATGGTATTTGAATTCAAAGAGAAATTAAATAAGGTATTTGAATTCAAGAGATTTAAATATGGAATTTGAATTCAAGAGAATTTAATGCAAATGGAATTTAAACCATAGGATTTGAATAAGTATTCAAATGGAATTTAAACCATAGGATTTGAATATAGTATTCAAATGGAATTTGAATAAAGGATTTGAAATGGAATTTGAATAAAGGATTTAAAATGAGAATTTGAATAAGGGGAATTCAAATAGAGTTAAAAATGAGAATTTGAATTAAGAGAAATTCAAATAGAGTTTGAATGGAATTTGAATATATAGGATTCAAATAGAGTTAAAATAGGATTCGAATAAAGGAAATTCAAATATAGAACTTGAACATAGGAATATAAAATATGGTATTTGAATTCAAGATAATTTAATTCAAATGGAATTTAAACTATGGAATTTGAATAGAAAATTCAAATAGGATTTGAACTATGGGATTTGAATCGAAAACTCAAATGGAAATTTAAAATATATATTAGAATGTAGTTGAATTCATTTTAAATGAAGTTTAAAAGTTTATATATATATAAATAATTAAAACGAACTCGCAACGGCGCGGCAGTTCATAAATTGGCGACTCAAACTTCAATTAATTATACAGGACTCAATGTAAGTCAGAATTCTTTGAAACAAGAACCGTCAGGACCAGTTAGATAATAGTTTTCTAATAGAAGAGAAAAATCTGGATTTCGTCGAATAGAATTTGAGATATGTCAAAATCAAATTTCTAAAAGTGCAGTGCCAGAAACCATTAAAAACCGTAATGGTTTATATATATATATAAGTAAAAGGATTTTTAAGTAAATGAAATCCGAATGACTATGAGAAAAATCTAGACTTGAGTTAGAAAATAAATGTGAACTCAAGTAAAGTAAGTAAAGTGATTTTTGAAACAATAATCATATTTTGATTATTGAATAGAATTAACTAAGTCAAAGAGGAATTAGTTAATCGAGTTTTGAAATTGAAGTTGAACTTTGAAAGGTAAAGTGGATTTGTAAATATATATTCGAAATCGAATATAGAACTTAGATTGAGATTTGAATTCAATTTCTTAATAAGCACGTTAAAATATATTTGAACGTGTCATGTTCAAATATCAAAGTGAAATTAGCAAAAGAGTTAATTAACAAATTTATTAACGAATTGAGTTAAAACGTTCGGGTATAGTGGAATTAAATTGGACAGATATAGATATACAGGTGACAGGTATGGGATAAGGATAACGCAGGTATATAAATAGAATGCTCGACAAAAAGGTACGTATTTAATTCATATATGAGGTTTTATGCGCCGTATCGGCAAGCTGCTTGGCTGTTTCTTTTTCTTTTTAAATGGAGAGGCCTGTGTGGCAAGGTTGATATTTTTCTGGTAGCCCCGTACAAAGGAGGTTATGGCGAATTTTTCCGGGAATTTAAGGAGTTAGATTATATTTAAGAAAATCTGATAACTAGGATTCTATATATCAATATATATAGAAGTCGATAAGGAAACAAACTTAAAAATAGAATAGTAAAATCAAAAAGGAAGTCTAGAATAAAATGTAGTAAGAATCGAAAGAGAAAGTGTATATGTGTTTAAAAGTGAATAAATAGTTGTATGGTATTGATTATTCGAGTAAGCAGTCTTATCTGTTTTGACGTTATAAATGTTATTCAGTCAAGGTTTGAGAGGTTGTTATACCCCAACTTGATTGATTTCATTATTAACAAATTAATAGTAAGATTTCAGGCTCGAAGGTCAATATTGAATAAGAGTTAGTTGAATATAGTATTTGGGTTGTCGTAACGATGTTTTACATAACATCTGTTTTAACCCAAAATAAGAGTAAGCTTGGAAATAGAACAATAAGTATTTCCTAAGTATAGAAATAAACAAGATCGGAAAGGAGATAAGTAATTGGAATATTTTCCAATTATAAATAGCATATATTTTCTAAAGTATAGAAAATAAAGGAAGGCGATATTCGGAAATGTTTTCCAAATAGCGTAAAAGGCCAATCTGGTTATTGAAAATATTTGGTTAACAAATATTGATAAAGGAATGGGGAAGTGATTTAATTAATGGAATATTAATTAAAATGCCCGGTGATTCTTTGATAATTGGACGAACACTTGTTTTTCTTCGATAGTTAAATCATCGACTATCGAAACCCTTGTTTTTATTCGATAGTTAAATCACAGGCTATCGGTGTTTTGACCATCGTCGTCAATATGGAGAGACCGGTTGGATTATTATCCAAAGAACCACTCCGTATTGGCATGAGCATTGCAAACCAAGTATGCGAAATATATTGAAGACGGAGTAAAGTGCAAGGGCTGTTGTATAAGTCCTAGGTAGAGATTGCCTAGGATGGATGTACTGAATAGTGCCTTTGGTTTCGTTCAGTCCCAGAACGAACGTATATGGACGAACGTCTGACCGAATATTCCTAATAATCAAATGGGTTGGTCTATATAAATATATATATGGTTGCAACGGATTTATTCCCATAGCATAACATCTAGAATATTTGTGTAAACCAATTAATGATTAACGGATCTGATAATGTGGCATTCAAAGTAATTATCAAGGAAGAAGTAATCGTAGCCTCTGCCCTCAACAACCGGGAAATGACAAAAATCGGGCAGGCAGCATGGCTATGTGGGTAGCTCCTATTGGGGTGTATTATCACCTATCTAGAGATTCATTTAATTCCTTACTCTATTCGATGTTGTCCCATTCGGGAAACGGTTGTTGATCCCAACAGTTGGTGATATACATTCGATACACTCAAGCGAAATGAGTGGTCAGTCATGTGTGGCCGGGTTGTAAGATGTTCTTATTGAACCCAGGGTATTCCTCTCTAGAGGTACACTAGTGAAAGGTGGTTCCATACCTTGTCATAGTTGGAAATCCATTACTCAATAAGTGCTTGCGGTTTGTGATTGTATATTATATATGTGGAAAGTGAGATGAAAGCATTCCACTAGATTCTATTTATTTGAGTTAGACACTATTATAATATCAAAGGAGTTTTGATATAAAGATTATCGTTTTCTTTCAAAAGGGTTTGAAAGTAAATCAAGTATTTTGATTCTCATAAGGGAAAACCCGTTCCGTGTTATACGGCGTGGTCTTATGAGATATCGTTTGTTTTCTCAAACTGTATTAAACTGTTTACTCATACCAGTCCCATGACTGACCCGGAATTTATTTTGTTTTGTTCTACCTAAACTCTTGGGTGCCTAAATTTGTACCGGCGGTCAAGTAGTTCATGATTTTACAGATCTATCTAAAGGAGCTTGGAGCAAGAGGCTTCAACGTTAGTTATCTAGTGTTATTTCCGCTGTATTGTAAATGTTGTACTCTGATGATAATATTATGTATATATAGTCAAATTTTGTATTTCAAAAGCTGTTATATATTATATTTTATTCCGTTGTGATGTGAGATTCTGTGTTGTTATTTCTGTTCTTCTTCTATCTTTTTCTTCTAAAAAAAATGATTCGTATTTTCGTGATATAAGGGTTGGATGTATTATGTATGTTGTCAACTCTTATAGTACGGATTTGCGGGCCATTACAAATAACTTGTATTGCAAAACATGATTGGGGTTTTTGGGGGCATAATCTATATATTGATCTAAAGCTATAATTTGGGCATAACTCGTATTATTAATCTCGTTTGGGGTTTTAGGGGGCATAAACTATATTGTGAAATTGTACTAAAAATTGGGGCATGATTTATACTGTAATTATGACTTGTGGTTTGGGACATACAAATCTGTAGGCTTAATTTAAGATTAAGTGAAACTTCTTAATGGAACTATAAAGAATTTTGGAAACCTGTTTAATCCGTTAAAATTCGGGCATAACTTGTATTGGGAAATTTGGGGCATAACTTGAATTGAAAACATGAATATGGATTTGGGCATAAATCAAATTTGTGATTTAGATCTTAATTTGGGGTATATGGTACATGATGAATATGACTTGGAAAAGGGGAATGAAAACCTATAATGAAATAGGGATAATTGTTAAAGAATGAAATGCCTAGAATTACAGTAATTAGAAACTGTAATCGCTCTTAGACATGAGGTTAGATTACACTTATGGCAAAAGTCTGCCCGGATCCGCCCGGCATATCCAGCGACCACAAGTGGTGAATCTAATGTGAGGGGCCTAAGTGCATAAACACGTGACGGTGCTAAGACATGAGGTTAAGTCCGACTTGTGGAAGAAGTCTGCTCGGACCCAACCGGCAAATCCAGCATCCACAAGTGGTAGGCTTAATGTGGGAGGTCTAGCTCATTATAACAATAAATGAATATATGGTAATGAATTTGTAATACTTAACCTGTTTAAATCCATAAGGATTTTATGAACCTGTTAAATCCGTGGGGTTAAGTAAGTTTGTTAAATCCGTGGGGTTAAGAAAGCATGTTAATTCTATGGGGTTAAGTAAACTTGTTAGATTTGTGGGTTTAAGCAAACCTGTTAAATCTATGGGGGTTATACGAACCTGTTATCTGTTGGAGTTATATGGACCCGTTGTAAAGTTTAACCCATAAATCTGTAGGAGGTTATGCGAATCCGATAAATCTGTTACGCATAAACTTTCAAAATCTTAGTTAATTGGGGACACAAGATCTGTAGTGGTTGGCTTGCGTCATATGTTGTATGGGACTCATATTAGTTAGTAACCCATTACGGTATTAAAGGGGGACCCCGCACTAGGTAGGGGTCAGGCCACGCTTACTGAGCTAATTATAAGAGGTTCATCTGGGAGGAGGTGCATACTGGCGTGTTCCAACGGACTCATGTGCTTGCATGTGTACGGCTTTCTCTGGGAAAATAAGACGTTGTTGCATCAGTAAATAGGTTTGTGTCTTTCTGTAGGTTGCCACTTTAGAAAGTAATGCACCCTACTGTGGGGCCGACACGGTATATTTACGGATAGGGAGCCGATCGATTGGGGGTAATAATTAGGGTACATCTAGTCCTGTCTGTTTCTGTTGGATACCTGTATTTTTGTTTGGATTAACACTCGTTATTTCTATTTAGGGTAAAACCCGTTAATAGAGTACACCTAAAACTACCATTATATTTATGTTCGGATATCTTATTTTGTTATACTAGTGTTGGTGAAGAGAAAAGTATTAGGGAAGTGAAATATATTATGTTCATCTTGTTCAGTCTATTATGCCTGTCTTTTGATACTGTTATCTCTCTCTCATCCAGTTTATATGTCTGTCATAATGCTTTTACTTATTTATATGCTAAAGTAACTGGGCTCGCCAGACTTTATGTCTGACCCTTTTTGTTTCGCCTCTTTCTCTTTCGTTCCCCCCCCCCCAAGTTCTTAGGGTGGGAATACTCCTCTGTTTTGATTTGGATTTCCTCTCTCTTCCAGCTTAAAGTTGATAGATGCATTGCTTGGTTTCACATCTCTTTCTGCTATGGCTTAGCTTTATCGGGGAATTATGCTCTACTGTGCTTTATTATGCCGTTTTATGCTTCTTTATGTACTCTGATGGTTTTGAAACAAGGTAGAGCTTTTGATGTAATAAGTTTTAGTGTTTTCAGACATCTTTTGTAAAAGTTTGGTTGGACCACGAAGTTTATTTATGTAATGAAATTTTTCCTTTATTCCGCTGCTTTAAATTATCTGTCTTGTAATATATCTGTTTCTGTTTACCTTCAACGCTTCACTGAAGTTAATGCATTCCCTTAGTGAGTGACAATAATGGACGTGGGGTGTCACCCTTGGTATCAAACCTGAAGGATACCAGATCATATAAAAGTTTTGAAAAAAAAAATTATTTTCAAAATGGTTTTAAAAGAAGCATTTTCAAAAAAAACGTTTGTTTGAAAAACATAGTCCCCAAAGCCATATGCACTATCTTTCGATTCTCTGTTTGAATCTCTTTCTTTCCAGCTTGTCTGGGGAACCCAATCTTCCTAAGGGTTTACAGATACCAGCTTGGTTTCGTAGGTATCTGGAGGCTACGGCACCTGCCGTAGACCAAACAGACGCTCCTTCTCCATCTGCAGCCGTTGTTCCTCCTCCTCCTCCTCATGTTGATACTTTCTCTAAATTATGCAACGATTTCCATGCCATGGGCGGAAAACCATTTCACGGAACTGAGACTTTCGTAGAAGCTAGGAATTGGCTTAAAGAGACAGAGGATTTGTTTGAGATTTTTGATGCAAGCGATCGTAGGAAGATTCAGCTAGCAGTTTGGCAGTTGAAAGATGAAGCTTCATTTTGGTTGGAGGTGACCAATGCTGAACATCCGGTAGAGACTTGGGTTGATTTCAGACAAAGATTCGAGTTTAAGTTTCTTTCGCAAGCCGAACAGAGATTGCAAATGGAGAAGTTTTTGGCACTTAAGCAAGGAAACATGTATGTTAAAGAGTATGTTAATAAGTTCAACCAATTGGCGAGGTTTGGATTGGAGTTGGTGAATACCCCACATAAGAAAGCCTTAAGATTTTCTAGGGGATTGAATGAACCATTGCTTGGGTTAGCTATGTCGCATATTCCTATGGGTGCGACTTTTGAAATATTGGTTGATATGGCGTTTTTGTATGAAGAAGCTAAAGGTGAAAAGAAAGTGGTGAAGGTGGAAAATCATAAAACAAGAAAGTGTGGCCTAAGAAAGAACAACAACAAGAGGGCGGAAAGAACGACAAAGCTCAAGGCAAAAAGAAATGTCATGGTTGCGGGAACATGGGTCATTTGGTCAAAGACTGCAGAAAGAGGAAGAATGCATGCTTCAACTATGGTGAAATCGGACATTATACTAGGGAGTGTCCGAAGAAGAGTGGACAGGGCCAAAGGGCAGAATCTTCTGGAGGGCAAGTGCATGCTCTCGTGGATGATGTACCGGATAGAGGTAAGAAAAATTTCCGTTGAAGATTTGATTTCTCTTTCCGATCATCCTATTAGAACTCTTTTTTTATTCTGGCGCTTTGCATTCTTTTATTTCTGATTTTGTGGTTGAGTCTCTTCACCTTACTCCTAGTCTTGTTTTTGATCCCGTTATTGTCTCAAACCCCATAGGGAGTATGGCTCATCAGTCTGCGATATGTCGGGGTTTGAGGATATCTATGTAAGGCGTTGAGTTTGACTGCGATGCATATGTTCTGGGTTTTGGTCTGATTCTAGAGACTGATGGATGTGCATGATGTTTTTCACGTTTCCCATCTACGGAAATATCTTCACGATACGGTAGAGATAGTTGAACGGAGCTTGCTTTAGGAAGTAGAGGTAGAAAATGAGGCGGCAGTCAGACGAGTTTCGATCTGTATACTTGGATCAGAGGTTAAGAAATTGTGCAGTAAGAAAATCAGATTGGTAGAAGCATAACGGGGAGAAGACCGCGATGATGAAACTTCGGGGATTGAAGAAAATATTTGCACTTTGTATCCATTTCTTTTCGAGAAGATGTTCTTAACTTCTTTCCCAAGTTTTTGTTCGCACTTGCTTCTATCATTTGAGTATATCCTATTGATCAAATATTCGACCTTTAGGTAGAAACTAATGGATGGAAACATGCGTTGGAGACATGATATGTTTGATGGTTGCAAATGGATGCAAGTGTTTGCTATTGGTTGCTCGTGGATGCATACACACACACTAGGCACTAGATTGGCTCAAAGCACTCTCATACTACATATGGATGTGTGTGCATTTTCATTTTATGGATGCAAAATGGTTGGCTCATCATATGGATGTTGCATATGGATGGATGATTGTGCACGCATATAGAACCTATATGAAATAATAGGACTCTTTGCATACATATCGGATACATGGCACCAACATGATTTGCATTAAAGAGGTCAACTGGATCAGTGGACCGCCTGATTTCCTCATTAGAATATAAGAACATATCAACACACTTTAGCTTAAGTTCATAGAAGCAATAGAATATTTCTAAGGACAATGGATGCTTGTGGATGATGGACGAGTATATGGTTGTGGTTGTTAGGATAGTAGCATTCTTCTTAACTTAGAGATTTCAGGGACGAATTCCCTTAAGTGGGGGAGAATGTAACACCCTGAAAATTATAGACATCTTAACTACATTATATAATGAATTTAATGGGGATAACTTAATTAAATATTGTGAATTAAGTAAAATGGACTATACCATTGTGTTCGTCTCGGAATTCTAGTCAAGATAGTGCCAAAGTTTGCGTAAAACGGACATCATATGAAGGAGTTATTAAGCTTAGAAGTTTGTATATATATAAGAGAAATATATATATATATTAAACAAATAAAATATTCAAAAAAATTTCAAAACAACAAGGCGGGAAGAGCAAATGACGGAACCGACCCCGTTTGGGTGTCGACCCGAGTCCCGCTGGGTCGACACCAGTGTCGACTCAGGGTGTTTGGTGTTGACACTGGTGTCAACACAGGTGTCGACACCTAAAGGGGCGGGGGGTCGACACCCGCACAGATCTGGGAAGAATTCAGTTTTTTGAATGTAGATTGATTTCTTGGCTAGGTTCATTGGTTTTACGCTATAAATAGGCCCCCATACACCAAATTCTCTTCTCTCTTCTTTCCCTAAACTCTTTCTAAAATAAATAAATAATGGAGACAATGAAATGCTACCCCAAATTGGATTGAATTAGGCTATCTTCTACAACAAGCATTAGAGACCTTTCTTATACCTTAATCTAATCTCTGTGAGTTCATCTTATTTTAGTTGTAAATACTTAAAAGTAATCCTGATTTGTTTATATGTTGGATCTAAACCTACGCCTAATCAGTCCTGTTATTACATGTTCATCAGATCTATTCTTATATGCATGTTTCTGTTCATCAGATCTACTCTTATATGCCTATTTCTTCTATCACATGCCCATTTCTATTACTTTTGTTTTATGCCTATTCTGCTTTTCTCTCTCTCATTCCCTTTTTATTTTATAGCCAGGCTACATTCGAGCCTAGGCTGATATCGCTGAAATATGCGTACGAGTGAAATTGGGTTAAATTGGGAAGGATTGGAAATGGTAATTTAGGGGCATAACTTGTACTGTAAATCATGATTGGGGTTTTTGGGGGAATAATCTATATATTGATCTAAAGCTATTTGGGTATAAATCATATTATGAATCTCGATTGGGATTTTTGGGGTCATAAACTATATTGTGAAATTGTACTAAAAAGTGGGGCATGATTTATACTTTAAATTACGACTAGTGGTTTCGGACATACAAATCTGTAGGCTTAATTTAAGATTAAGCGAAACTTGTTAATGGAACTATAAAGAATCTGTGAAACCTGTTTAATCCTTTAAAATTGGGGGATAATTAGTATTGGGAAATTTGGTGCATAACTTGAATTGAAAACATGAATATGGATTTAGGCATAAATCAAATTTGTGTTTTAGATCTTAATTTGGGGCATATGGTACATGATGAATATGACTTGGAAAAGGGGCATGAAAACCTATAGAAATAGAGATAATTGTTAAAGAATGAAATGCCTAGAATTACAGTAATTAGAAACTGTAACCGCGCTTAGACACGAGGTTAGATTACACTTGTGGAAGAAGTCTGCCCGGACCCGCCCGGCATATCCAGCGACCACAAGTGGTGAATCTAATGTGAGGGGCCTAAGTGCATAAACGCGTGACGGTGCTAAGACACGAGGTTAAGTCTGACTTTTGGAGGAAGTCTGCCCGGACCCAATTGGCATATCCAGCATCCGCAAGTGGTAGACTTAATGTGGGAGGTCTAGCTCATTATAACCATAAATGAATATATGGTAATGAATTTGTAATACTTAACCTGTTTAAATCCATAAGGATTGTACGAGCCTGTTAAATCCGTGGGGTTAAGTAAGCCTGTTAAATCCGTGGGGTTAAGAAAGCATGTTAAATCTGTGAGGTTAAGTAAACTTGTTAAATTTGTGTGGTTAAGCAAACCTGTTAAATTTGTGGGGGTTATACGAACCTGTTAACCTAGAAAACTTAACCTGTTACATCTGTTGGAGTTATGTGGACCCGTTAACTTGTAAAGTTTAACCCGTAAATATGTAGGGGGTTATGCGAATCTGTTAAATCTATTAGGCATAACCTGTCAAAATCCTAGTTAATTGAGGGCACAAGATCTGTAGGGGTTGGCTTGTGTTGTATGGGACCCAAATTAGTCAGTAACCCATTTTGGTATTAAAGGGGGACCCCGCACAAGGTAGGGGTCAGGGCACGCTTACTGAGCTAATGATAAGAGGTTCATCTGGGAGGAGGTGCATACGGGTGCGTTCCAACGGACTCATGTACATGCATGAGTACAGCTTGTTTTGGTAAAATAAGATGTTGCATCACTAGTAAACAGATCCGTGCCCTTCAGTAGGTTGCCACTTTAGGTAGTAATACACCCTACAGTGGGGCCGACACAGGGTATTTATAGATAGGGAGCCGATCGATTGGGGGTAGTAATTAGGGTACATCTAGTCCTGTTTGTTTCTATAGGGTACTTGTATTTCTGTTTGGGTTAACACTCATTATTTATGTTTAGGTATCGGTTAATTCTGTTCGGGGTAAAACCCGTTACTAGATTACACATAAAACTACCACTATATTTCTGTTGGGATATCATGTTCTGTTATACTAGTGTTGGTGCAGAGAAAAGTATTAGGGAAGCGCAATATATTCTGTTATGTTATTCTGCTCATCTTGTTTAGTCTGTTATACCTGTCTTTTGATACTGTTATCTCTCTCTCATCCAGTTTATATGCCTGTCATGATGCTTTTACTTGTTTATATGCTAAAGTAACTGGACACGCCAGACTTTATGTCTAACCCTTTTTGTTTCGCCTCTTTCTTTTACATTTCCCCCCAGGTTCTGAGGGTAGGAATACTCCGGCTTGATTTGGATTTCCTCTCTCTTCCAGCTTGAAGATGATAGATTCATTGCTTGGTTTCACATCTCTTTCTGCTATGGCTAAGCTTTATTGGGGAATTATACTCTACTATGCTTTATTATGTCGTTTTATGCTTCTTTATGTACTCTGATGGTTTTGAAATAAGACAGAGCTTTTGGTGTAATAAGTTTTAGTGTTTTCAGACATCTCTTGTGAAAGTTTGGTTGGACCACGTAGTTTATTTATGTGATGAAGTTTTTCCTTTATTCCACTGCTTTAAATTATCTACCTTGTAATATATCTGTTTCTGTTTACCTTCAACGCTTCACTGAAGTTAATGCATTCCCTTAGTGAGTGACATTAATGGGCGTGGGATGTCACAAATTTCTTTTTAAGCACTCATTTACAGCCTTTAGATTTACAACCAGGGGTACATCTACCAAGTGCCAAGTATTATTGGGTTCCAAAGAATCCATCTCATCATTTATAGCCTCTTGCCAAAAGTCGGCATCTAAAGAAGATAAGGCCTCTTGGAGGTTTAAGGGATCCTCCTCTATAGTAAAAGCACAAAGATCTGAACCAAAATCTTTTACGGTTCTTGCTCTTTTACATTTTCTAGGTTCAGCTTTAAAATTTTCATTAAGTTATGTTGTAGTAGGCATACTTGAAGTGGCCTCACTATTCAATTCAAAAGGATTTTTTTTCTTTCATAAAAATCTGCATCATTAGATTCAATTATATTATGTGTATTTAGGTCATAAAATCGGTATATTTTGCTAATAGTAGCATAGCCTAAAAACACATATTCATATGCTCTACTTGGCAATTTTATTCTCTTAGGGTCTGGAATGCGAACATATGCTGAAAACCCCAAGTTCTGAAGTATGACACATTGGGTTTATATTCTTTAAAATTTCATAATGTGAAATTTTATTCTTAGATTTAGGGATTTGATTCAGAACATGGCATATGGTTAATAATATATCCCCCACCAATGTTTTGCTGCACCAGAATTTAATAAAATGGCAACTACTAATTCGGTAAAGGTCCTATTTTTCCTTTCATCTTTACAGTTCATTTCAGGTGAATAGGGTGTAGTTCTCTCATGTATTATACCATGTAATCTATAAAAATCCAAAATTGAAGTAGATTCATATTCTGTTCCTCTATCACTTCGATGTCTCTTAATTTTCCTATTTGGTTGATTCTCAATTTCAATTTTGAATGTTTTAAACATGTCAAATGCATCGCTTTTATTTTTCATAAGGTATACGTAGGTGAAATTAGAACAATCATCAATAAAAGTAATAAAATAACTATGTCCATGTCTAGTCAAAGTACCATCAAGCTCACATATATCAAAATGAATTAAGTCTAAGGGTACAGATGCTCTATCAACAGAATTATGAGATTTCTTTGTGATTTTAGCTTGAGTACAAAATTCACATTTATCAAGTTCATATATTGACATTTTAGGAACTATATCTAAGGTGCTTATGTTATGAATTATTCGTTTATTAACATGACATAATCTGAAGTGCCAAATACTAAAATCATACAACATATAAGCAGAACTGGTCACTTTATTAGATTCAACATTCAATTTAAACATCCCATCAGAAGCATAACCCCTTACAACAAAAGATCCCTTAAAAGTTAAGGTATACAAATCAACCCTAATAACTTGAGTAAATCCAGCCTTATTAAGGAGAAATCCAGAAATCAGATTCTTCCTCATCTCTGGAGTATGCATAACATCTTTCAGAATTACTGTCTTTCCAGAGGTAAACTTGATTTCAAATTTCCAACCCCAACAACTTTAGCGTTGTGAGAATCTCCCAACAACACTTTCAGATCATCAACAGCCATGAATGTAGTGAACATATCACGATCATAGTAGACATGGTGAGAAGCACCATTGTCTACCCACCAACCCTGTAATCCAGCAACAAGGTGAATCTCAGTAATCATAGCCGTAAGAGGCTCCTTAGTTAGGTTAGCGTATCGTGTAGAGCGTTGCCTGTTTCGACACTTTCGTGCCATATGACCTCGTTTTCCATAGTTGTAATATAGAAACAACTATCCAGAATCATTCTTTTGGGGTGGTCGCTGCTGTCCTTTCCGGTTTACTTGCGGATCCCCATTCTGTTTGTTGCGCCTGTTCTTATTCTTAAAGGAGTTCTAGTTCGGTTTCAAAACTACGGGTTTGGTCCTTTTAGAGCTGTTGTTTATGACAACTAGCACTTCCTCTTTCTAGTCCTTCTTGCGAGCCTCCTCCTCAATACTGAGGCATGTGATCAAGCTCTCTAAGGAAAATTCCTTAGTCTTATGCCTTAAGACATTCTTAAAATCTTTCCAACGTAGGGGAAATTTGTCAACAATAACAACAACTTGAAACTGTTCGTCCAATGCCGTACCTTCGGAGATGATCTCATGAGCTATTTTCTGAAGCTCGTGAGACTACATCTCTACTGACCTGTCATCTGCCATCCGGTACTTGAGATACTGGCTCATAGCATACTTCTTTGCCCCTGCCTCCTCAGTATCGTATTTCTTCTTTAGTGCTTCCCAGATCTCCTTCGCTGTCTTGTCCTCCAAGTTGTAGTAGTCGTACAGATCATCGCTGAGGCCATTCAGAATGAAGTTTCTACACAGATAGTCCTGCTCAATCTAGATATGTTGTTGTTTTGATTGTTCAGACCAAGAAGCCATTCGCACTTCATTAGTTCCGTCGGGTTTTTCTGGCAACTGCGGTTTGTCGGTGATTAGAGCAACAACCACCTTTCTCATCGTCAGGTAGAACTTCATCTTCTGACGCCATCGTTTGAAGTGCAGGACTTCGAATCTGAATAAGGCAGCAGTAACAAGTGGGATCTAGAAGGCAGAGGGAGCATCATCATCATCTAGGGTTAAGGTCGAAGCCGTTGTTTCAGACCGTCTTCAAATTGTTGGGAAACAATGGCTGAGTCACGTACTTCGTCGCTTTCTTGAAGACGATTCGGCGATCTGGACAGAGGTGCAAACAAGTCATTCTCTATCACCGATGTCTCTAGGATAAAACAGCCTAGAATTGTTACTGATTTGCTTGCACAACAAATTAGTTCATTTTGAACTTTTGAATTTTTTCACTGCTCGGTTTTTTTGGTTAAGAAATTTTAATGGCAGAGGAAGAAAATGTTTTCGGTGGTAAAATCTCATTTAAAAATGAATTATCATAGACGAAAAATGGTTGAAAGGTTTTACCGTGTCATGTAAAAACGGTCAAAAAATTTACCATCTAAAATAAGACGGTTCAGAAATAACAGCAACTTGAAATTGTTCGTCCAAGGCCATACCTTCGGAGATGATCTCCTTAGCTATTTTCTGAAGCTCATGAGACTGGATCTCTACTGACCTGTCATCTATCATCTTGTACTTGAGATAGCGGCTCATAGCATACTTCTTTGCCTTTGTCCCCTACGTATCATATTTCTTCTTCAGCGCTTCCCAGATCTCCTTCGTTGTCTTGTCCTCCGAGTTGTAGTAGTCATATAGATCATCACTGAGGCCGTTGAGAATGAAGTTTCTACAAAGATAGTCCTGCTCAATCTATTTCTGTTGCGGTTTTTATTGTTCAGTCCAGGAAGTCATATGTGCTTCATTAGTTCCGTCAGGTTTTTCTGGCAACTGCGGTTTGTCAATAGTCAGAGTAGCAACCACCTTTCTCATCGTCAGGTAGAACTTCATCTTCCGACACCATCGTTTGAAGTGCAAGACTTCGAGTCTGAATGAGGTAGCAGTCACGAGTTGGATCTGGAAGGTAGAGGGAGGAGTGGCATCATCTAGGGTTGAGGTTTAAGCCATTATTTCAGATCGTCTTCAAATTGTTGGGAAACAATGGCTAAGTCACGTACTTCATCGTTTTCTTGAAGAAAATTCGGCGATCTGGTATGAGGTGTAAACTAGTCATTCTTTATAACCAACGCCTCTAGGATAAAACAACCTCGAATAGTATATGATTTGCTTGCACAACAAATCAGTTCAGATTTGCACTTTCATATTTTTTCACTGCTCGGTTTTTTGGGTTAAGAAATTTTAATGGCAGCGGAAGAAAAGTTGTTTGGTGGTAAAATCTCGTTAAAAAATGATTTTTTATAGACGAAAAATTGATCAAAGGTTATACCGTGCCATGTAAAACGGTTAAGGAAATTTAACGTTTGAAATAAAATGGTTCAGAAAAAACAAGGATTTTCAGTCCAAAAGTATAAGTGTCTACACTACAAAGCCCAAGCTCAAGCCCAGGACCGAGTCGGGCCGGGTCGGGTCAGTCGAACGCGTGTGTGGAGGTCATGCATTGCCTCCCTTCTTACAACAAAGCATATACTGGAAGACCCAAAGCCCCAACATGTCTTCTAAGAAACAAGTATAAATACTTGCTTCTTTCATATAGTCTCAAGATGTGGGACTATTCACATGTAGGAGCCACTCTTACACTTATTCCAAAAAAATTAACAACTCATTTTTGTTTTGAAAAACAATTTTCAAAGGAATCTTTATGTAAACAAAATGGCAAACTTCTTAAGGGGGATGAAGCTACCATTAACTGCAATCGACTAAGCCTTGCTCGGGTTTGTGTGGAATCAAACTTGTGCCAATCTCCCCAAATAATAATCTTTGTTGGCCAAAATGGATGTGACTTTGGCAAAATATTAAGTATGAAAATCTTTCAATTTATTGTAAGAAGTTTAGAAAATTAGGAGGAAACCAACCTACGGATTGTAAAGGAGTGGTTGGGAGGTAAATTTTCATATTTGGATCCTATTGGCCGCAACCCCCGAACCGCGCCTGCTGTTGTTAATGTTTCTAAAACTAATGAAGCGAATCCAGGTCAATCTGGAAAGAATGTTAGCAAACAAGGCACAGTAGATAAAACCAAACGATTGGCTCCCGTGGCTAAACCTCCGGCGATTCAAACTTAGGTTCCATATAGCATTCAATCTATTAAAAGGCTTCAAACCCTATGTTGTAACTCCGGCAAAACTCCAATATTATGTCTCAGGTGCATAAAGTGCCACATTGACTTCTAGTTCGGCTACCAATGCACAAACTATGGTTTCCTCACTTCATGTTCAGGCTTCTGCCACATCGATTATTCATAGTGATAGTGTCACTATTATGCCCAAAGCGAATGCCTCTACCCATCATACAAATTGCGCATCTTCATCTATATTGTCGTGCGGTGATATGCACAGTGACACACTGAACCATATGCAACATTTTACATTTGTTAATCCATCTACTACTGATGTCGCTGCTTTGTTAGCAGCACCCCTGTCTTCGAAGCATGCCATTCCATGGTACTACCTGGACGCATCTAGCGACTTCCATCTCGCTTAATTAATGCTTAGTGCGAGCCTGTGGAATCGCACTTCGTATCTGTCACAATTCGCTTTATTTTGATAACCTTCCACTGCATCAAAGATTATTTTGATAAGTAGCAGTACATCTTTTTTATAACTTCATTTTATTTAAACATTCCTCCTCCTCCATGTTGCCCTCTGCCGGGCAGTTGCCATAGGCAAATGTCTGATTGGCCTTACCCTAGCACTGGGCCGGTTTATAAATAACAAAGATTCAAGTTTTCAAGAACCAATTGATTGCTTAGCAATATGCTACTTTAGTATTTTCTTTTATGAAATCTTGTTTTCATGAGACAGCATCAAAGAAATTCCTAATTTTATCTAATTTTTCTGGTATTTTATGTATTTATGTATGGTATCATTCCTACTGAATATTTTCCTTTAGCAAATAAGCAGCCGGCAATATATTGTGAAAGCAAAAAAAAAGATGGCAAGGAATAATCCCTACTTGACAAATTTTAGTTTCCTAGAATCGATGGTACTTTACAAGTGAGAACAACAAAAGCTGATAATAGAAAATAAAAAAGAATTCTCTCAGTACAGATAAAATGCATCATCTGATAATTCGTTGTTTGGCAACAAAGAAAATCTAACAGATGCTTTAACTAGTTTTTTTGTCAAGGTGAAGAATCTACTATAATATTCAACATTTCGATTCTTATCAAAAGCTTCTAACTCCAAGGAAATAACAAAAGGTTGTAATTATACAACCATGTGAATGAATTCTAAATTCCAACTTCTTCGGATACCATTTAACTTCCTTCAAGACTTAAGATTTCTAATAGAAGATTCTTCCTCTTTTCGAGGCACTGATAGTAGATTCCACATTCTCATCTATATGAGCTGATGATTCGGTTCGAGTCAAAGAACCAGTTTGAACAGATGGACCCATTTGATTTTCCGATCTTATTTGAGATGATGAACCCACTTGAATTGGTAATCTCATTTGAGTCGACGAATCCATTTGAATCGATGAAGCCATTTGAACTGAGGATCTTCTTTGAATTAGCGACTTTGTTTGAGCTGATGAGACCATTTGAATTCCTGGTCTCATTTGAGCCATTTGACGAATATGAGCTAATGCCACAGGCGACAATTGTTGAACTAATGAACCCATTTCAATTACTGGTCCCATTTGAACAATTGAACCTGTTTGAAATGGTGAACCTGTTTGAACTACTGTTCTTGTTTGAATTGCAAACCTTGGTTGAACCAAAGTGCCTATTTGAATTCTTGGTCTCATTTGAGTCATGTGACGAAATTGTGCTAACGCCACATGCGACAATTGTTGAAATGCTGAACCCATTTCACTTGCTGCTACAATTTGAACAAACGAGCCCGTTTGAAATGGTGAACCTGTTCGAACTACTGATCTTGTTTGAATTGGTGACCTTGGTTGAACTGAAGAGCCCATTTGAATTCCTGGTCTCATTTGAGCCATTTGACGAATTTGAGCTAAAGCCACAGGTGACAATAGTTGAAATTATGAACCCATTTCACTTGTCGGTCCCATTTGAACCGATAAACCCGTTTGAAATGGTGAACCTGTTTGAAATACTGATCTTGTTTGAATTGGTGACCTTGCTTGAACTGAAGAGCCCATTTGAATTCCTAGTCTCATTTCAGCCATTTGACGAATTTGAGCTAACGCCATTGGCGACAATTGTTGAACCGATGAACCTATTTCACTTGCTAGTCCAATTTGAACGGATGAAACCGTTTGAAATGGTGAACCTGTTTGAACTATTGATCTTGTTTGAATTTGTGACCTTGGTTGAACTAAAGAGCCCATTTTAATTCTTGGTCTCATTTTAGCCATCTGAAGAATTTGAGCTAACGCCACAGGCGACAATTGTTGAATTGATGAACCCATTTTACTTGTTGGTCCCATTTGAACCGATGAACCCGTTTGAAATTGTGAACCTGTTTGAACTACCGATCTTGTTTGAATTGATGACCTTGGTTGAACAGAAGTGCCCATTTGAATTCTTGGTCTCATTTAAGCCATCAGAGCTAATGTTGCTCTTTGCATATGCGACAATGGTTGAACTGATGAATCCATTTCACTTGTTGGTCCCATTTTAACCGACAAACCCGTTTGAAATGGTGAACCTGCTTGAACTAACGATCTTGTTTGAATTAGTGACCATAGTTGAACCGATGAACCCATCTGAATTGCAGGTCACACTTGAGCAAATGAACCCGCTTGTAATGATGAACCAATTTGAACTACTGATCTTGTTTGAATTGGTAACTTTGTTCGAATCGAAGAGCCCATTTGAACCGGTGAAGCTGCTTGAACCGGTGAACATGTTTGAACCAATGAACCTGTTTGAACTAACGGTCTTGTTTGAATATGCGACGTTGTCTGAACCAATGAACCCATTTGAATTGCTAGTCTCATTTGAAATGATGAACCCATTTGAACTAATGATCTTGTTTGAATTGGTGCCCTCGTTTAAACTGATGAACCCATCTGAATTGCAGGTCTCATCTAAGTCGTTGAACCGGTTTGAGCTGACCAACCCGTTTGAATTGATGAAGTTGTTTGGACTGACGATCTTGTTTGAACTAGTGGCCTTGTTTGAGCCGATGAACCACTCTGATTTGCCGGCTTTAACTGAACCGACGAACCCGCTTGAGCAGGCGAGTTTGGTTGAACTGAAGATCCAGTCCAAGTATCAAATGAAGCATTTTTTTCCTTATTTTCTCTACCTGCATTACAAATTCAATTTTGCATATTATTAATCAATAACTCTAGTACAATATGTGGTGCATTTCATTGCATACCTTGCAACCAAGAGAGCAGAAAGATTTTTCATTATCAACTCTTAGTAAAGCATGACAAAAATTGCATTTATTCCGATAAACCCTTTCGTGATTTCCCGAATGGAGCTGTACACTTTCACCAGAACCATGTCGTTCAAGAACCTGCATTTGTATTATGCTGGTAATTATATCAACTAAGAATTTATTTATTTTCTTTTTTCCCTCCTCCTTCTTTTCTTGGTATAATTTATGAAACATGCATTAAACAGCAATCATAAATTTATCATTTCAGAATCAAGGAACTGCATTTTTTCTCATCTGTAAGTTAGGATGGATCGTATAGAATCGTATATCCTACATTTATATTTTATTATTATTAAACAACAATCATAATTCTATCATTTCAAAATCAAGAAAATCATACAAAATCATATTTCCTAACAAGAATTTAAGAAAAAGAAAAAGGCAATAAAAAATGGAAAATTAACCTGAACATCGGAGATATCAAGCAAACCAAATCAGTGAACAACGTCAGTGGTCAAAAACCATCCACCATGGTAACGTTGGACTGTAAATTTATCATGAGAACCACGTTCAGAACCCTTGCCAAGGCAATGGGGACACAAACACAATTTTCAGCTGACGCAGTAAGTGCTGTATTTAAATTCAAGCACTCCGTGTTGTTTGCACCGTTCAAAAGATTGTATCTTTAGCAAATCTTGTAGCAATTGGGATGCACTCATCTTGCCACAGTTCGAGTTCTTGAAATAAAAGGAATGAGATAAGATAATTTTTGAAGAGAGATGATCAAAGAAATGGAAGAAAGAGGAGGTATTGTAGTTATCAAGAATTTTTTCTGCACTTATACTGGTTAATGATGGTAGAGATGGAATGTTAGAAATCTGAATTAGTGGGATTTTGTATATAAGTGTTTGTTTAAGGTTCCCTTTTATTTTTTGGGCCCGGAAAAAAGTGTCCACCACATCCATATACAAATGCAAAAGCAAACGTTTACTCAATTTACCTGCGTTTGAAAGAAAGAGATGTACTGGGGAAAGTATTTCAGCATTCGACTATGGTCAGCAATTGTCAGTACTAGTTTTTTGGCATCACTTTTGGTTGTTTCATTGTGACTCCACCATCTGATTGGTGAAAATTATAAGCCCCCCTCCGATTTTCACCAATCAAACGCCGGAATGATGGTTATAGCACCAAAAGTGGTATCAACAAGCTCAATCTCAGCAAATGTGTAAAGAAATGTTTTCAGACACATAAAACGCGTCAAACACTAACAGTTGTTATATAGTTAATTTTGTAATAATTAATACGCCATATGAAATATTTATAATTTGTGAAAGTAATTATTATATGGAATAATGAAAAATAAGCCTAATAAAATCAGGTTTATTGGAATTGAATCAATACAAGAAATAATATATTGGTATCTTAAAATCTTGTTATAAATATTATTAATTGTGTCTAATGGCAACAACAATGAACAACATTCTTCGAGTGCGACAACTTTTACAATAAATCAAATACTTTCAAACTTTTATAGACGAGAAATCATGTCACGCACTATGCAAAATAAAATCATTTCTATGTTTTGCAATCGTTTGCATTAATTTATAGTTAGTATAATTTTAATTCAATTAGTGTAAAAGTTCGCACTTTCGATCATTAAAAGTCAACGCTAAAACACCATTGGCATTCACCTACTGAACATTCAAGTGCCAAAATACGTATTGTTGAGAAGGAATAAAGATAAAACATAATCTCACAGCAGGACAAATGATCTATAATATAAATATATTATTTACGGAAAAAAGACTTTTATAAATACAACAAATTATAGTAACTACATAAAAATCAGCCTTAGCCGTTATAAAAGTCTGTCTTTACGTTAGTGATAAATATACAACATAAACAACACACCGGAAAATAGTAGAAGTACATTATTATGTTTAGTGCATCTAGTTCATTTCCTAAAGCTCCAAACCATCCAAAGCTAGATATTTAAGTAAGTTGGGACTGGCACTAGCATTATAATAAAATAACATCCGGCTCACTCTCTTAATTCCACATTAGAAAACATATCTCAAATGGATTTCAGTTTATAAAATCCTCATATAAAAGGTATCGTAAGACCTTTTAGTATAACAGTATGATTTTTGTTTGATGATAACAAACATATATATTATTATATAAATGTGTTTCTAAAAAGTACTATTCTATATTTCACATCAAATACATACAAAAATAAATATTTATATTGAATAAAATGCTACTACATAAAATTGAATATTCAAATAGTATTTTTATTCAAATAAATATTTTATTTCAAAATCTGAATTAGTACAAATTTCTGAGTCCACTATTTACAATTCAATGCTAATAACATTTTCAATCACATATACATTGGTTCCTCACTACATTTTACTCAATTCCCTCAGTTATACATACTCAGTTTACACATACAGACTCATATATATTCATAGACACACATTGAATCTTCTTGTGCTCTATTCCAATTTAGTCACCTGCATACCTATCGCAGAAATACATATAGTAAACTGGAACAAAAATAGATTAAAAGACTAGCAAATATAAATTTATTTTAAATTTTATTTGCCTTAGAATTTTTATGTGTTTCTCATCACTTTTCTAGACTTGGATTGTGTGTGTGTGTGTGTGTGTATATATATATATATATATTTATGTATGTGTGTGTGTTTGTGTGTGTGTGTATGTGTATACACACACATATTTATTTCAGTTTAGATTACTTGTGATATTCACAGTAATTTACTGTAAATATCACAAGGTAGACAGAATCTTTAGTGTCTGCAGATCAGTCTCAGCACAGCTATTGTGGTCTACTGATCAAGACCAACCTCGACTCACATCTGTGGGCTGCTAGTCTTGTCTCACATCCATGTCTGCTATTCAAATAGCTCATATGTATAAACTTGAAAATTGCACTTGCACGATACATGTATACGCATACATGTGTATGTATATACTCATATAAGTTATAATGTGCAGGTGCATTAGTCGATCATGTAAACAACATGTCAAGTGTGGCAAAGTACAACTGGACAAGCTTAAATAAAATATTTCAGTTTCAGCATCACCAAGAATACAAGGCAATCTAGCAGCCAAGCCAAGTTGATAACCAGCCAAGCATCAAGTGGCATCACATAACATATCAAGGAAACTTGATCACATAAAGCATGTGCATAAAATTACAAAGGTGCAGCAATAAAGGTCAAGTCGAAGACTCAAACCAAAATGATATAAAGGATAATACAAATGCAACTCCGAACAGAAACTTAGTGCACCGTCACAAAGACAAAAGCCAAGCATGGTTTAGGATAAACATCCAGCCAAATTCATGATCATACATATGCAAGCACTTAAATGAAACAAGAAGGTTTTCCAGTGTCTCTCAAAGCAAACAATTGCATGTTGCAATGATTTAGTAGGAGAGTTTAATGGAGTGCTAGAAAAGATGAAGGAATGGAACCTGATATATATATATTGTTATAATTGTTTACATATACATACATAATGACAAACACACACAATGATGTATATGTAGAAATGTACAAGAGTACATGTTCAAAGTAAACAGAGCAGGAAAGTGCACAAGTATACAAGAATAACACAAATGGCCGAAATCAAATCTGGACACACATGCACAGCATGAACAAAAATTGGGCAGTTTTCAACTACATTGATATAGCAAGTACACAACATAGCATTGCTCATGTACAAAATGAGTAAACAAATACATGCACATAAAAACTGCAGTTTCAATTCCAAAGTATTGAAACAACAATTCATAGCAGGTGAAGCTAACAAGGAGAGTATGGAAGTAGTATAGAGCCTCAAACATATGCATATGGTTGGACACAGTAGTGACAAGGCACTTAGGCTCAAGGAAAATGGTCAGAAAACCCAAACAAGACAACAAGCAGTTCGAATTAGCTATGCACATATCAAGTATATGCATCAAGTTCAATTCTAATACCATAGAAGATAAATATAGTTTATCAAGGGGGGCAATCACCACATTAATTCTTTAAGGTTATGTATAGCTCGAGAAAATACAGGGGAAATATTTGCAAGATATGAATTTTAAATTAGTGTCGAAAACGTCTAAGTTGAAAAATTCAAATTTACAGAAATTGGTTCGAACGATAGAGGAAAGCTACAGCATGTATTACTCGGCAAGAAGAAAAGTTCCAGAGATCAACACAATATGCACGGCAAGACCAAATCAAAGAAATATCAAGAGTTAGTAATATTTACGCAAAAATCACAACCAAGTCTAACGAGAAGAAATCAAAGAATATATCAGTTTTTAATCCTGTAAATGAACCACATCATCATCGACAGTAATCTATTCAAGTACGAGCATAAATTAAAATAAAATTTGAATTGCAAATTCATACTATAGAACGGACAAACAATCTTGGATCCATTCGAAGTACTTCGACTCGATTAAAGAAAAGGAGCATTGCAACAGGAAATCGAAGCACATTGGAAGAGTAGCAGAAGAAAGATACTTCCCATATCGAAGGGATTAGAAACCCTAGCATAAGTCACCTCTGCCATTTTTATATCTAGAGGAAAAAACCCTGTTTCGGTCAACATTGAAAGACAAGGGAAGCCGACTTATTTTTTAAAGTGACAAAGCAAAGGGGCCGACTATTATATTTAACTTAGTTTATTAGGGTTTTATTTGTTTAAGTTTAAAGTTTTTATTTTGTAATAGTTTTGAAGTTTACTACTAGGGTTTATGAGTCACGAGTTTGTAATTCGAGGAAATATGATCTTGAGGATAGAGATTAGTGAAGAGTTTTGAGTGTAGGATTAGAACAATTGGGAGCGGGTGTCCCGAGCTTACAGGGGATTTGTTGACACCAAAAATTGGTACAAACCCATAGAAAGGATTTTGCGAAGGATAAATGAAGATGAATGATTGTAAAAAATGAAAATAGAGGAAATCACACACGAATTTATAGTGTTCGGCGTTAACGAGCCTACGTCCACTTTATAATCTCTTATATACTTTAACAACTATTACAGTTAGAATAGTTTCAATGGTAGTATGACAAGAGATCAACAACATTCAAGAATGGAAAATAATACAAAATTCCCCCAGTACTTTCATCTGAGTCCAGAAAGGGTATTTATAAGTGACACAGTACTTGAGCTGGTTGGAATATGTGTCCAATGATCCACGATAATTGGGAAGCAAGAAGAAGCGTCCTCCCCTGATGGAATCAGAATGATTTGGATCAATAATGAAAAGTGGCAGGCGATCTGATTTACTTGGACAGTTTAGATCAGCAAAATTTGGGAATGAGCTATTCTTTAGATAGATATTTGGTGAAGGATCAGGCGTGCCCTGACTCGGTCGGCCCGATTATGACGGGTTCTAACTGGTTGGTGCACCAAGTTTCCGTGCTAAGCTTAACGGGGTTGGACCAGAACACTCGTCGGTTGGCTCATCCCTAAGTAACGACTGTTTAGCTTGTGTTCCCTTGGCGTGAGTCCGTAATATTAATGAGCCTTGATGGGCTCGCCAAAAGTCCCATCAACACTTTGCCCCCCAAAGTATGTCGTGTTGGAAATAGGGCATGCTTTGTAAATATATGATTCAAATTGCTTTTTCACATGGGCCAAAGGATCATCTATAGGGCAACTTGAGTTGTCTCTTCACAGGCCTCGTAACATGAAGTTGACTTATTGAATGCCTCGAAAACTTGTATTGGTTCAGGCTATAATGAAGCTGCATTGTTGTATGTCCTATTCGATCAACCATTGCTTAATGTCGGGTTGACAAGTCAGCCGAGTCTGATCCAACGGTCATATCACCTGAATACGAAGAGTTACCCCTTGTATTATAAAAGAATGGTTCGCATCACTTTTCCCTTTTTACCTTTATCTTTTACTGCAAGCCAATTTTCTATTTTAGAGAAGGAAGAAGGAATAGTCTTCATCCACAATCAAGATCATATCTTTCCTTGATTCTATAGGTACAAATCGATTTTTTCTGTTTCATCTCTCTCAATGCAATTAGATGTGATTTCTTTACGCACAGCTTCTTCCCTTTCTTTCTTCTCGTCATAATTTGGTTCCATGTAGTCCACGATTGGACCCACCGGCGTCGAATCGCCGGAGTCGGGGGCGATGTGGTAACAATTGGTGATTCTGACACCATTATGGCGTGGTCCGATGGTAATGGAGCCACTATTTTGAAATGGTGTGAAAGTGAAAATGTTTCTTAAATCACTAGTACAAAATGGGCATATTTGACACTAGTTTTATGTGGCCGTAGAAAAAGTGTTGCCTTAGATCGTTTTTTTCAAATAGGAAACACCAGTGGTGCGTGGCCTCCGCGGCCGTTGCCTTATCCCTCTAAGGTAACGCTTTTGCCCATCTACTGCCATGGAAAGAAAGTATTGCATTATAACCCTATTGCAACATTACTTTCAAGTAATGCAACAATATACAGCATTGTCTTAAGCAGAATCAGAGCCTGACTTTCAAGTCACAATAGTGGGGCCACGTCAGTTGCCAACATGTCACATGCCATGTCATCTTTCCACGTCAGCTGTCGACGTGTCACATGCCACGTCAGCTTTGCGGCCCACTTGACATGTGGAATTAATAATATTTTATTTAATGTAATACCACTGTATTATATAATGCAACAACATTATCTTGAAATGCAACATCAGAAAAAAAAGAAACGCAGCAATAGAAGAAGGCAAGTGCTACATTAGAAGAAGGCAAATACAACGCTTTAATTAAAAAATTTGCAGTACAAATTTTGAACATAGAAGAAACTCATCCATTACATATGATATTTCAAGAAAACATGAAAAGAACCACCATACGAAAAGAAAAGGCAAAGATTCATGTATTATCCAAATACCAAAACTCAAAAGTTGACTATGTTACATGTCCGGTTTCTTCATTATATAGAGTAAGCTCGAACCACTTCAAAAATAGGTGCACGGCATAATGGACATTTTCCTCCATTCCTGACCAATTCATTAGCGCATTTTGAACATGCACACATGTGTCCAAATCTACAAAATGTATTAATCATTTATATATATAAATCATATATATGCAGCAATCCAATTGCGATAGGATATATATATGTACCTGTACAAGAGGGAATCGATGTGAGTATCGCAACAAGTACCACATGTCCCTTTCCTCATTTGGCTCCATTTGGACCCGTCATCCAAGAAGTCATTTCCATTGCAGTTTGAATTGTAGTAACTCAGTATTTGTGTCCCGACTTTGTTCTCTGTATCTACTCTATTTTCTGGCATTGTTCTGTACTTACATTTGCTTTGGTTCTTAAGGGTCGAGCTTATGTGACAATTCCCATTTGTTTGAGTATTCCTACACGAGTGAGTTTCAAAAAATTCATCAGTTCCATACACGAATGTTTAAGTTGAAGTCAATGGTATTTAGCCTCATGCACATATGTAGTCTTAAGAACATAGGAATCGGGTTTCTGGGGTAATGAGTTTTTGGTATATATTTTCGAAATATTGTATTGCAAAAAATATGCATGAAAATACATAAATTTAAGTGTACATGCATAAATATATAATTTAAGTATGCATGTTCTCAAGAATACATGGCATAAATTGTTTTAAGCTCTCCAACTAGTCAATGTTGTTTCCTTTCTCTTTGTGATGTAAAACTATGAACACTGTCTAAATGAAACCAACTACAGGCTGAAGAACTTACGGCTCTGAGAATTTTTTTTGCTTTCAAACTGGTCTTCATTGTGAATAGTGCGATTTTCCCCAACATTACTTTACAGGTCCTTGATATTGATATTATGCTTAAACACTAAGGGCAGAAAAATACCATGATTTTCTTTTTGGAGATATTTCCTAGAATGAAAAAAAAAAAGGAAATTACTTGAGGCAAAATGAACACTAAACCATCATCTACAACGAGCATCACCTGCACGTTTGAATAATGATCAGACCATGATATCACGGTTATATTCGCTCCATCGCCCAAATTTGAAGATGAAAAACTATACTAAAACACAAATAAAAGAAGAAGGTTTAGAAAATAGGAAAGTGAATTGAAGTACACTTAAAGAATGAAGCTTCAAAAAGACTTCTTTATTTATGAAAACAAGTGTACAGATCGTATTTACATCAAACTTTGTTTCTTTGTAGCTTTACCGTATTGTCAAAATTATCACCTGAACAGGCGTTGGAACCAAAATGCTATCCCTGCAAGCATCTTTATCGTAAGTTAGACAAGCTTGTGCACTACTGTCATTACTCGTAAGTGATTATTTTTGGCATTCTGGGTCTTTAGAGTTGCATGCCTAGCACCTTTAGATTCAACATCTTTACCGGCTTGGTCGTGGATCTGGAAAGAACAGCATCTTAAGTGACAGTAATTTAAAGTATGGAACACATACATGAACATACAAAATATATCATGATCATCTACCGATTAGATTATTGTTTTTGAAATGCAGGCAGAACCGCTCATCTCTTAACCAATGGTTAGTTGCATGGAACATATATAATTGATTCCTTTTATTTATCAACATCATTATGTTACAAAAAATGACAATAAGACATGAAATCGACCTATGCCTAGATTATGAGAATTACCGCTCAGTTTATGCTTATCAGCAAAATAAAATAGCTTTAGCTCCATTACAACTTGGACATAAGAATTGAGCATGAAGTTCCCAATAATCATACATTAAAACATGCAATATTCTTTTCTAGTAAAGGGTAATCTTTTGGTTTACTGGTGATTGATATTATTTTACTTCATTTAGTCGTGAGCTTTCATTTTGTGCCATGGGAAAAGAAAAGAAGAGGCTTTACTGTCCATTTGATTCTCTTTCTTTCTGTTTGCAACTCTATTGTTTCTTGTTATGTTATTTATTTCTTGTTACCTTGTTATTTCTATTATTTCTAATTTGCATATCTATTTTGTTGTGTTACCTCATTATTCTAGAAAAAAAATATAAAAAAAATCACTTTTTTTTAGAGATAGAATGCCAAGGTTTCTTTTCAGTTCTTCTTTATTTATTTTTTATTTTTTTTATTTTTTTTTTGGCAAAGCCAACCGGTTTTTGTAGTGTTCCGTAACACTTTTTTATTATTACCAATAATAAAATTAAATTATGGTACAGGTGACTGTAGTTTGCAGTCAGCTAGTTCGGTTTTTAAGGTGGACCGTCCACCGTGTACGGCATTTATAGTGGGCCGTCCACTCAATCTAATCTAGATTACAGTCCAGAAGCTAGTTTAAATTACTAGACTACTATATGACGTCTCCACGCAGGGAGAATTAACTTTTTACAAGCTACATAGCCAAAACTAAAGTAACAAGTAAATAAGAATACTTTAGCAAGTGCTGTGAACAGCATCCATGGTAAGACTAGATGGCAGCCACTCCATCAAGCCATGTTACTTTCTTCGTAGAGTTCCATTTCGGTTTGAGTACAACAAGGACCAAAAAACTACTGTATCACTTACTGTACATGTACATAAAGTCAAACAGCCGAAAGTAAAAAGCATGGCTTGTGTACTCAAAACAGTGACATAGGCATTGCAACCAGATTTGACCTATCAGCAGCGAAGACCTGAATCGACGGCATGTAGGACTTGAAAACAGTGGAAAGGAGGATTAGATGACCGCAGTGCTAGCACCGATGAGAGTGAAGCTTCTCCTGTGGGCATAGCAAGGTCATGGAGAAGATCCAGAGAACAATACATAGTTACAAGTTCCATACACCCAAATGACAGCTTGATTCTAGCTCCACAGGATTGGATATTCAACCAGAACCACGCGAACCAGAAGAATTAAGAGCAGGCAAAAATCACCACATAAACAGACAGCAAGTTCAGCGCCCAAGACATCTCGTATATGCCGCTATTCACAGGTGATAACCCACTGATTAACTATCCCAAACCACCTAGAAACCAGCTAAACACTGACTTAACGAACAGGAGAAAAAATCGAACTAACCATATACTGAGATCTAAACGCCGTTTACATATAACGAAACTGAACAACAAAACCAAATATGGCAATCAAGCACCACGAGACACTCAGAAACCCAAAATCCAGTAACCAATGCCAAGAAAACAACCAACAAGACACAGATCCGACTAACATTGAATGCCAAAGTCGTAATCTGTACCATCACAAGCAGGAAGCCAAAACGCGAAACCAGAAAAACAAATAAAGCGTTGCTGCTCACCAGACCGTTCCACGTTAGTGTTTCGAACCCATACCAAAATCGCGTCAAACAGTTGAATTTCCTGCTTCGGGAAGCAAGTAGTTACCTGAATTCGCCACAAACCCTAGTTAGGGCTGTCGTCAGCACGGGAAATAGAGGGATCTGAGGTATAACAATGAGATTAAAGAGGAATGGGGGTGTTGTTGCACAGCTTCTAACTTGGGACAAAGCTTAGATCTGGAGATAAGAGGGCGTAAATTCATGCGGGAAACACGCATAGCGAAAGCATCGGGAGGAGAAAGACATGAACTTTGTGGAGAAGAGAGTGGTCATGGAAGAAATTCTGTGAAGAATGTAGCGAGATGAAAAGAAGAAAGGAAAATTCCCAATGATGCCATTTACGTTTCCCAGACAAAATATGAAGCTTTTTTTGGTTTTGAAATTATTTTATTACTGTTTTTTTTTGTTTCAGTTCTTCTTTTGTTCCTTTATGCACGACTTCTAACAAAGGCAAAAACAAAGAAACCAGATGTGGTAGAAACAATACAATATTTTGGCTTAGCAACGGCATAAAGAAATGCCATTTGCACTTGCCATACACCAAAAATACAACAGTGTATCAACCTTATTAGCATAGCTCTTAAAATTAAAAACAATAATGAGTACAAGAAAGAAGCTAGTTTCAAGAAACTGCAACTTTAGTCGCCTTTGCTGCATAAGAATACTTGAGCTCTTCTTGTACCCTTTAACTTATGAGTATCAAAATTCAAATTTCAAAGTTAAAAGAATCTATTTTAAATTTCAAATTATATAATGGCAATAACTAGAGATTCAATTTTGAATCATTGTCATCAAGCAAGAATTGTGCTGGTTCAGAGTTAGCAACGCAACCGTATCTCAAAATACTGTATTTCTTATGAACTACTGTTAGCTTTCCTGTTCCAGACTTTCTGTGAATATCAACCATCATTTTTGAATATTCCATTAACTGATCAACAGTGTAACCAGTGTAGACTTCACAAGTTTTACTCCAATCCTTAAATCCCTTTAAGCTGCATTGAGTAGTAAATACTGCGAACGCAGCCAACATAGAAGGTTTGAACTTGAGCATCTCATACTCCACAAGACAAAGCTCAATGATGCAGTAAGAAAGAAACTCTAGCTTTCTATTTGACTCAGCTGCCTTCAAAAATCTCCTCATAAAAGCATATGGATTTGGTGTTGGAAATATTCAACCTATTGGGGCCACATATGCTAATGTATTGGCTATCTTATGACTAAGTCCGAATACGTGATCTAGTTTGAAATAAATATCTGAGGACTTTTAGGGTATAATTATCATGTAATATAATAATGTGTGGATACCAGAGTGATAATTTTGGTTTGTTGAAGGGCCGAACTAAAAATATCACACTACTATATATATAGGGTTATGGTCCCCGAATTACACAAGTTATCAGAGTGTTCTCTAACCTCTTCTATAGAGACATATTTACAGATCTGAGCTTGTGTCAATTTGGAAGATCTAACTCAACCTAATTCTACATATCAGCAAACACCGATGGATTCAGGTATGGCTTCCGCTGATCTCTTTCATCTTATTCTGTTTATTCTCGACTGAATCAATATGGTTATATTCAGATTCGTAGCGAATTATTTTCTACCAAGTGGTATCAGAGCCAACCATTATTGATTCTATTGGGAAAATTTTGATTTTTTGTTTGATCGTATATATACATATGATGAGTTTATTAAAGTTTGTTACATGTTTTGCCATCTTACAACAAATTTGTATAGTTGTTCCTTTTCATACGGCTCCTTCCCTGTTTGCTGAAGTTTTATCAAAACTGATTGAGTTTATCTAATGTAAGCACCTGATATTAAAAAAAAAGTTTTTTTTTGTATCAAACCATGCAAAGTGTTGTTCCAGTATGCGTTAAGGTAGAATATTAGTCTGGTGAATCATTCTTTTCATGATGGACATTCTCTTTTGGATTCATGCATTAAATTTCTTCCAGTATGTTCAAAGTATTATGATTGTTTTATATTATAATAGTTGTTCAACTTTATATGGAGCCATGTACTCGATTATTCATGCAGCCGTCATTTTTGACCAAGTCTTGTATTTAAACTATTTTTCGGTTCTCATTATGTATTATGCGGACGGTTTAAAAGTTGCTTCATTTCAGTTGTAAGCAATTTTTTTTATTTTTTCTTTTGGATCTCGGCACTGATTCAGGTTTTGTTTTAAATTTTTTAAATGGTCACGTTGTTATCATGCTATGCGGATATACTACAGACCACTACCCTGACATGTATTAATTTATTTGGCGACTCATTGTATTGAATCCAATACATCATTAATAGGAACGTTTTTATTATTTGACCTGTTCAAGATTCAAAGACTTGGCTATCCATATATTATGGATATTATTTCGGTTTCCTTTTCTCTGTTGCTCGCATAAACCAAAGTTTTTTTGTGAACTGACTTTAGAGTTTTATTGGTCTTAACCATTATTTCAGTTTAATCTTTTGATCTGTCATGTGAGTTAAGATGCAAAGAAATTCAATTTTTTTTTTGGTGTCTCTTTACAGCTGTAAATATTTTACATTAGTAGTGAATTAACTTTAAAATAATATGTCACCAAAGTGACCTCTATATTTTGGTTGTTCATGAAAATGTTTAATATTTGTGTGTAGTTATTCATGCGAATATTAGTCGGCCCAAAGGAAGGCTAATGTTTGCCGAATCACATACACATGTGTGATGATAGATACGTGATAATTATAAGGATTTAAGAGTGAATAATTAATCAGCGCAAAGGAAGGTTGTTATTCGACTTTTATTTATTGTCAGTATTTGATCGTTGCAACTAGAGTATCACTAGCAACTAATATTACTGTCCAAAGACTTGATATTAATGTTGTACAAGATATCTTGAAAAAGAGAACTACCAATTATTTGAATTTACTAATGTTGGTTTATAATGTAAGCATATTTAATTGGTTCTTTTATTGATTACAGTTAATATGACTACAGCATCTGCCAATCTTAACAATATTCCTATTCTGACTAGAACAAACTTCAAGGATTGGAAAGAGAACATATTACTTGTTCTTGGCTGCATGGATCTTGACCTTGCACTTAGGATGGACGCACCTATCCCTCTTACGGATGAAAGTTCTTCTGATGCTATAAAGAACTTTGAGAGGTGGGATCGTTCAAACCGCATGAGTCTAATGATCATAAAACGCGGCATTCCGGAGGCATTTAGGGGTGCGGTGTCTGAAAAGATAACCAACGCCAAAGATTTCCTTGCTGAGATTGAAAAACGTTTTGCCAAAAACGATAAGGCGGAGACAAGCACACTTTTGCAATGCTTGATTTCCATGAAGTATCAAAGCAAAGGAAACGTAAGGGAGTACATTATGGAAATGTCAAATATTGCTTCAGAACTTAAGGCACTTAAGCTAGAGCTTTCAGATGATTTGCTCGTGCATTTGGTATTAATCTCTCTTCCTTCACAGTATAACCAGTTCAAAATCAGTTATAACTGTCAGAAGGAGAAATGGACTCTTAATGAGCTCATTTCATACTGTGTGCAAGAAGAAGAGAGGTTGAAGCATGATAAGACTGAAAGTGCTCATTTGGCCTATACCCCTAAGAGAAAAGACAAAACGAGAAAGAAGGAAAATGAAGCTGCTAAGGGTCCGGCAGAAAAGAAACAACAAAAGGAAACTGATGGTTGTTTCTTTTGTAAAAAGCCTGGACATTTGAAGAAAGATTGTACCAAATATCACGCTTGGCGTGTTAAGAAAGGTATGTCTTTTTCTTTGGTCTGTTCTGAAGTAAATTTAGCTACAGTACCTAAAAACACTTGGTGGATAGATTCCGGTGCCTCTACTCACATAAGTGTTTCTATGCAGGGCTGCCTGAGCTACCGAAATCCAACTGATGCTGAAAGATACATCTATGTGGGCGATGGAAAATCGGTTCAAGTGCAGGCTATTGGGCATTTTAAGTTATTATTAGGAACTCAGTTTTATTTGGATTTATTTGATACTTTTGTAATACCGTCATTTAGACGGAATTTGGTTTCTATTTCTAAATTGGACAAATCTGGATATACTTGTTCATTTGGGAATGGTATTTTTAGTTTATCAATAAATTCAAATCATGTTGGAACTGGTTCTCTTAATGTTTGTGATAACTTATATATGCTTGATGTTAATACATCTTATAATGAAGCCTTGCATGTGGAATTACATGGTACTAAAAGGAAAGCTAATAAAGAAAATTCAGCCGCATTATGGCATAAGCGATTAGGTCATATATCTAAAGCTAGAATTCAAAAGCTTGTGTCAGATGGCATTTTGCAATCCCTTGATTTTTCAGACTTTGATGTTTGTATAGAGTGTATCAAGGGAAAGCAGACCAAACATAAGAAAATAGGTGCCAATAGAGCAACCGACGTCTTAGAATTGATACATACAGATATTTGTGGGCCATTTCCTGAGGCATCATGAAATGGACAACAATATTTTATCACATTCATAGACGACTATTCAAGATATGGCTACCTATATCTTATACATGATAAATCGGAATCCTTGGACATGTTTAAGAAATTTAAGTTAGAGGTTGAGAACCAACTCAAAAAAAGAATAAAAACTGTCAGATCTGACCGTGGCGGTGAATATTACGGTAAATCTGACGAATCAGGTGAACAATGCCAAGGACCGTTTGCCCACTTCCTAGAGGAATGCGGAATAGTCCCACAATACACAAGGCCGGGTTCACCTAGCATGAATGGTGTTGCTGAGAGACGAAACTGAACCCTTAAAGATATGGTAAGGAGTATGATTTGTCATTCTACCTTACCAAAATCACTCTGGAGAGGGGCATTAAACACAGCAGTTTATATCCTTAATAGGTTACCCACTAAAGCAGCTGCCAAAACACCTTATGAGCTTTGGACAGGCAAACAGCCTCCTCTAAAGCAGTTTCATATTTGGGGATGTCCAGCTGAGGCAAGGCCTTATAGGCCCAATGAAAGAAAATTGGACTCTAAAACAGTGAGCAGCTCCTTTATTGGTTATTCTGAGCGATCTAGGGGCTATAAATTTTATGATCCCACACTAAGGAAAAATTTTGAGATGGGAACTGCAACATTTTTTGAGGATGTAGAGCTTGGGGGGAGAAATAAAGTAAGGAACATTGCTTTTGAGGAGGAATCATCATCTATGATATCCACTAAGGTTACTTCTTCAAATGATATGACGGTTATCGTGCCTGTCATTGATCAAGAAGTAAATATGGAACCTCAACAAGACAATGTTGAAGAAAATCCTTTTCAAGTTGAAGACAATGTTCTACAAGAACAAACTCAACAACCTCAACAAGAATTACCATTAAGAAGATCCACTAGAGATAGAAGAAGTGCCATTCCGGATGATTATGTGGTATTTCTTCAAGAATTAGAGGATCACAATGGATTGGTGGAAGATGATCCTATCAACTTGCACCAAGCCATGCAAGATATTAATTCTCAAAAGTGGATTGAGGCCATGAATGAAGAGTATAAATCTATGCAAGACAATAAAGTTTGGGACCTTGTCACTTTGCCTGAAGGTGCAAAACCCATTAGTTGTAAATGGATATTTAAAACCAAAAGGAATGCAGAAGGAAAAGTAGAAAGATACAGGGCACGTCTTGTAGCAAAAGGTTTTACTCAAAAGGAAGGCATCGATTTTAAAGAGACTTTCCCTCCGGTTTCATCGAAAGACTCTTTTAGAATAATTTTGGCGCTTGTTGCACATTTTGACCTTGAGTTACATCAAATGGATGTTAAGACTGCTTTTCTCAATGGAGACATTGAGGAAACAATTTATATGGTGCAACCAAAAAACTTTGTGGTCGGAGATCCAAAGAATATGGTTTGCAGATTAAAGAAATCCATTTATGGACTCAAACAGGCATCTCGTCAGTGGTACTACAAATTTCATAATGTAATTACCTCATTTGGTTTCGAGGCGAACATTATTGACAACTGTGTGTATCACACGTTTTGTGGGAGTAAATTTTCATTCTTGATTTTATATGTTGATGACATATTGCTAGCCAGCAATGATTTACATACATTTCATGAAACCAAGAGATTTCTTTCAAACAACTTTGAAATGAAAGATCTTAGCGAAGCTGCTTTTGTATTAGGAATCCAAATACACCGTGATCGTTCACTTGGTATTCTTGGATTGTCACAAAAATGCTATATAGAAAAGGTGCTTGAAAGGTTTGGAATGCAAGATTGTAAAGTAGGAGATACCCCTATCGCTAAAGGAGATAGATTTTGTCTCAAACAATGCCCTAATAACATCCTTGAAGTTAATGAAATGCAGAAAGTTCCTTATGCATCTATCGTAGGGAGTTTGATGTATGCTCAGGTGTGTACGGGTCCGGACATTGCGTACATTGTAGGAGTGTTGGGTAGATATCTTAGTAATCCTGGAATGGATCACTGGAAAGCAGCAAAAAGGGTTATGAGGTATCTTAAGAGAACAAAGGACTATATGCTTACATACAGAAGATCAGATCAATTGGAGATCATTGAGTATTCTGATTCTGACTTTGCTGGATGCCCAGATAGTAGAAAATCCACTTCAGGATATATATTTCTACTAAGTGGGGGAGCCATATCATGGAAGAGTGTTAAGCAATCACTCATAGCTTCTTCTACCATGGAAGCAGAGTTTGTGGCTTGTTACGAGGCATCTAATCATGGGAAATGGCTGCGAAATTTTGTCACTGGGCTGCGCATTATCGATAGTATTGAAAGACCATTAAAATTATATTGTGACAATAAATCAGCAGTATTATATTCCAATAACAACAGAAGCTCAAGCAAGTCAAATTATATTGACATCAAGTTTCTTGTTGTGAAGGAGAGAGTGCAGAATGGTTTGATATCCATAGAGCATATTGGGACAAATTCCATGTTGGCGGATCCGCTTACAAAAGGATTACCACCCAAGGTCTTTCATGAGCATGTTACTAAAATGGGTGTATCTTTTATTTAAGGACTTTTTGGTTCAGGGGGAGTTTGTAATAAGTTAGTTTTATGATGTTGCTCTATAATTTGGTTATGGACATACTTTAGTTTTTCTGATCAGAAATAAAGAAATAAAAGTCAATTTTCTTTTGCACTCCATTTGTTCATATATATATATATATATATATATATATATATATATATATATATATATTGAACATTTTGATCTCAATAAAGTAAAGTTGGACCAGTTGGAAATAGGCATGCAAAGATCACATTTCATGTAATTTCCATGCTACACATACATGATCGATCTATGTCATTTGGTTATGTTAGTATATGTGATCATTGATGGGTTTAGTTACAATGATAGTGACGGAAGCCGCTTTGGTCCTATATTAACACAATCAATGGACGAGATTGTTTTGGATATACTTTATTATTAAGATAGCTATTTGAGAGCTCATAAAGTAAATACATTTATAAAATTGCATATGTGGCCCAGGGGGAGATTGTTGGAAATATTCAACCTATTGGGGCCACATATGCTAATGTATTGGCTATCTTATGACTAAGTCTGAATACGTGATCTAGTTTGAAATAAATATCTGAGGACTTTTAGGGTATAATTATCATGTAATATAATATTGTATGGATACCAGAGTGATAATTTTGGTTTGTTGAAGGGCCGAACTAAAAATATCACACTACTATATATATAGGGTTATGGTCCCCGAATTACACAAGTTATCAGAGTGTTCTCTTACCTCTTCTATAGAGACATATTTACAGATCTGAGCTTTTGTCAATTTGGAAGATCTAAAGCAACCTAATTCTACATATCAGCAAACACCGATGGATTCAGGTATGACTTCCCGCTGATCTCTTTAATCTTATTCTGTTTATTCTCGACTGAATCAATATGGTTATATTCAGATCCGTAGCGAATTATTTTCTAACAGTTGGCACTGACATGTCAAACTTCAAAGTGTTCACCATCGTTCTTTCCATGGATAAAATGTCTTCTCTAGAGTAAGCACAATCAGGGATTGTAATCAAATCCTGTATCACAGAAACAAAAACCTCTTCGTACATGCAAGCTAGAAGCATAGTAGTCACGCCAACCAAATAAAAATTCTTTCTGACTAAAGGTTGCTTTGACAGAAAATTATCTATGAGGTTTACAGTGAGGTAGACTGTCTCATCCATCAGTTCAAACTTGTAAAGTACCTCTGTGAGCCAGTCGATGAGAATAGCTCTCATTTTCTCATTAACGTCGAATTGGATGAGCATGTAGTTGGGACTCACACAACTCTACTGCACAACTCTCAACACAAAATCCACAAGCCATCAACTCTCGTAGCTCCGTACCACTGCAAAACACAAAATCCACAATCATCTGTCCTCAACCATCACTAGCAACTAGGGCTGTCAACAGATACTTTCGGATACGGATAGTGCCATATCCGTATCCGCATCCGAAACCATTTTCGGATATCGGATATCCGTATCCGCGGATACGGACGGATATCGGATAATTATCCACTCCGCCAACAATCGATAAATCAATGAATATAAATGATTTTTTTAGCTTAATATTAATCCTTTTCAACCTAATTGATTACTAAAGTGCTAAAAACAAATAAATATGATGATAATATATAATTTTGAGCAATTAACATGCGTTTAGTAGACTTTTAATTTTGCAAATTAATAAATTAGTACATTTAATTATGTTAAAATACACATAATTTAAGCTATAATCGGAAAAAAAGCGGACGGATAATTTTCGGATGCGGATATGCCTATATCCGCATCCACATCCACTTTCCCGGATATTGGATATTTATCCGCTTTTCGGATACGGATGCGGACGGATTTCGGATTTTTCGGGTATCCATTGACAACCCTACTAGCAACACGCAACCCAGTTCACCATCTCGCTACTACATCTCCACCTAAAAGCAACCCTCATTTACCCTCTTTCTTCGGACTCCTACTAAACTCCTCCTCATAGCCATTCACTATTCCAACTGAACAACATTCAAAATCAACCTCAATTTGCCTCAACACAAACCGTGAACAATAACCCGAACAACCCTTACCAAATGTAACAACCTCCGAACCACCAGCCTCGATTTCCTACTCGCGACCCAAAATCCACAATCCAAATCGATCTCAGACCCTAGACCGAACTACTAACTCCAACTTTGCTACCCAATTTATTACGCTCGGATCGACCAAAACCTATAATTGAACCTGATATGTTCTCCTCTCTATTTCCTGAATCACCGCCGATTTTCCAATTTTTTTTATTATCTGCGTAATTTTCTTGTTTTACCCTTCTACTGTTTTGATTTTAGTTTAGTTTTTTTGAGTAAACGAGATTAAAAGCGTCAGTAAAGAGTAATCATGATTTCACACTGGTAATAAAAAAGCATAGAACCTTGCTATTCTGAAGTATTTGTTCTAGGAACTTATCAACTTAAGTTGAGATGCCCTTCAACCTGATTTCCAGCGTTTACATTATATAGGGCTTGGAGTTCAGTACATAAGTTCATTGTATTTCAGACCCAAATCATCAGACATAAACTACAACACCATGTCTTGTTCAAAATAGGTAGCTTAACATCAAAAATCATCTTTTACACCTAGGGTTAAAGTGGTGGAGCAGCAGAGAACAGCACCCTCCAGCCGCCGATGGAGAAGCTACATGCTGTGTTGTTGAAGTTCGTAGAATTTTGAGTAGAACGGCTCGGGGGATGATAGAAGGAAAGGAGGAAGGAATTTTAGGGAAGTTAGGGTAATAATGGGGAAAATAAATTGAGCAAAGAACAAGGGAGTCTTAACCGCTTTTGATCAATGGATTAGTTTTGTTGTCAGATTGAATTAAAAGAAAAGAAGAAGCAAATTCAGAAATGCTTTGGTTAGGAATTTAGTTTCGATTGTTTATACAGATGGGAAAGAGATTGGGAATTGAGGTGGAACCGTGGAAGAGGGAGGATTTCACAGAGCGGGAAATATCTCGTGAAGGGGGAAATGTCCTGCCAAAATTTGCATGGATTAGTTTGAACCATTGGATTAATCATGCGTCTACAGTTGAGACTTTATTTATGCTAATAACGCGGATCACTGATCTGGATTGTATATATGTAAAGCTACGTTTTTAACTAGTGTTGCACGTCAAAATATTACAATTTCCACCGCAACAGTGCGTTTATGTCTAGTGCAACAACATATATGAATATTGTTGCAGAAGATCAAAGAAAACATAGCTTTCGCAACGCTTTTCTTGCAATGTACACAAATTAGTGCCGAATATGCCCACTTTTGTAGTAGTGAACCCTCAGACACATGGCCACGTTTAAAAGGGTAGCAGTATTGATGGAGATCTTTGCACAGTCTAGCGCATAAGGACAAGAAAAATGATTATGTGATTGTCGTTTATTTATATAACATGATAAGGTAGGGCCAATTCCCTTTTAAACAATCTTTGTCGTCAGTTCGGTAATCTCTCCAATCGACCTCATTTATTCCTGTAGTGTTTACTTTTCTTTAATTCGTACATCCTTGAACCGATTTTTTTAACAGGTCAATTATAATGGTCGAGAAATAGAACCATCCCAAACAAGTGCCCGATAGGGGCAAAGAATTGTCCCTTCCGGTTACAATAGGTGTTTTAATCAAAAAATGATCAAACACCAAATACGATGCTTTGAAAAGTGCGTCGCCCGTTCAGTGGCAAGGTGCTAAGAAAGCACGTTTCCAAATTAGGGGAGAGACACTATAAAAAGCATGTATGAAGAAATGTGAGACCGCAATTCGCAAAAACAAAGCAATAAGAGAGAGGAACACACAATTTTTAGAGTGGTTCGGTCAAACGTGACCTACGTCCACTATGCAAACATTTTCCATTATCACTTTCATGATTCCAAGTACAATTCCATATAAATCTCCCTCAATTTACAATGAATCTCTCATTTCTCCCTCTTTGATGTGAATCGCACTTGAATTAGCTAGTGGATCGGTTAGATCTCCCCAAGTATTGATTGAAATGGATGAAAAGCCTTCAATGCTTCACTTTAGAGGTAGATCTCTTCGATTCCATAGCATTTTGATAGTAGATCCAAGTTTCTAGAGAGAATTCAATGGAGACTTGTGTTGCTTAAGTGGAGCTTGAATGGATTTCCATGGATGAAGCTTGAGAATGCCTTGGAGAAATGATTTTAGCAGCCCTTCGGGGTGTTCCAATCCCCCCCTTGAAGTGTGGAGAAAAGGGGGTATTTATAGTTAGAGATAAGGGGTAGTGGCATACTTGTAAATATATGGTGTATGGTTGGCAATGAGCTGGCGCTAGGTTGGCACGTCTGTGATCGACCAGGAGGGAAAACGCGGACCGACCAGCTTTAAGCTATGTGAACGACCAGCTTTTCTCGCATCAGCATGGACCGAGCAGGTAACACTTGGAGCTTTCGCCTTTTCTTCAATAGAAAGTCACGTGCCCTCCTTTATTTATGCAAGATCCAAATTATAGAAATAATATTCACCAGATTGCCACTCATCCTTCTACCCAAAGATGTGAACGAGCAGAGTATGTACGAGCAACCCTCGCTTGAAAACAAAAGCTTGCCTTGCTCAACCACTCAGGTGAGCAGTGCTCGACCCGACGTTCTCTGATGCTTGACCATTTGTGAGCAACTGAGATTGAATGCTATCGGTGACCGATTACTTGTGCTCGAGACCGACCAGGTGGAGGATCAGGACCGACCAGGTGGATGCTCTTCACAAGACCGACCAGGTGGTGCTCCTCACAAGACCGACCAGCACGAGTTTCCAGCACCGACCTCGACCAAGACGGATGAAGACTGACCAGCATTTGAAGGAATGACCGACCAGCGCCTGGAGCTCGAGTCCGACGAGGTGGAAGCTTGGACCGACTGAGCACGGCAGAGACTCGAGACCGACCAGTAAGATCCCGAACAGTTTTCTGATGGTGCTCGAACCCAGGTTGGTGAACTTGTACTGTTCGACAAAATGCTCGAGTGAGTTTTTGGTAGTTAACATTTTCCCCTCGAAGCTTGTATTTTTCGCTTGCGAGAAATGCGGGCTTCGAAATGAACACGTTTTGAATTGAGATTCAGTCGTAGCTTTTTGTTTGTTGTGGTAAATCCTGCTTTGACTCGCTGATTCCAGACGATCCAAGTTTTGAACTTGTTGACTGGGCTTATATGTTCCGTAGCACTTATTCTGTAATGAAAACAAGCACTTGCACGATTTTGGACTTATACGTTGTTATTGATCGTCCACATCAATAACAGGTTAGTTAATCATTAATGAATGATGTACAATAAATTGAATGTCATATCTACGCCGAACTGCTTTATTTAACAGTTGTGATTTGTCAAACGCTGTTTTCATAGACATGGTATTCAAGTGTGGATTCATAATGGCACTTGAGTTCTGAATTGCAGATTTCAAGTTACGCCTTTGCTATGAATTACGTGATCTCATATGCCGGTTTACGTTTTATGAGACGTGTACCTGATCGGATCAATACTTTGCTTTGTGCTTCTGATGCCAAGGCGATTGTGGCCGTTGGATGGATCAGAATTTTGAATTTGATCAATTAATTTGGGGACTTCTACTTGGAGAAGTCATTGTATCTTTCTGCCTTTGCTTGAAAAGGTCTTATGTAAGGTGCCCCCGCCAGGGGAGGACTTTATGTCGGATGCCCCCGCTAGGGAGGACTTGGGATTTGATGCCTCCGCTAGGGGAGGACTTTATGTTGGATGCCCCCGCTAGGGGAGGACTTCAGATTTGATGCCTCCGCTAGGGGAGGACTTTATGTTGGATGCCCCCGCTAAAGGAAGGACTTGGGATTTAATGCCCGCGCATGGGGAGGACTTTCGTCGTTGCTCTCACGAAGAGGGGCTAGACTTTTTTATGCCCCCGCATGGGGAGGTCTTTCGTCGTTGCTCTCACGAAGAGGGGCTAGACTTTTTTATGCCCCCGCATGGGGAGGTCTTTCGCCGTTGCTCTCACGAAGAGGGGCTAGACTTTTTTATGCCCCCGCATGGGGAGGTCTTATATTTGAATCCGTGGGACAGACGCCAGTTCCTTTACTGGATGCTTTGGCATGGCAAACGATCTCGATTTAGGAATCTGGGCCATAAGTAGTCGCTTGTTCCTTCATGGGTTGTTCGACTTAGTTAGTCACCTCGATGTATCGTGTGGTCAACGCTTGCGGGACCTCGCTAAGGAAGCTGCGACTTATGAAGTCGGTTGTTCCGCTATGGGTCCTTGACCTGGTGAGCCCTCTTGATGTATCGGGTGATCCATGCTTGTGAATTGCACCACATCAGGAGACAGGGACTTAATCAAGCTGTCAGGGATCTGCCCTTTTTTGTGAAGCTTGGTACCCATGAGGTAGACTTTAACAGTCGCGTTGGATGTGCTTAGTTGTGATAAGCAATTGCAACCGGATTGAGAAGTCATGCTCTTTTGGGATTTGCGGGGTTTGCGTCATTCCGTGGAGCGAACATTGGCCTTGTACTGGAAGCACTTGATCATGGCAAGTGTTCATGATTGAGCGCAAGTTGCCCCTTGGAACTTACAACCTACTGCGTTGATTTTAGATATGCTTGTTGACCTCTCCACCGTCTCATCTTTGGCCATCCCTTCTAACCACCCTTCAAGATGGTGTTTTTATGATCGCACTTAGATGTGTTGACACTTTGTGCATCCCATGCTTGAATAAGTGTTGTAGAGTTCGCCATAGTGCATCGGGTTTCAAGGAAGCGAGCATTTGTCCTATAACCTATAATAGAGAATCGTCTTTTAGCAAGTCTTGAATTAACGAAGATCTCGTAAGTAAGAGATTCACACAAGTATGCAGGACTTTATCCATAGAGATATTGTTCAGTACAATCCTTATGCAATATTACAAGTTTTTTACAAGAAGTTCTGAATGTAACAGAAAGCAAGATGTAAAGTAAAGCAAGTAACAAAGTAGTAAGTAAGGAAAGGCGATGATGATCGCTTATTTCGAGTTGTTGAAATGAGATTCCCATCAGCCCTCAGTTGATGATTGGTCTATTATTGGGTTGAACCAAGAGAGAGCCTTGCCCCTGAGGAGTCTGAGCGGCCTTTGAGGATTGTAGATTCTTGATGTACTGTTGTAGTTTGCCATTCTGAATCATTTCCTCAATTATGCTTTGGAGAATTCTGCATTCATTTGTATCATGACCCAGCAGCTTGTGGAGTCGACAGTACTTTCCAGAGTCCAGAGTTTTCTGTGTAACCTTGAACTTTGGTGGCTCCGGATAGTGCTCGGTATCCTTGGTGGCAAGGAAAATGTTTTCTATGGTATCATTCAGAGGAGTGAGTTCTGATGGGTTGTAGAAGCGAAACATCTTGTTTGCCTTGCTGTTTTTCCCATCATTGGCTCGTTTCTGCCCCTGGATATCGTGCTGATTAGGCTGGATGTCAACGCTTTTGGGAGGATCAACAGTCTGATGAAACAAAGGATGATCTCCCACTCTCATATACTCCTCGGCTTTCTTCTGGAACTTTTCCAGCGTGTTCGGCTCCTTCATTTTGATCCATCGACCGAATTCGCTATTCTAGTCTATAGCGCCGATTAGAGATGCTAAGATCATGCGGGGGTCAGGATTCCCTACTTCAGTTAAAGCGGTATTGAACCTGTTGAGGAAAGCTTTAACTGACTCTCCAGGATTCTGCTTCATTGATGTGAGGGAGATGACATCCTTAGCTTTTGTGGCCTGTAACCTGAAATGCTCTTTGAACTTATGAGTCAAATCATTAAAGCTATCGATGGATTTGGGCGAGAGCCTTGTAAACCATAGCGATGCGACGCTTTCTAGATAGAGCGGGAAGCACAAGCACTTAATCTCATCCGTCGCTTTAGCCACATTCATGTGCCACTCGTATCTATATAGGAAGTGATTTGGATCAGCAGTCCCATCGTATGGAGGCAAGGTGGGATGTGCGAACTTCTTCGGAAGCTCAGCTTTGCGAATTCTCCTGGTGAATGGGTTTCTGCTCGGAGAAAAATCCCATTCCCTTTCGCTATCTTTGCGGGTTAGGCCGTCTTTCATCATCCGCTTCACCACGTCCTCGATGTCCCTTTTTGAGTAGTGTCGCTTGGTAGAGCGGACCTCGATTTCCTTTCCGGATGCTCGATCGCAATTAGAGTGTATGGGTCCTTTTCCTTCAGCAAGGGAAGGTGCTCCCCTTTCAGGACTTGCGACTCACCGGGTATCTCGATTGGAAACGCTTTTGGCTTTCAGCTTGGAAGCATGAATGTCGGCTCCGTTGAACCCTTCAATGTTATCATTGCGATAATGATCGGAAGTTGATGAATTTGTGTTTCCCTCAAGGTTAACATGAGCTTTTTGAGGAGGAGCGGGATTGGCTCGAGCGTTTAGGAGAGCGCTCACTTTATCCATCAAAATTTGATTAGCATCCACAAGAGTTTTATTAGCATCCAACAAGGCTTTATTGGAAGCTTCCATCCGTTGGTGTAGATTAGTGACAACGACGTCTAGCTCGGCCCTTGTTACTCCAGCTCCGGTTATGGAATTTTGACCAACCTCGAAGCGGTTTGTAAGAGGTGTAGCTTCGTTGTTAGCAACATTGTTGACGTCGTCGTTGTTGTCGTTTTCTCCAACGGTTTTACTTGCGGTTTTCTTGGACTTAGCCATTATCTCGGACATGGATTTGACTTTGGAAGATTGCTCGTCGATTGGCCCAGATCTGAGATTTGCGAGATCTATGGTTGAAGCAAGCCTAGAGCTTACGTGCAAAGTTCTTAACCTTGTCGAGTTTGGGAGAAGTGCGAATGTGGCCCCACGGTGGGCGCCTAATGTTTTAATCAAAAAATGATCAAACACCAAATACGATGCTTTGAAAAGTGCGTCGCCCGTTCAGTGGCAAGGTGCTAAGAAAGCACGTTTCCAAATTAGGGGAGAGACACTATAAAAAGCATGTATGAAGAAATGTGAGACTGCAATTCGCAAAAACAAAGCAATAAGAGAGAGGAACACACAATTTTTAGAGTGGTTCGGTCAAACGTGACCTACGTCCACTATGCAAACATTTTCCATTATCACTTTCATGATTCCAAGTACAATGCCATATAAATCTCCCTCAATTTACAATGAATCTCTCATTTCTCCCTCTTTGATGTGAATCGCACTTGAATTAGCTAGTGGATCGGTTAGATCTCCCCAAGTATTGATTGAAATGGATGAAAAGCCTTCAATGCTTCACTTTAGAGGTAGATCTCTTCGATTCCATAGCATTTTGATAGTAGATCCAAGTTTCTAGAGAGAATTCAATGGAGACTTGTGTTGCTTAAGTGGAGCTTGAATGGATTTCCATGGATGAAGCTTGAGAATGCCTTGGAGAAATGATTTTAGCAGCCCTTCGGGGTGTTCCAATCCCCCCCTTGAAGTGTGGAGAAAAGGGGGTATTTATAGTTAGAGATAAGGGGTAGTGGCATACTTGTAAATATATGGTGTATGGTTGGCGATGAGCTGGCGCTAGGTTGGCACGTCTGTGATCGACCAGGAGGGAAAACGCGGACCGACCAGCTTCAAGCTATGTGAACGACCAGCTTTTCTCGCATCAGCATGGACCGAGCAGGTAACACTTGGAGCTTTCGCCTTTTCTTCAATAGAAAGTCACGTGCCCTCCTTTATTTATGCAAGATCCAAATTATAGAAATAATATTCACCAGATTGCCACTCATCCTTCTACCCAAAGATGTGAACGAGCAGAGTATGTACGAGCAACCTCGCTTGAAAACTAAAGCTTGCCTTGCTCGACCACTCAGGTGAGCAGTGCTCGACCCGACGTTCTCTGATGCTTGACCATTTGTGAGCAACTGAGATTGAATGCTATCGGTGACCGATTACTTGTGCTCGAGACCGACCAGGTGGAGGATCAGGACCGACCAGGTGGATGCTCTTCACAAGACCGACCAGGTGGTGCTCCTCACAAGACCGACCAGCATGAGTTTCCAGCACCGACCTCGACCAAGACGGATGAAGACTGACCAGCATTTGAAGGAATGACCGACCAGCGCCTGGAGCTCGAGTCCGACGAGATGGAAGCTTGGACCGACTGAGCACGGCAGAGACTCGAGACCGACCAGTAAGATCCCGAACAGTTTTCTGATGGTGCTCGAACCCAGGTTGGTGAACTTGTACTATTCGACAAAATGCTCGAGTGAGTTTTTGGTAGTTAACAATAGGCAACACTTTTGAGTTAGTTCCTAACCTGAGTCAGACACTGATATCCAAGGTAGATCGACACAACCATCCACTCTCCCCGAGACATTAGCCGAGTCCAGTGGAGTGGCAGACAAATTTGGAGCTCCCGATTCACTTTCCAATGCGTCAATTTTGAAAAGTGCCCCGGATGCTCACAAGAGCAAGATGACCCTTAAACATTTGCAGAATATATCTGCCATGTACAACATTCCTTTGGTAAGTGTCCTTCTTCTTGCAGAACGTGATCGGCCTCATGATCCTCCGAAAGGTTATATTGCGTTGTCTCGTCCTATGTGTACCGTTGGAGCCATTCCCCCTTTCCTCCATTTATTATTGGCTTCCTCCATCGAAATGAACCTAGCTAGTATAATCCAATCGTCTATGGCACCCTGCTATCATTATATTACCTGTACATGAGATATTTGGGTTGCCCTCCAACCTTCGACAATACCTAATTAGGGCGAGGTGCCCCCAAACACCAGAGCGTCGGATGATACATAGGCTGTAACCCCAGTCGAGGGGCTCTCTGCCCTTCCCTCATCTTGGGGAGAGGAAAAAAAGCCCCGTCCATGGGGAAAAAGGCCTGCTCCTGGAAAGTTGTTTCAAGAGGCAGACCTGTTGAAGAAAAAGAAAGGGCCTGCCTTGGAAATCCCAGAGGTGTAGGAGGAGTTCACCAAGGAGATCCATGTTGGACGCCATTCGAAAGGATCTGAGGCCAGGAAGGTGCCTCCCCTATTCGTGATCCGCAGGAGGATAAGACAACATCCCCCATCACGACTTAAAGGGTTTAAAGTTGCCTAAAATCATCATTCCTTCATAGAGCCTGGACCCGGACCGACAACCAGTCCGAGGAGACTTCTCCTCTAGTTGAACCTAAAGACACTGAAGGTACTGGTCGAACACTAGAATATGATCAAACTCGTTAATTTATTACACATCATTTGTACCTTACGTCACAATACTATTTTCTCTTATGCAAATTGAATATTAGTGAAATTTATTATGATTATTATTGTTTCCCTTTTTTCACTGAGGAAATAAATACCAAGTTTTACAACGATCTTTTTGCCTCCATCTTGGCAGAGGTCGAGCCAGTCGGGCCAGCGTTGCAAGAAGTTAGGCAAAGTGCTGAAGATGGAGACGACGACAACAAGAAGAGGAAGGGAAAGAAAGAAGAAATGGAAAGCCAAGAGCAAGAGAATCAAAGATAAAGGGATTTAAAAAGGCATAAGCGTATACATGAGGAGAAAGGAGATGGGAGTAAGTCAAAAAAGAAGAAGGAGCATAAGTTCCCCAAGGGAGGTCATGAGGCCGTACAATGTCAGGCCGCTCTAAGTTGTCTCAGGCTCCCAGTCGACCTCCCTTCTCCTGACACATTTCCGACTGATCGAGTTAAAGAGCTAGAGCAAGCATGTCCTGATCTCATTTTCACTGAAGTTGGGCGTGCCCCCGAGTTGCAGCCGCACCCATCGAGCTTCCGTTGTCGAATTTGAACTTACCTTGACCATGCCCTGTTCCAATATGACATAATGCATGAGTATGCCAAGAAAATAAGAGGAGTGTTAAAGGGCAAGCTAGTAGAGAATGCCAATTTGAAGAGAGAAGTTGATTGTGATTAGAGGTCCTTTGGTTTTCTTCATAGGAAAATAGAAGAGCACGAGTCACGAGAGATGACCATTAAGGAAGAATACAAGAAGGCTTCTAAAGATATAATGTTCATCTCCAGTTGAAAGGCCAAGACTGTGATTCTCTGAAGACCGAAGTTGATAAAATGAAGAGCGAGAAAGGTCGACTGGACCTGGAAGTGCAAAATCACAATGCTCTTCTTGACTCATCTGAGTTGGGCAAAAAGCAGGCTAAGGAGAATGTTGCTGCCACAATTGAGTCGACTAACAACATCTGGCTTCAACATGATATTGACTTTCTTACAATCAAACTATACATGCCCTGGAGGTGTCCAGCATAAAGAATGGGCACGGACGTCGTGCTCTTACATTCTTTGCAAGGGTCCTTCGTTACAGGAATTTGTCTTGGATAACAAGCTACCAAAAGGTGTTAACCGACACTTGAAAAATTATCTTGAGAGAAGAGAGGCATGCAGTAAGAGGGCAACCGGTAGAAGAGGAAGCTTTAATGGCCAAGTTTCTGAGCAATGACGAATGGGCAGTGCTAGCCAAAGGAATGGGGCATGATAAGGAAGTAGTAGACGCTGCAGAGGAAAGGGCAAGTCGGTCCCCGAAAGGGAGTTCGGCAATAGTCGGGCTAAGACGTCTCTTCCTTTCTCTTCTGGAAACATAGAGACTGGGTCAACATCTGTCCCTCCCTCCTTACCTTCTAGGGTTGTGGAGAAAAAAACAACCAAGTCTAGTGTGGGAGGTAACCCAGTTTATTTCTCTCTCGCTCCATGTTCATCCATTCGACCATAATTTATATTTCCTGTTGCAGACACTTCTTTGGAGAAGGAGAATGTTGAGGCAGAAACGACGACGGTGGAGAAGGTTGGCGATAGGGGGCCAGCTGAAGTCCCGGAGGAGATGAAGGATGACGAAGGTCCATCAAAGGCTGATGATGTTGAGATTGTAGGGGAAATTAAGATAGGAGATCGTCCTTCCATAGCCGAGATTAATGCCAAAAGCGAGGAGGATGTTCTGTCTATGAAGCCCGAGCTATCCGAGGAACCTTTGAATATTCCGCCTCTCAAAGCTATTCCCCCAACCATCCTTTCTTCGTTCAACGTTCCCCCTTTTACAGACTCAACCAATCCAAAAGAGAGAAGTGTACACTATTCTTCGGTTCTCTTGGTAGCATAATTAAGGGATCAAAACATATGTTAACCACCAAGGAAATGGTGGAGATGGCTAAGCAGAAAGGCTGGTGGACATGATCGAGCGTGGATATATACCACCCTCGTTTTAAAATTCTTTTGTTGCAAGTTTACTTTCAGGCCCTTTGGAAGTTCTATGCGAGTGCGGCCCTAGCGCTTTGGCTATCGGTAAGTCTTGTATTTTTGTGGATGATATTTAAGTAGTACCTGTACGTTGTAATATTTTGTAAATATGTTATGTTGATGTAAATAAAAATCTACTTGCTTTTAAATACTTATGTCCACAACATGCTGGAATGTCATACAAAATGGGAGCTATGTCAGCGTTCCCCCAAAAAATATTCTACTTCAAGGGCTATATATGCATAGTCCTTGTCAGGTTTATTCATCGACCCTCTTGCCCCCGATGTCAGGGGATTTTGCTTACTCATCAAGTTGTACTTAGGACGGGCTCAACCCAGACCAGAGGTCAGATGTCCTAAATAGGAGTATCCTTTGTCCTTTTTACTAATCCTCTAGTCGATGAGGGTTAGAATTTCAGGGATCGAGTGTTCTTTTATCGGGTGCACACCTTTCACATTCACCCTTAGATTTATACTCCTCCTCAAGTCAAGAGGGTCGTAGCTACTCTAAACAGGTAGTCATACTATTTAGGTCGGGACCATCTCACTTTGAGTTTACAAAATGAGGTCCGTGAGTTTGAGCGTCTATATCAAACTCAGAATTAGTCAACCCTGTCGATTTCTTGGTCCTGAACAAAATCAGCTCACAGAAACGCGGTCGAGCGGCAACATTAGTTTTCTACGTTGAATAAATTTTGGTCGGACTACAACATAGAGTCGTAGTCTTTTAAACAGAGCAGAGAAGGAGCCTTTATTTTTAAACTATAAATGGTGATTAGACCCACCTTATTACAATACCTAAATAAAGCAACAGGTTAAAAAAATTGAAAATTTTAAGAAAAATAATGTCTTAAATGTTCAGTGTTCCATGCTCTTTGACACGGTTCGCCATCAACAGTCGATAGCCTGAAGCTTCTGTTATCAAGCTTTTGTTGAATGACGTAAGGCCCTTCACACTTAGGGACCATATGGACAAGAGTTGGAAAAACCCTTTTCAAAACAATGTCACCAATGTCAACGGTCTTTGGTCGAACCTTTTTTTATAGTATCGTGCAACTCTTCATCTACGGGCTTCGGCACGAAGGTTATCCTCCTATCTTTTCTTGTTAATCATGTCTAATGATGTCAAGAGAAGGGCCTTATTAGACAATGGATAATAATAGGTCGTTTGATGAGAAGGAACATCGAGTTCTATCAGAAGGACAACTTCCAAGCCATAAGACAAGCCGAAGGGAGTATGACCAGTGGTTGTCTTGTGGGTAGTACGATACGCGCAAAGGGCCAATGGTAATTCATCGACCCATTTACCCTTAGCTTGCTCCAATCGTTTCTTCAAGATCGCCTTAATAATTTTGTTTACAGCCTTAACTTGTCCATTGGATTCTGGATGCATGAATGATGTATACTTCTTTTCGATATGATATCGCTTGCAAAAATCTCTGAATTTCGAGCTATCAAATTGGGTCCCATTATCGGTGATAGTCATCTAGGGCACACCATAGCAACATATAATATTCCTCACGATGAAATTAATGACACACTTTGTAGTGATTGTGGTTAGCTGCTCGGCCTCTTCCCACTTTGTGAAGCAGTCTACAGCCATAATCGCATACCTGGCACCTCCTTTTGAGATCGTAAAGGTCCCTATTATGTCAATTCCCAAAAGAGAGAATGGCCAGGGACTAGTCACTTGAGTAGGTTCATGGAGCTCAGGGTATTTGGGTGAACCTTTGGCATCTGTCACATCGTCTAGAGTAGTTCGTTGCTTCTTTACTGACAGTCGACCAGAAATACCCATATCTTAACAACTTCTTTGCTAATGTCTGCCCTCTCGTATGAGCACCACACGCTCCTTCGTGAACCTCTCTAAGTATCATCTTAATGTCGCCATTAGCCACGCATCGAAACATGGGGACTGAGAAGCCTCTTCGATAGAGCTGGCCTTATTGGATAACTTATCTGGAGGCTTATCGCAAAGGCTCGTCCCTCGTTCTTTCTCTTCGGGAGGGTCCCATACAATAGGTAGTTTTTGATGGGAGTCATCAAAAAATTCTCTCTTGGGCTCTATCTCTGACTGATCGACCTCTGTTTGATCTATACTCGGGATGTTCAAAGTTTCAATAGGGACTAATTCAGTCTCGCTCAGATCATTAGAGCTAGCTAATTTCACCAGACGATCTGCTTTCTGATTCTCTTCTCCGGGGATATGGGAAATGATGTACTGTCCAGAGCCATTCAGTAGCCCTTTAACTTGTTTAAGACACAAGGCTAGTCGAGCTCCCCTAGTCTAGTATTCCTTCTTAACCTGTAACACAATCAATTGTGGATCATAAAAAAGTCAAATGATGTTATTTTTAAGTCCTTCGCAAGTTTGAGCCGGCAATCAAGGCCTTATACTCGGAATCATTATTGGTAGCTATGAAGATTAATCTCAGGACGTACTATATCGATCGTCCCTCGGCGAATAACAATACTATCCCAGCACCAGAACGCCGATCATTGCCGTCCCCATTAGTGTACAACATCCATATGTCAGATCTCATTCCTATCTTCGAGAGCTCGGCGCCTTCTCTTAAATCATCATCCTCCGGGATGGTAAACTCGGCTATAAAATCAGCCAACGCATGTCATCGGATCGACTTCCATGGGACAAAATTTAGGTCGAACTGGCTCAGTTCGATGTTCCATTTGAGCAGTCTTCCATTGGCTTCAGGTCGTTGTAGGACCTGTCGTAGGAGTTGATCTGTGAAGACTTTAATAGGGTGCGCCTGGAAGTAATGACGAAGCTTCTATGATGCAATCAGAAAACTATAAGCAATTTTTTCAATTTTCGGATAGTTTCATTTAGCTCTAGTTAGCTTCCTACTGACATAGTAAACTGGACGTTGTATTCGGTCCACGTCCTGAATTAGGACCGAGCTAATAGCATGAGCAGATACACCCAGATATAAAAATAGATCCTCATGGTCAATAGGCTTGGATAGTATGGGAGGTTTTCCTAAATGTTCAAGTAAATTTTGAAAAGCTTCGACATAGTTGGGCGTCCAAGCAAAATTCCGCTTTCCTCTCTTGATCAATTCAAAGAAGGGTAAAAACTTTTTAGTTGCCTTGGATATGAATCAACCCATAGCCGCAACCTTTCCTGCCAAAATTTTTACATCCTTAATTCTTTTTGGCTCTTGGATATTTTTGATAGACAAGATCTGGCCAGGATTAATTTCAATACCCCGAGAGCTAACTATAAATCCCAGGAACTTTCCCGGTGCTACCCCGAAAGAGCATTTTAAGAGGTTAAGCTTCATCCCATACTTCAGCAGGATGTCAAACATCTCTGCAAAATCATTGACATGATCGATAGATTGTCTTGATTCACCAGCATATCATCAACATAAACTTCCATCGTCTTCCCGATCTGATCGTAGAACATGCGATTGACCAAACGCTGATATATTTCCCACGCATTCTTCAGTCCAAAGGGCATAACCACGTAACAATACAGTCCAAGGTTGGTGATGAAGCTGGTTTGTTCCTGGTTGGGGACATGCATGGCGATCTTGTTGTATCCCGAGTATGCATCCATGAATGATAAGAGTTCATGTCCGGCTGTCGAGTCCACCATCGGATCAATCCTGGGCAATGGGAAGCTATCTTTAGGGCAAGCTTTATTTAAGTCAGAAAAATCAATACATGTTCTCGACTTCCTGTTGGCCTTCTTTACCATCACAGGATTTTCTATCCACTTGAGATAAGTTGTGTCTCGGATGAAACCATTAGATTGGAGTTTTTAAATCTCTTCTTTCAAAGTGACGGACCTTTCTGGTCCTATCATCTGCCTCTTCTGTTTTATGGTAGTGCACTTGGGGTCAATGCTAAGGGCATGAGTCATGATGGAAGGTGAGATCCCACACATGCCAGCATGGGTCTAGGCGAATACATCTAGGTTAGTGTGGAGAAACTCGGTCAATTCCCTCGTCCTAAGGGGGTTGAGACGGGATCCAATTTTTAAGACACTAGTTGGGTCGTCATCATCAATTGTTATCTCAACTGTGGTTTCATCTGGCACTTCTTCCTGCATCCCGCCTCTTCGTCCTCTCTTGGGTTGTTGTCCTCGAATCGGCAAGCGGATGGTCCTAGCCGGGACGCCTTCTGTAGTTGCTATGCTTCTTTCTCCTTCGTAGGTGGAGGGTCGTCCTTCGATTCCTTACTATTTTTGTTCTGCAGATCTTTCCACTCCGCCAAATAGCAAGCTCGCCCCGCCACTTGGTCCCCACACGCTGTTTTGATTCCTCCGTCAATTAGGAACTGCAAAGCGGCACCAGGGGGCGATATAAGCTCTGAAATCTGCTAGGCCTGGCCGCCCTAAAAATGCATTATATCGGAAGTTTACATTCATAACAATAAAGGGAAGAATTTGCACCCATCTACGATCTTCGTCTCTCAATTCAACGGGTAGCTTAATTAATCTGATTCGCTCGGTAGAAGAACCATTGAAGCCACATATCCGAATGTGCATGGCTCCAAATTCTTCAACTCCAATTTCATCTGCTCATAAGCCTGTTTAAACAACATGTTTACTGAACTCCCATTGTCAATTAGAATCTTTGTTACAGTAGCCGATTGTAACAACCCTGAATTTTGGGGCCAATTTAAAATTTATTTTAAGTGATTTTAAATGAGTTTTGATATTTAAAATAATGTATTTTAAATAATAAGGATCACAAATTTGGTTCAAATCGAAGTTAGAATGAATAAATTAATTTTAATTATAAAAAGAGCTAGAAATAGCGCGGTAGTTTGAAAAGTCAAACTTGAACCTTGACTGACCATACCGGATGCAAAATTTAACGGATTTTAGTAAAACCAAAAATATTAGAATCTATTTAAAAATATCTTTCCAACGAATCCGAAAAATCGAAATTTCATAGCGGAAATTAAAAGTTATGGCCAATTCAATTTTTAGAAAGGTCGCTGGGTAATTTGCATAGGACAAAAATGCTACATTTTGCATACGAAGGAATTTGAACTCGAAACCACTTCCATTGGTTTCAGAATGACGTTTCTGCATTGAAAAACAGTAAACACATATATGTTTCGAGTTTTAGAAAATATTTGTTTAAAAATGTATTTTTAATATTAAATATATTCGCCTTGAAAATAGCCATTTTTCAAAAAGTCTCAGAATCGAACGAAATTAATTTTGTTGTGATCGTATCGTCATAAGAAAGCCAAAAATAATTTTTCTGGATTTTTCTGAGTCCGTATGTGGTCCCGGTGAATTTCTGCGTACGTTTGAATTTAAAATAATGATTTATATTTAAAACTGAAAAACGAAGTCCAAGACGATCACGTGGGCTGATGAGACATATCCAGATGAGTTCGGAACGGGGGCTAAATGGTATGAACGACAGTCGTTGGGCCTGAATCGGAGTTCGGACCAAAACGGGCTTAAACGGGCCAATTAAATAATGATTAATTTAACCTAATATTTTAATATAAAAACACTATTCACGTCCTTCTTCTTCCTCTCCGTCATTTTCAGCCGCATGAAACCCATTAGCACTCAAAATTTCAAACTCCGATTCCAATCTCATTTCTCAACGAAAACCAGCAAACCAATACTCATATCGAAGCTCTTCTCGAGCTCTACGATCTCCGACAAGAACCAACCCTCCCCGTGCCCCATAGCTCCGCCACCAGGCCCCCGAACCAGCGCCGAACGCACCCCCCTGGGCCGACCACGTCAGCGCGCGGCCTTCCCCCTTCCCGGCATGGATGCACCTCTCGTAGCCGGACAACCTCCAACAAACGGTTCGTGAAACCATCGCCTACAACTCCAGAAAATCGGATTTGAATTTTTGAACAATCATGGGTTCTAAGGTAGATTTTATTTCAGATTTCCCCACGCTTTTAAGCGTTACACAGCCAGTTGTAAAAAGCTGATTTTGATTTTTCGTATGAATTTGCATTAGAATTGTCCCAGATCCGCAATTGTTTTGAACTCGAACATCAAATCTGATCGAACCTGAATCTTCTTCTCTGACCAAACACGGTGAGAATTTTATTTTTAAATTTAATTTAATTTAATTTAATTTATTAAATTATTATTTGCATGATTGTTAACCGTAGATCTAATATGTTATGATATTTAGAACATAGATCCGAATTGTTCACCCCGTATGTTGTTAGATCTGAATTGCATGATATTAGATCTGAAAATTTAGGGAAGAAACCTGAATTAATAATTAATTATAATTAATTATGGTTATTTGTTTAATCACGCTACGTTGATTTTACATATGTCAAGTTAAAACATCACCTTATAATTACATTGATGTTAATTATTGGAATTGGACTTGTTGTCATGGTTGGATGTTGCTGTTATGTGATGTGATGAAAATTTACTTTTTATGGGATGCAAATAAAATAGGAATGCGACTTGTAGTGGAATTTACATATTATTATGTGAAATTAAAATAAGATGAAAATTTGACCATGTAAATAAATAAATAAATAAAGACGATCTTTTTATACTTAAAATAAAAAGACAAATCTTTTTATATTGAAAACAAAAAGATGAAAATCCGACGATGTAAATAAAAAGACAATCTTTTTGCATTGTATAATAGAAGAGATAATATTTTTACATTGTAAAATAGAAAGATTAATAACTTTACGTTGTAAAGTAGAGAAGTTGATATTTTTACATTATCAAAATGAAAAGTTGATATCTTTACATTGTAAACATAAAAGTGAATATTTTTGCATTGTAAGTAAAAGAATGAATTTTGCGATGTAAAGTAAAATAACATTTTTATATGATATTTAGATAAGAATTTACACCGCATGAATTAAATTACATTTTTCTATGTAATTTACATATGAATTAGAATGGGATGATAAAAATTTCCCTTTTTATATGAAATTAAAACATAAATTCATCGTATGTCAAATTAAACATTTTTGTTAATGTTAAAAATAAGAATTTACATCGTATGTCAAATTTAACATTTTTGTTAATGTTAAAAATAAGAATTTACATCGTATGTCAAATTTAACATTTTTGTTAATGTTAAAAATAAGAATTTACATCGTATGTCAAATTTAACATTTTTGTTAATGTTAAAAATAAGAATTTACATCGTATGTCAAATTTAACATTTTTGTTAATGTTAAAAATAAGAATTTACATCGTATGTCAAATTTAATATTTTTGTTAATGTTAAAAATAAAAATTTACATCGTATGTCAAATTTAACATTTTTTTTAATGTTAAAAATAAGAATTTACATCGTATGTCAAATTTAACATTTTTGTTAATGTTAAAAATAAGAATTTACATGGTATGAGAAATTAACATTATTCTTGGTGTTAATAATAAGTAATTTACAATACATGAAAAATTAACATTTTTAATGTTAATTAAATAGTTATTTCATCGTATGTGTAATTAACATTTTCAATGTTAATATTATGAAAATACACCGTAGGATGTCATTAACATTTTCAATGTTAATATTATAAATAAAAAGAAATTACATCGTAGGATGAGTAACATTTATTTCTAATGTTAATAAAAGAAAATCAACCGTATGACATTAACATTTATTTTCAATGTTAATATTTAAAGAATTTGACCGTAGAATAAGTTACATTATTTTATAATGTTAATATTTAAAGAATTTGACCGTAGAATAAGTTACATTATTTTATAATGTTAATATTTAAAGAATTTGACCGTAGAATAAGTTACATTATTTTATAATGTTAATATTTAAAGAATTTGACCGTAGAATAAGTTACATTATTTTATAACGTTAATAAAAAAAAGAAATTCAATTGTATGATAATTTACATTATTTTATAATGTAAGACAAAGAACTACACCGTATGATAATTTACATTTATTTTAATGTTAATATAAAGGAATTACACCATAGGATGATTTAACATTATTTTCAATGTTAAAATAAAAGGATTTCACCGTAGGATTAAATTAACATTATCTTTAATGTTAATATTAAGAGAATTACGCGGTAGGTTAAAATTACATTATTTTATAATGTAGTATAATGGGATTTCACTGTATGTTAATTTGCATTATTTTATAATGTATTTATAAAAAGGATTTATACCATAGAAAATGAACATCATTTTAATGTTAATTAAAAAATGTAATTTACACTGTAGGATAAATATACATTATTTTTAATGTATGTAAAAAGAGAAAACACACCATAGGAAAAAGATTACATTTTATTTTTGTAATGTATATAAGAATTTACACCGTAGGTGAAATTTACCTTTTATTTAATGTAAGTAAAATAAGAAGGTGGCAAGAATGATAGTTTACATTTTTATTTTATAAAATAAAATAAGGATGTATCATGTAAATAAAGATTACGTTTTTTATATGTAATTAGGAAGGAAAATTACCTCGAGAAATAAAATTACATCGTAAAATAAAATTACATTTTAGATGTAATTGAAATTATGAATGCACTCAAAAAGAGAATGAATATTTTATATGTAAATAGAATCATAATATAATTGAAAGATGAAAGGGAATAAATAGTACGATGAATTATAATTTACATTTTAAGGTAAATTATAGAGATATGTAATATAAATAAATTAAAAGGAATGATTCATCGTCTAATTATAAATTACAATTTCATGTAAATGGAGAAATGAAAAGATAAGAGAATGAAATGTACATAAGAATGAGAACAAACGATTTATTTATATATTTATATATTTATATATAAATATAATTAAAATTTATCGAATCAAGCGCGGTAGTTCGCGTTTTGAAAAATTATCTTTAAACGACTATACAAGGAGATCCGACCGTCGGATTTTCTTGAAACTGAAACCGTTAGGACCGTGTTGGAAAAATCTTTTCAACGATATATAATACGTCAAAATCCAACGGTTAGATTTTGAGATATGTGAAAATCAAAATTGGTTGAAAACAGCGCCAAAATCGCCATTGACCTGAATCGTCGTTGATTAAAGATTTAATTATTTTTAATTAAATAAAATAGGAAATAATTGTTATAAATTAGAAATAACGATAAGGAAGAGTTTTCAATATATTTACAAATATATATACGAAGATTATTTGGGAAGATCGAGTTAATCTCATTCCAAATAATCAAACGACGATGAGAATTGAAGAAGAAGACGACTAATGAAGACCGTCAATCTTCCCCTCAGGAGGACAACGATTGAGACTTTGAATTGATTTGCTCCCAAGTCAAGGTCATGGTCGTCGTCCGAACGAACATGTTGATTGAACGGATTTGGCTTTCGCGCAGACCCAGAGCATAAGCTTATAAATGGATTGTGTGTCTGACATCGTACTCCATTATATATCATGTTATTAATCTTCTGTCGAATGTATGGATGTTTGGTGGCGGAGAATTTATTCTCTTGCTTAACACCCGTTCATATATTTCCGCAAAGGATTGGTAGTGTGATATGGAGTGATGATGTGGCATGCTAAGATGCATATGATCAAGGCTTTGTTGAAAAGCAGGCCTTGTGGGATGATCAAAGCATAACCTGTTTAGGTATAGCTTTGTGTATGACGTGACTTCACGAGCCTCACACACCGACGGAGTCTAAAACGGGAGAAGGGAACGCAGGGAGAGCAGCACGTTTCTTTCTAGCTAGAGTGGTGTCAGTGACCTACCAGCCCTGACATTTTACTTATGTGGATGATGGAATGAGGCGCCTCGGATAGGTCCTATAGGACCGGGGAACGTGTGCTTAGGAATTGCCAATCCTCTAAGCTGTATTTGAGGACCGGCCCTGCCATTTCCAAGGGTTAACTGCGGGTAATCCTGAGGCATTAGCTAGAGTGTCTCGAATCGGTAAGGAGCTCCTCCCTAGCCTTGACTCATGATGGAAACCAATTTCCAATACGCGCCATACGGTTTTGATTGTATTACTAGTACGGAGGCATAGCATATGGTACCTATTCTTCCTAGGATTGATACATTATGATTGAAATTGTTTTTCAAACATATACACGCTAATAATAATATCAAACTCGTATTTGCCGTATTTATCATGTTTGGTCACCATAAGGTAAAACTCTATCCTCTGGTGTGCGTTGCATTGTGTGATGGGACCTGAGTCTTATGGTGATTTCATTTTTCTAAAAAACATTGCGTTGTTTTACGATTTACTTTAAGTTATGCACGGCAATCCATTAGAGTAAACCCGTTCCGCATTAGCGGCGTGGTCTTTGGATTTGCCCTATTAATAGTGATTTATTAGTTAAGAATTCTCACACCAGTCCTTGTTTAGCATGCCGGGAATAGGATGCAGCATGATGGGGGGTTCTCGCTTCGCGGTTTGGTGGCGAACGGGAGACTCTTACCCCCACATGTCCCTGTTGAGGGTTGGTAAGGCAATGGCCGGGAGGCTCGAGAGGGTCGCTGTAAAACAAGGTGTACTGGGGGACCACTGTGAGCCACGGTGGGTTTTACCTGCTGCTTTGGGGGGATGAAGGGATGGTTGCAAAGCCTACCGGATTTCGTCTGGGCGATCACAGTTGGTATCAGAGCTTTGGTTTACAAAGCGGAATATAACATATTTATAATAATTCGTTTACGTAGAATCACTATATTCTACGGCGAACATTTCATGGGATACATAATAGCCAGTCACTTTATCGTCATCTTTTCTTTCATCCTTCGATCTTTTCTATCTCCTAGAATCACCATTTCAGTTGTTTTGACTCTCCCCTCGATCGTGCATTCGAAGAAGACTAAGTGAAGTGGCGATGCTCAATTGGCACATGTTTACGAAGGAATGAAAGGACCAACTTCTTCGGTGGAAAGCCTGATGTTATAGACGGTACCACCTTTGTTGAAAACATTCTCTGTGTTTATTCTTCCTCTTCTATTTTTCTTTTTCCTTTTCGGGGACGAAAAGTTTTTAAGTGGGGGAGACTGTAACAACCCTGAATTTCGGGGCTAATTTAAAATTTATTTTAAGTGATTTTAAATGAGTTTTGATATTTAAAATAATCTATTTTAAATAATAAGGATCACAAATTTGGTTCAAATCGAAGTTAGAATGAATAAATTAATTTTAATTATAAAAAGAGCTAGAAATAGCGCGGTAGTTTGAAAAGTCAAATTCGAACTTTGGCTGACCATACAGGATGCAAAATTTAACGGATTTTAGTAAAACCAAAAATATTAGAATCTATTTAAAAATATCTTTCCAACGAATCCGAAAAATCGAAATTTCATAGCGGAAATCAAAAGTTATGGCCAATTCAATTTTTAGAAAGGTCGCTGGGTAATTTGCATAGGACAAAAATGCTACTTTTTGCATACGAAGGAATTTGAACTCGAAACCACTTCCATTGGTTTCAGAATGACGTTTCTGCATTGAGAAACAGTAAACACTTATATGTTTCGAGTTTCAGAAAATATTTGTTTAAAAATGTATTTTTAATATTAAATATATTTGCCTTGAAAATAGCCATTTTTCAAAAAGTCTCAGAATCGAACGAAATTAATTTTGTTGTGATCGTATCGTCATAAGAAAGCCAAAAATAATTTTTTTGGATTTTTCTGAGTCCGTATGTGGTCCCGGTGAATTTCTGCGTACGTTTGAATTTAAAATAATGATTTATATTTAAAACTGAAAAACGAAGGCCAAGACGATCACGTGGGCTGATGTGACATATCCAGATGAGTTCGGAACGGGGGCTAAATGGTATGAACGACAGTCGTTGGGCCTGAATCGGAGTTCGGACCAAAACGGGCTTAAACGGGCCAATTAAATAATGATTAATTTAACCTAATATTTTAATATAAAAACACTATTCACGTCCTTCTTCTTCCTCTCCGTCATTTTCAGCCGCATGAAACCCATTAGCACTCAAAATTTCAAACTCCGATTCCAATCTCATTTCTCAACGAAAACCAGCAAACCAATACTCATATCGAAGCTCTTCTCGAGCTCTACGATCTCCGACAAGAACCAACCCTCCCCGTGCCCCGTAGCTCCGCCACCAGGCCCCCGAACCAGCGCCGAACACACCCCCCCGGGCCCACCACGTCAGCGCGCGGCCTTCCCCCTTCCCGGCGTGGATGCACCTCTCGTAGCCGGACAACCTCCAACAAACGGTTCGTGAAACCATCGCCTACAACTCCAGAAAATCGGATTTGAATTTTTGAACAATCATGGGTTCTAAGGTAGATTTTATTTCAGATTTCCCCACGTTTTTAAGCGTTACACAGCCAGTTGTAAAAAGCTGATTTTGATTTTTCCTATGAATTTGCATTAGAATTTTCCCAGATCCGCAATTGTTTTGAACTCGAACATCAAATCTGATCGAACCTGAATCTTCTTCTCTGACCAAACACGGTGAGAATTTTATTTTTAAATTTAATTTAATTTAATTTATTAAATTATTATTTGCATGATTGTAAACCGTAGATCTAAAATGTTATGATATTTAGAACATAGATCCGAATTGTTCACCCCGTATGTTGTTAGATCTGAATTGCATGATATTAGATCTGAAAATTTAGGGAAGAAACCTGAATTAATAATTAATTATAATTAATTATGGTTATTTGTTTAATCACGCTACGTTGATTTTACATATGTCAAGTTAAAACATCACCTTATAATTACATTGATGTTAATTATTGGAATTGGACTTGTTGTCATGGTTGGATGTTGCTGTTATGTGATGTGATGAAAATTTACTTTTTATGGGATGCAAATAAAATAGGAATGTGACTTGTGGTGGAATTTACATATTATTATGTGAAATTAAAATAAGATGAAAATTTGACCATGTAAATAAATAAAAAAAGACGATCTTTTTATACTTAAAATAAAAAGACAAATCTTTTTATATTGAAAACAAAAAGATGGAAATCCGACGATGTAAATAAAAAGACAATCTTTTTGCATTGTATAATAGAAGAGATAATATTTTTACATTGTAAAATAGAAAGATTAATATCTTTACGTTGTAAAGTAGAGAAGTTGATATTTTTACATTATCAAAATGAAAAGTTGATATCTTTACATTGTAAACATAAAAGTGAATATTTTTGCATTGTTAGTAAAAGAATGAATTTTGCGATGTAAAGTAAAATAACATTTTTATATGATATTTATATAAGAATTTACACCGCATGAATTAAATTACATTTTTCTATGTAATTTACATATGAATTAGAATGTGATGATAAAAATTTACCTTTTTATATGAAATTAAAACATAAATTCATCGTATGTCAAATTTAACATTTTTGTTAATGTTAAAAATAAGAATTTACATCGTACGTCAAATTTAACATTTTTGTTAATGTTAAAAATAAGAATTTACATCGTATGTCAAATTTAACATTTTTGTTAATGTTAAAAATAAGAATTTACATCGTATGTCAAATTTAACATTTTTGTTAATGTTAAAAATAAGAATTTACATCGTATGTCAAATTTAACATTTTTGTTAATGTTAAAAATAAGAATTTACATCGTATGTCAAATTTAACATTTTTGTTAATGTTAAAAATAAGAATTTACATCGTATGTCAAATTTAACATTTTTGTTAATGTTAAAAATAAGAATTTACATCGTATGTCAAATTTAACATTTTTGTTAATGTTAAAAATAAGAATTTACATGGTATGAGAAATTAACATTATTCTTGGTGTTAATAATAAGTAATTTACAATACATGAAAAAATAACATTTTTAATGTTAATTAAATAGTTATTTCATCGTATGTGTAATTAACATTTTCAATGTTAATATTATGAAAATACACCGTAGGATGTCATTAACATTTTCAATGTTAATATTATAAATAAAAAGAAATTACATCGTAGGATGAGTAACATTTATTTCTAATGTTAATAAAAGAAAATCCACCGTATGACATTAACATTTATTTTCAATGTTAATATTTAAAGAATTTGACCGTAGAATAAGTTACATTATTTTATAATGTTAATATTTAAAGAATTTGACCGTAGAATAAGTTACATTATTTTATAATGTTAATATTTAAAGAATTTGACCGTAGAATAAGTTACATTATTTTATAATGTTAATATTTAAAGAATTTGACCGTAGAATAAGTTACATTATTTTATAACGTTAATAAAAAAAAATTCTACTGTATGATAATTTACATTATTTTATAATGTAAGAAAAAGAACTACACCGTATGATAATTTACATTTATTTTAATGTTAATATAAAGGAATTACACTATAGGATGATTTAACATTATTTTCAATGTTAAAATAAAAGGATTTCACCGTAGGATTAAATTAACATTATCTTTAATGTTAATATTAAGAGAATTACGCGGTAGGTTAAAATTACATTATTTTATAATGTAGTATAATGGTATTTCACTGTATGTTAATTTGCATTATTTTATAATGTAATTATAAAAAGGATTTATACCATAGAAAATGAACATCATTTTAATGTTAATTAAAAAAGGTAATTTACACCGTAGGATAAATATACATTATTTTTAATGTATGTAAAAAGAGAAAACACACCATAGGAAAAAGATTACATTTTATTTTTGTAATGTATATAAGAATTTACACCGTAGGTGAAATTTACCTTTTATTTAATGTAAGTAAAATAAGAAGGTGGCAAGAATGATAGTTTACATTTTTATTTTATAAAATAAAATAAGGATGTATCATGAAAATAAAGATTACGTTTTTTATATGTAATTAGGAAGGAAAATTACCTCGTGAAATAAAATTACATCGTAAAATAAAATTACATTTTAGAAGTAATTGAAATTATGAATGCACTCAAAAAGAGAATGAATATTTTATACGTAAATAGAATCATAATATAATTGAAAGATGAAAGGGAATAAATAGTACGATGAATTATAATTTACATTTTAAGGTAAATTATAGAGATATGAAATATAAATAAATTAAAAGGAATGATTCATCGTCTAACTATAAATTACAATTTCATGTAAATGGAAAATGAAAAGATAAGAGAATGAAATGTACATAAGAATGAGAACAAACGATTTATTTATATATTTATATATAAATATAATTAAAATTTATCGAATCAAGCGCGGTAGTTCGCGTTTTGAAAAATTATCTTTAAACGACTATACAAGGAGATCCAACCGTCGGATTTTCTTGAAACTGAAACCGTTAGGACCGTGTTGGAAAAATCTTTCCAACGATATATAATACGTCAAAATCCAACGGTTAGATTTTGAGATATGTGAAAATCAAAATTGGTTGAAAACAGCGCCAAAATCACCATTGACCTGAATCGTCGTTGATTAAAGATTTAATTATTTTTAATTAAATAAAATAGGAAATAATCGTTATAAATTAGAAATAACGATAAGGAAGAGTTTTCAATATATTTACATATATATATACGAAGATTATTTGGGAAGACCAAGTTAATCTCATTCCAAATAATCAAACGACGATGAGAATTGAAGAAGAAGACAACTAATGAAGACCGTCAATCTTCCCCTCAGGAGGACAGCGATTGAGACTTTGAATTGATTTGCTCCCAAGTCAAGGTCATGGTCGTCGTCCGAACGAACATGTTGATTGAACGGATTTAGCTTTTGCCCAGACCCAGAGCATAAGCTTATAAATGGATTGTGTGTCTGACATCGTACTCCATTATATATCGTGTTATTAATCTTCTGTCGAATGTATGGATGTTTGGTGGCGGAGAATTTATTCTCTTGCTTAACACTCGTTCATATATTTCGGCAAAGGATTGGTAGTGTGATATGGAGTGATGATGTGGCATGCTAAGATGCATATGATCAAGGCTTTGTTGAAAAGAAGGCCTTATGGGATGATCAAAGCATAACCTATTTAGGTATAGCTTTGTGTATGACGTGACTTCACGAGCCTCACACACCGGCGGAGTCTAAAACGGGAGAAGGGAACGCAGGGAGAGCAGCACGTTTCTTTCTAGCTAGAGTGGTGTCAGTGACCTACCAGCCCTGACATTTTACTTATGTGGATGATGGAATGAGGCACCTCGGATAGGTCCTATAGGACCGGGGAACGTGTGCTTAGGAATTGCCAATCCTCTAAGCTGTATTTGAGGACCGGCCCTGCCATTTCCAAGGGTTAACTGCGGGTAATCCTGAGGCATTAGCTAGAGTGTCTCGAATCGGTAAGGAGCTCGTCCCTAGCCTTGACTCATGATGGAAACCAATTTCCAATACGCGCCATTCGGTTTTGATTGTATTCCTAGTACGGAGGCATAGCATATGGTACCTATTCTTCCTAGGATTGATACATTATGATTGAAATTGTTTTTCAAACATATACACACTAATAATAATATCAAACTCGTATTTACCGTATTTATCATGTTTGATCACCATAAGGTAAAACTCTATCCTCTGGTGTGCGTTGCATTGTGTGATGGGACCTGAGTCTTATGGTGATTTCATTTTTCTAAAAAGCATTGCGTTGTTTTACGATTTACTTTAAGTTATGCACGGCAATCCATTAGAGTAAACCCGTTCCGCATTAGCGGCGTGGTCTTTGGATTTGCCCTATTAATAGTGATTTATTAGTTAAGAATTCTCACACCAGTCCCACGACTGACCCATAGTTTGTTTCACCTTTTTACAAACTTGGGTGCCCTCTCTTACACACGGGCAGCCAAGTAGACAGGTTCATTCCTTGCTTGGAGCTTTTCTTTGAAGCTGCTTATTTTCTATTTCTTGGATTTGCTTTTGTGGAGAGGTGATGACTTGGAGCTTGAAGACATTTATCCTTTGTTTCTATGGCATCTTTTCTTTTCTTTTTAGACATCAAACTTATTTCTTTTCTGCAAAACTTGTTGTAATAGCTTAGTTTTTGTGACTGTGGATTTTCTGTGATTGATGACATTATATTTTTCCGCTGCTATAATGTTATTACTCTATGAATTTCCTTTGCTATATTGTATCTGTGTTCTGTTTTATTGTATTTATGTTGTATTCCAAAAATGATTACTCCTACTTTCATTCCGTGGAAGTTTGGGGTCATCACACCGATCCTATGATGGCTGTTATTACTAAAGGAACGACCGTTGGGGCTTCTATACCGCTCGATTCCCGTTCATGAAAGACAACATCATCCATCTCAGTCTTCCTTTGCTTTATGGGACCGGAAGCTTCAAGGACGTTGGTTTCAGTAACATCAAGATGTTTTGCAGAGTTACATATCGTTCCATAGCTCGAATACTGTACCCGGCCGGATGAGGTCCTCCAGCAATGGCGTTTATGACTATTCCTTTTGCTTTTCCTTGGACTGTAGCTTGGGTCCCCGCCTGTTTTTGTGTAGCCTCCAAGCTTCCTTGCCCTCTATCTCTTGGAACCACCTTGTACTCATCAAGCTTTCCTCCTCGAATTAGCTTCTCAACTATGTCCCACAAGTGTCGGAAATCATTCGTCGAGCGCCCATAAATTTCATGGAACAAACAAGACTTTCATATCGGCCTCTCTTTCTCCGTAGCTTCTCATAGGGGAGGTTTCTTGTACTGGACCATACTACATTTGTCCAGATAGATATTTTCAAGCGTGACGTTCAATGTAGTATACCTCTCAACTGGATGTGAGATTTTTCATAGAATTCTTTGATCGATGTGGGTGGCTTCCCGATTAAGTATTTCCTGAATTCTGTCCGCTTATCGATGCCATCAACCATAGCCATCAAGACGGTCTCATGATAAGGGTTGCTTACTTCTGTGGTAGCCCGGTTGTTTCTTAGGGACTCGCCTCTTCCCTGCTTGGCAGCCGTAAGAGCCACGACATGCTTCGATTTGGAGGCATGAAGGACGAATTGGTTCAAGAACTTTTCACTTAAGTTTTTAAAGCTCGGAACCGACCTTGGGTGTAGACGGATAAACCATATAAGGGTTACTCCACTCAAGAAAATTGGGAAGGCTTTGCACTTGATGGTTTCCGGTGCCACTGCCACCTCCATATGCCGTGAGTACCTCATCAAATGCTGTTGTGGGTCAGTGATCCCATCATACTAGTTCACTTGGGGCATATTGAACTTCGGGGTAATTCAGCCCGCAAGATGTTATTATTGAATGGTGTATGGCTTCGATCGACTCCCCAGTCTTCATTCTTTTACCCCTGCTATCATTCATAATCTGTCGCACCATGACAGTCAGATTTGGGGGAATGACTGTGTATCGACCAGCATCCTCAACTGACCGACCTCTCCTAGCTCGTTCTACAGCGAACGTCGCTTGATTGGCCGTCCGGGAAATCCTCCCTCCTCCCAGGACATCTCGGTCGATTACAAGATTCCAGGGGGATGAATAGGGGCACGGCCTGCTTGGGTAGCATTTTGATGAAAAGGCTGAGAGGCACCTCAGTTTGGTTGGACCGCTAGGTCAATGGCTTCTATCTCGGCTAAGTCGTCCTAGATCTGTTCCCTTGCCTCCAGTTGGTCTGAAGATCCTTCACGGGTGTTTTTGGCTCTTTCTAGCGGCCATCCAGGTGGGCGTCAACCTTGGCTCTCTTCAGAAGACGACGAGCCTTCATAGACTTAAACTCGTATGCAGAGAGAAGGCTGTTACTTTCTAAAATCATTCGTCTACCTCGAGATACGACCCATATTGTAACAACCCGTATTTTTGAATAACATGTTATAACATAAATGGAGGCAGAATTAAATTGTAAAATCTGAATCAAGGGAAATGGGCTATGCCATTGCGTTCGTCTCGGAAAAATACACGAAATAGAGTCTGAGTTTTCGAAAATCGGGGTCCGTATGACCAAGATATGGCCTCGTGAAGTTTCACGAAAAATTCACAAATTAAAGTATACTTAATTAAGTGAAATGGGTTGCGCAGAGAAATATATATATTGATATATATATATATATATAATTGAAAATTAAATAAATAAATATGCAAAAATGTTCAAAACAGCGAATTGGGAGAGGGGAATAACCGAACCGGCCGATTTTTGAGGTTAATCCAGGGTGTTTGGCTGTCAACCCGTGGGCCGATTCGCTCAAATGCAGATTTTGCATTTGAATGGTTCTCATGGTTCAGCTTTAATCTAAAGGCCCTAGATGGTTCCTACACTTGACTTCTTCCCCATGACATGCTTTGATGGCTTGGATTAAATCTAGGGTTAATCCTATGGCTAATATTACCCTAATCTTCTATAAAAAGGACCTAACACCTAGCCTAAATCATCATTATTCATTCCTACAACTAAACTATGCCAAAATTGTTCCTCTCATGGCCTCCACTCTCATGCTAAAATTTCTAAGTTAAATTATATGAGAGATTTTGAATGCATACAAGTATTTTCAAGCTTGTATGAATGTTCTTAGTTTGCATTCAAGTCAAGTTGCAACATTTCTATTTCAAAGCAAGGGTTTTTATTGAATTAGCTCAAGGGTTTTCATTTGGAGCTTGCATATTTGGGTTTTTGGTGCTTGCATAAGGGCTTCGTCTC